>JBAIZL010000008.1:105000-172500 GCA_036971475.1 Prosapia bicincta | reverse complement strand
TCTTCTTGATGAGGGCGAAATATATAAGCTGCTGAATAGGCCTCCGTAAAGGGCAATTTTCGGCATGGGTTGAAGTCCTCTTCACTGGAGAAAGTCACCAGGCAAAGGTTGATCTCCAAGATCCAGTTAAATGGGTTGTCTGCGATTTCCAACGCAGTATCCTCATTGTTTGTAGGCGTTATTGTTTTTGATGATGGGCATTTTACAGTCTAATTTTCTGTTCATTATAATTCAACTGAGCAAAAGTATTTGGAATTGATTAATACAATTTATAATGAGTCTTTTCTATCATAGGATAGATAAAAAATGTTTATAACATATACAATTGTTATCAGAATCTACTTTTTTGTTCTACAAAATTTACATTGATTACAATAAAAGTTTTATATAATTTTTCATAATTTTTACCATCATTTACATTCAAATTGCCTGTTATAGATTTGATAAAGGATTCTAGTCAGTTTATAAGAATTCTTTTTGTTTTGTTATCTCTTTAAGAGTATAGTTTCTAATTTTCTTCATTTACAATTTTTTTTGTGGTTAACATATTTCAAATAATTAACAATATTTATTACCATAATTAGTTACATATCATTTAATAAATTACAAAAGTTTGTAACACATACAATTAATGAAACAATGTTGTTTAAAGTTTAATAAAGTTTCTTGCATAGAATTAGTAGACAAAGGTATGGTAGGGATTTTAATTTGATTGTGTTGAATATGAACAAGAAGGATTTTGGTCATTAATTACATTTTTTATCTTCTTAGGCCTTTTAATTTTTGACAAATGTATTTTGTCTTTTGTGTTATGATGTCTAGGCTTTATTTTACCAGTTTTCCTTTCCTTGTTTATTGAAGCTATCTCTTGTTTGCTATATCTGTTTTTCGTTTTGCTTTGCTTCTGAACTGACTTTATATAAACTTCAGATGGTATTTCTGGAAGTGGTTCTTTGTTTACATTCCTTTTTTCTAAAACGTTTTTTTAATTCTTTGATTGCTATCCCTAATGTTTTCGTAAAGTATTTTTGTTTTTTCTTTATGGTTTAAAACGTAGTCATTTACAATTTGTTTTTCTAAATCTATATTTAATAAAGTGTTTGAATTTATGTGTCCAAATAAGACTTCGCACGGCGTTAATTTTGTGACTAAATGTATGCTATTGTTATAGGCTACTATAGCATATTTAACTTTCTTAATTATACTGTCTTTTTTAAATTCGATTTGATTATTTAACAGCCTTATGTGTTCTATCAAAGTTGAATGAAATCTTTCACATAATCCGTTTGATTGGGGGTTTTGTGTGCTGATAAGTGAATTTTGATTTTATGCAGGTCTACTATCTCCTTTACAATTCTGTTATTAAACTCCGTTCCATTGTCTGAGATAATAACTGTTGGGAAGCAGAAATGCATGAAGTAATCTAATAGCTTCTTCCCAGGCGATAAACTTGAGCATATCTCGTGAAACTGTCGACAATGCTGATAAAGGTATTCTTCTCCAAAGAGATTGTGTCAACGTGAATTATTTGAAATGGTCTTGCAGCTGTTGGTGTCAAGTTCATTTCTAGCTGTAAGGGAATTCTGTCGTATTTGGTTCTTTGACATAAGTCACACTGATTTATGAAATTTTGGATTAGTGATTTTAAATTAGGCCAATAATATCTTCGCCTAATTCGTTCGTATGTTTCCTGTATCCCACGGTGATTGGTTTTGCTAACATGATAATTACTTATCGTTTCTAAAGTATCTTCTTCCGAAGTTAGGTCTAAGAGTTTGTTATTACACTTAACTAAATTTAGTTCAGTTTGTTGAAATTTTTGGCTATGCATGATGCAAATTTCTCATAAAAATCGTCTTCAAAATATAGATTGTATTTTATTTTGGGTACCAAATATGATTTTACAAAACTAACCATGTCTTCTTTAAAATTATGTTCTGATATTTCGACTATTAAACGGATTTTTGAAGTTCCAAATAGCTTTATAATTTTTACTTTCTTCGGCTCATATTTTACTAATGATAAAAATATTTGATTTTTTCCAAAGTTTACAGGCTCGTCGGAAATTGGTATTTCAATTTGGGTGTTCCCTTCAAAATTGGAGTGCACGGTTTGACTGTCACTTTCTTGATCGTACTCTAAGTTGGCGTTATCTGTTGCGTCGAGTTGTACGACCATAGTTTCTTTATCATTTAAATCCGGGAAGTAACGTTGCAGTAAGCCAGCTGGAGATAACTCAAGGTCTGGTTCTACAGTGTGTTGGGTGTTCGTTGAACTTTTCTCAGTAACATTCAATTGTATTATAGACAAAGCGTCTGCATTTTGGTTTAATTTGACTTTTTTGTATCTTATGTCATAATCATATTCTTCTAATTTTAATCTCCATCTTAAAAATTTGGAATTTGTTTCTTTAACTGAAAATAACCATTGTAAAGGTTTATGGTCTGTATAAATTTTAAATTTTCTCCCAAATAAATAAGGCCTGAAGTGTTTTGTGGCCCATACTATTGCTAATAATTCTTTTTCAATCGCGGAGTAATTAGTTTCGCTGTTGTTTAAAGTTCTGCTGGCATACGCTATAGGAAGGTCATTTCCATTTTTGTCCTGGCTTAAAATTGCTCCTAGTGCAAAATTACTAGCGTCTGTCGTTAGAGTAAACTCCTTTTCAAAATCTGGGTATTGCAGAAGGGGCTCATTTGTCAATATATTTTTACAAGTTTCAAAACATTCTATAAAGTCTGGATTTTCTATGTTTATTTTTGCATTTTTCTTTAAACAGTTAGTAAACGGTTTGGTTATCTTGGCGAAGTTTTTAATAAATTTTCGATAATAGCCTAATAGTCCTAAAAATCCTTTAATTTGTTTGGTGGTTTTAGGTATTGGATAGTCTTTGATTGCCAAAATCTTTGCTGAGTTAGGTTTTACGCCCTCCGGTGTAACAACATGCCCTAGATATGCTACTTCTTTTCTTAAAAATTCTGTTTTATCCAGCTGTACTTTAAAGTTGGCTTTGCGTAATCTGTCGAATACTTCTTTAAGTCTTTGTATATGTTCTTGGAGGCTAGTGGAATAAATTATAATGTCGTCTAGATAAACTAAACATGTTTCATTTTGAATGCCTCTCAGAATATTATTCATAATTCTTTGAAATGTAGGGGGGCTATTCTTTAGTCCAAATGGCATTCTTAAAAATTCGTAGTGTCTTGTTTCTGTTGAAAACGCTGTTTTTTCTATGCTATTTTTATCCATTTCTACTTGGTGAAATCCTGAGGCTAAATCTAAAGTCGTAAAATACTGAGATCGTCCTAATTTATCTAATATGTCGGTAATGTTTGGCAAGGGAAATTTATCGTCAATTGTTTTTTTTGTTTAATCCTCTAAAATCTATTACTAATCGAAATTTTCTTTTGCCAGAAGCGTCTTGTTTTTTGGGTACAATCCAGACAGGAGAGTTCCATGGAGAATTTGAAGGTCTAATAATTCCTTGTTCAAGCATGTCCTCAATTTGTTTATTAATTTCGTTCTTGTAAATCTCTGGATATCTATAATTTCTAGAGTACACGGGAATTTCATCAAGAGTCCTAATAACATGTTTTATTTGGTTGGTAAAGGTTAAATTGTTTCCATCAATATGAAATAAATCAGCATATTCTTTTAATAAATTTGTTACGGCGGATTTTTCTTCCAAGTTCATGTGTTCCATCCTAAGTTTTGATAAATCGAAATTTTTACTTCCTGATTTTGTTTGTTTATAATCGATCATATTGAAATTAGTGTTCGTTTGCATTGTATCAGGTTTGAAAATATTATATTCCTCTAAAGATTTTACTTCTAATGGTTTACTTATTGGTAATTTTACATTTTCGTCCGTATTGTTTATAATAGGGCAATGGGCTTCACCCTTATGCACTGAAACTATACACTGCGGAATTTCTAATCCGTTCACTTGTTTGTGTGGTAAAATACCTTCTCCATTATGAATATTTTGTATTTTTAATTTAACTGTTTGGCTAGTGCGGACTTGTATAACATAACTAAATTGTTCCTGCTTTATTGACGTGCTGTCCGTTTTATTACAACTTCCTTTTTCAGTGTAAAATATTGAATAGGGATTTCCTCATCACAAAGTATTAATTTATTATTTATAAAGTCTAAGCTTATTCCTAAATCCATTATATTGTCTAGCCCGAGTAATAGGTCGAAATTCTGATGAAAGTCAAATAAATAAAATTTAATTGCTTTTTTAGACAACAGAGGTATGGTGCAGCAAAAATTTTCTTTTGAAGTGCCGTGTGCGGTGATTACTTCAAACGGCTCTTTTTTTATGCTTGTTTTAAAATTTTTCCAGCCTAAAGATTTTCGCATAAGTGATCTAGTACTGCCTGTGTCAATTAATATTCTAGATTTGGTGTCTGTGTCGTATATAAATGGTAGCTCGTTATTTTCGCTTTGAGGATTCATTATTGAAAATCGATTCCGAGGCTTGTATGTCCTAAAAAATCGTCCTGATCGATTTTAACGGTCTCTTCTTCGTAATTGTCTGTTAAATTTTGGGATTCTTCGAAGTACTCTTCTTTCCCGAGATCTTCTTCAAAAGCGAATGATTCTTGTCCATTAGTCTGGTACATAGTGTAATCGTCTTTTTCGGCTCCTTGTCCGGTCATTTGATACAAATTCGTTTGTCTAGAAGGCCTGTCTGTCTGTCTAGTGGAAATACTCATAGGGGTAGGTTGATAACCCGTATTTCGCTGAGGATACTGAGGTTTAGTAGTGTTGTTGTTTGGTTGTCCCCTTTGAGGCTGACCGTGATTAGCAAAAGTTGGTGGTCTATAGGAAGGATTTGGGTGTTGATAAGGTTGTTTAGGTATTTGGTGGTATCTAAATTCAGTATGTATTGGTCTTCTTGCGTTATGAGTTTGGCTTTTTTGAAAGACTGGTTGTTTGCTTGGCTGAGTAAACATTTTATTATTTTAAAATTGAAAGTCGTTTGTGAGTATATTAAGTGCTTCACTAAGAGTGTTAGGGTTCTTGGCACGCATTAGTGACCCGATGGATTCATGCAAACCCCTAAGGAGAACTCTTAAAGCTAGTTTCTGAACGTATTCTATTAAAACGTCTTTAGCCATCTGCCTTGAGGCTCTTTATTCATAAAAAATGAAATTTGTAAATTTAGTAACTTTTGAATTTTCTCATAGAATTGAAATGGTGATTCGTTACTTTCTTGTTTTAATTCTGACATCTCTAAGTTTAATGTGAAACAATCTCTTTTGTCTGAATAACTAATTAATAATACTTTTCTAGTTTCGTGCCAATTGTAAGAGTTAGAGTTTACAACCATTTCCAGTGCTTGGCCTTTTAATTTAGAAAGAATAGAGGAGAACAGATACTCATTTTGAAAATCCTCTGGATTTTCGTTTACATAAAACTTATTTACTATCTTATCACATATTGAGATAAATCTGTGGAGCATAGTGGGCTCTCCACTATACTCAGGAATCATATCAAGATATTCCTTTTTTAATATTGGCGTTGCCATTATTTAATATTATTTTTCAAAATAATAAAAAATTAAAAATCAATTATATAAAATTAAAAAGTATTTACTCTACTTTTCCTAATTCTATATCTTAAGATCTACTTACAAGTGGATCCAAAATACTTTGCTCATTTGAACAATTTTCACTTTTCACTTTTCACTTACACAATATTCACTCGTGCTCTTAATAGATAGGCGCTCTATTAAGTGGTTGTAGATATTCACTCTACTAAAGTTTTCTTGATGTCGTTCCAGATATGCGCTCTGTAATGAATCGAGTTTTTGCAGTATCTCGGTTAACGATTGAAATCGATAAAAATTATGTTCATTAATTCTCCCGAGATGTCCTACCGACTGCGCCAGTTACGTGTTATATTAAGCATGAAAAGTTTTTAAAAAATGATTTTTATTTTTACAAACCTTTGAATTTAATAAACAATTAATTTGGAAAACTGTTACATAAATTATACTTAATAAAACAATACAATTGATATGCACTCAATTGGAGTGGAAAACGTCTGTGCGATACAGAGGCGACTTACACACTGCCGGGGCTTTGTTCTCACCACCTATATAATACAAAAGCTGCGTAAGCAGGAATTTTCCTAGCACGCATTTAATTATGAAATGTTCACATAAAATGTTCATATAACTTATATATATATATATATATATATATATATATATATATATATATAAAGATATATGTGTGTGTGTGTGTGTGTGTGTGTGTGTATGTGTGTGTGTGTGTGTGTGTGTGTGTGTGTGTGTGTGTGTGTGTGTGTGTGTGTGTGTATGTGTGTGTGTAATTATCTAAACCAACATAGGTTATTCAAATACAAGAATATTTATAAATTTATATTCATAGCTTTTCGTTGGTAAACAGTCTCAACATCATCAGGAATGACTAATACAATAATGCAAGATAATATATATATATATATATATATATATATATATATATTATAACATAAATTCCCTTGGGCTTTATCTATGTTATTTCAAGTTTGTTAATTTAATTGTTATAGATTAATTAAATTGTTTTAAAGTGTTGGGCGCCAGTTTACCTATTGTTCGACTGGAGTTCTAATTAAACATTTTGCTTATATTGTATAATTTTAAATTATGCTTCTTATTACTATGACCTACCTTTATTTTAATTATTTTGATTCCTTTTTCTTTATAAGATTTCAACCAAATTACTTAATTAGAGTAGGCCTCACAAAGAAATACAAGACTTTTTAGTTATAACAATTGCTTTAATATTTTAGAACATTATTAATTCCTGTTGCCAGTTAAATACAAAGTATACATGTTAAATCTACATTTAATTACAAATTATTTCAGACTATAATGTCGAACCAAAATCTTATACGGTAAACAACCTGTTATTTATTTCATTCATTTTATTTATTATTATTTAAATTTGACCAGCTAATAAATTAAAGACTTTTGGGGCGTGTTTAGGTTCTTGCCTTATGAAATTACTTTTTTCTTTTGAAATTTAGAGTTACTTGTATATTAGAAAATTTGTTTTATTGACCAGAAATTTATAATTTTTTAAATTAGTTTTTAATTAAAGTTTTTACTTAAGTGCACTTGACGTTCTTTCCTTTTTTCGTTAACCCTTGGCATTAGTTCGACGATTTTTTGCAACACTTCACTCACAATTGGTATCTGGTACTCTGACTCAAGGATACCTTTATTATGCAGTGATTATAAATTTAATAAATTAACTATACACCAACTTCTTAACACCACATTTATCGATAGTTAAATTACTTATATTTCTTTTAAACAATTTCACACACTTTCTTCAGGAACATCCACACACGTCCATCTACTTTTTTGGTCGGCAAAAGACTGCCTCTCTTTTTCTGCACTTGAATTTGTTTACCGCGTATTTCCCCTTCTCGTTCATTTTCTACCCAATGAAAAACATCTATCTTGGCTTCCATCAATCAAATTTGAAATTCGTACGTTATACTTTTTTTTTAAACTATCCGTTATTTTTGAAAGTGTACGTGACACATCTGTCGTTCTCTCCCGTCCCTTTCAACTTTCTAAAACCTAACAAAAAACTCTACCCTAGTTCTCTAAGGGTTTTACAAATTGTTTATTGCCTTAAAAATTTTTTTTTTTAAACTTTTTTTTTTTTTTTTTGTTTAATGTATTCCTTTGTCGGCTTTTACTAAGTCAACTTTTGGAAGTATTGTTTACTGTTAATGTTTAGTTTTTATTATTATTATTATTATTTTTTTTTTTAATATTTATAAATTTAATATTATAATTTGTCCCCAACAAAAATTTTCTGTGATTATAAATCAAAACAATTCTATTATTTGCTTTTTTTTTTATTTAAATGAATGAAAACTTTTTGTTTAAACCCTTTTTTAAATTTTTAAATAAATTAATCTAGACATATTTACTAACTTATTCTAATTTCTTAAAACACTAATGACATGAAACTCAAACTGCTACAACTCTATTGCTGTCACTAATCTACCCATAAAGTCCCTTTTCATTGTCTCTTACACAAAGGCTCCTTCTTAGCTACCTGTTTCTTATTGTCTCTTTCCGCAACAGAAACCTTTTTTTTTCAAAGTCCTTCTACTGCTGACCCTCAACATTTCTGTCTCCTTAAATATTTACAACCTTACTTACACATGTCTATTTCTAAACAAAATATATAACAGTTTATTATAGTTAATAGTCTAACAGATTTTATTGGAGTTTATTTAATTCTAATCCACTATTTCTGATTTGATATATTTTTTTAAATTTCTAACATTAAATTTTCCTTTTACAACATGGTTTTCTAGAGTGGCAACTAGGTAGCTAGACTTCCCATATTTCTCAATTACCCTATATGGTCCCTTGAATAATTCTAAAAATTTCCCGTATATCCCCTTTTCCACATTAGATGTATTTAGCTTCCTGATCAACACTAAATCTCCTACTTCATATTCGGTTAACTGGTTTTCTTGATTAAACTTCTTGGCACAGTTTTCCCTTTTCTTTTTCATTCGTAAATAAATTTCGGCGGTGTCGACGATTTTTTCACTTTCTTTCTCTGGCATTTTTATAAATTCGTCCCATATTCTTTTCGGTTTTCTTCCAAATTGTGCTTCATGTGGAGTAACCCTAATTGTTTCTTGAAAGGTTTCGTTGATTATTGTTTGTACGTCCTCCAATAGTAATTCCCAATTTCTATGATTTTCTTTTAATAATATTCTGAAAAGTTGATTCAGTTGTCTCATGGTTCTCTCAGCTCTGTTACTTTGTGGATTCCTCACCGAAGTGTTTAGTGTTTTTATTTGAATTCGTCGGAGTTCCTCTTTCCATTTTCTTGCAGTAAATTGCGTTCCATTATCCGTGATAATAGCCTGCGGTTTTCCATATCTATTGCAGTAATCTTGCAATCTCCTTAGTGTAATAGTCGTTGTAGGTCTATTGACTTTATAAAGCTGTACGTATTTAGTGAATACGTCAATGATAACCAAAATATATTTTGCACCACTTTTTCCTTTTGGTAAAGGACCACAGTAATCCATAGATAACAATTCTCCTTTGTTTTTTGGTATGATACAATCCATTTCCCCAACTCTATGTCGTATGTCATGTTTGCATTTCTACATATTTCACATGATTTGACTATTTGTTCGATGTCCTTACTTAGATGATCCGCTGCGAAATCTTCTTTAAATGTTTGATAACTCTTGTTAATACCTAAATGGCCAAAGTGAGTATGTATTTCCGTGATTAGATTCCTTTTGATATTGTCTGGTATGTATAACTTGAAATGACCTTTATCTCGACGATATAACTTGCCTTCCCATAATTTGTAATGCTGGTGTAATTTGTCCGATGAATTCCTTAATTTATTAACTATAAGTTTTGTTTTATGGTCTTTGTCTTGAAATGTCTGTATATGTTTCAACATATCCAAAACTTTCTGGTCAAATTTATTACGTATTGTTGCAATTTGAATGAAATTACTGTCTTGATTTATTTCTATGTTGTCTTCACCAGGGTGTCTGCTTAATGCGTCGGCTACAATATTATCTTTTCCGTTGCAATGTTTTATTTCAAAGTTATACTCCTGTATAAGTAACATCCAGCGGGTCATACGAGCGTTTAACAGTTTACAGTTGTTAATGTATGATAGGGCCTTATTATCTGCAATCACCGTCAAAGGGTTCCCCAACACAAAACATCTGAATTTTTTGAGATTATGCACAATACTCAGAAGCTCCTTCTCTGTCGTACTGTAGTTCAGTTCAGCTCCTTTAAATGTTCTACTTGTGTACCCAATCACGGCAATACGTTCTTCTTCATCATATTGGAATAATTGTCCGCCTAAAGCATATCCACTCGCGTCACACTGCAGGTAATACTGTTTATTTAGTATTGGATGTGCTAACATAACCCGGTCTAAAAATATTCTCTTTATTTGTATAAAGCTATCTTCTTGTTCTTTAGACCATTTGAACCTACATCCCTTCTTCAACAGTTGTTGTAATGGTGCGGTAATTGATGCGCTGTCCTTTACAAAACGGTGATAGAAATTTATGAGCCCGAGAAATCCTTTTATTTGTCTCGAATTTCTAGGCCTTGGAAATTGGTTTATGGCTCTGACCTTTTCTTCACTTGGCTGAATTCCTTCCACTTTTAAAGTGTGTCCTAAATATTCAAGCTCCCTTCTACAAAACTGCGACTTATTGAAATTGACAGTTACGTTTGCATCTTTAAAAATCTTAAAAATTATCTCTAGTTGTTTTAGGTGTTCATCGAATGATTTAGACAAACATAAAATGTCATCAACGTAAATAATCAAAAATTTCCTTGCTTCCTTTGTTAGTATGGAATCTAAACTCCTTGTAAGACTAGCTAGACTAGAGCTTAATCCAAATGGTACCGTTTTGAAACGATAACACAGTCCATTATGTAGGAATCCCGTAAAGTCCCTGCAGTTGGTTTTTAATGGGATTTGCCAAAAGCTACTGGTCAAATCGATAGAAGACATAACTTTATAACCACTACATTTTGTCAGTAGATCTTGAATCGGTAAGTTTCCTTCATAGTCTGGTAACGATCTCTTATTAATTTCTCTAGCATCTAAGCAGATCCTGACTGTGCCATCCTTTTTAAACACAGGTACTATTCTGTTTACGTATGGACTATTGGCTCTTTCTATAATATTTAATTTCAGCATCCTTTCTATTTCAGTGTTGACTGCCTCCCTAAATTTAATTGCCACAGGCCAACTATTTTGCTTGTATGGTCTCGTATCAGTTAAGGTGAATTCATGCTCATAGGTAGTAATTAACCCTGGTTGCTCACTAAAAATTTGTTCATACTTATAGATAATCTCTATTAACTTCTTCGTTTGGTCGGGTTTTATATTCTCTAATTCCAACATTTTTTTTTCTATTATTCCTAATCTTTCCTCCTTATAGTTCATTATGACATTACAATCCAATTTTGTTTCTTCATTATTATAAAACTTAATTATTTTTTTTTCTTTCTTTAATCGATCATTACATTTGGCATTAAATTCGACTGTTCTCTCTACAAAATCGATAATAGTTTCATTTTTTATTAAAAAGTTTATGCCTAATATTCAAGTTTTAATCAGACCTGGCACAATTATGAAATGTGTTTCCACTTTATATTTCCCTATCCCTACAGTAGTTACTATTTGATTTTTTATAGCTTTAGACTTCTGACCCAACGCTCCCATAACTCTTATGTTTGACATTCTCCAATCTGACGAATTCTCTAACAGCTCCTTGTTCTTACTATAAAAATCTTCTGACATTACATTAAACTGACTTCCCGAATCTATCAAAGCAACAGTTTTAATATCCCCTAATCGGATTTCAAGTTCAGGGCAATTTTCTAATTCTAATGATGGTTCAACACAAACTTCGTCTTCATTTAAAATGTCCCGTATTTCCGCAATTAGTGTCCTACAGTTGGTTATTTTACTAGAGTTAGGTACCTGGCTAGGGTCAGCGTCCTCGTTTCATGCACTTGTAGAGGGCTTGGGTTGGTAATTTATGACATCACCCTTATGTTGTCTACCCTTGTCCAGCTGTTTACTCCGATAGTCGTTCTGACAATACCCTGTCTCCCGGCTATTTTCGTTATTCCTTAGGTCAGGTCGTTGCTCTCTTGACAAATTCCTGTCCCGACTGCCGTTCGCTTGTCTTTGTAGGTGCAGATAATGAAACTCTGTTACTAGGTCGACAAATTCACCATTAGTTTTAATTCCCCTCGTCACCAGTGCAATCGCCATGTTAGGATCAAAATGTTTGGCTAGTTTACGTATAATTAGATCATCTGGAAGTCTCGGTTCGAGTCCTTTAAACCATAATAAATTTCGTTCTACATATTCTACCATGTTCAACTGCCCCCTGTAATTATATTTTCCAAACTCCAACTCATCCCGAACACGCCCCTGTATTAATTCACTCCAGAATTTTTGTTTAAATGCAAAGATAAAATCCCCGAACTGTTTAAAGCTTTCTGAATGTAATCTAAACCAATTGGCAGCTGGCCCGCGTAGATGTTGCATTATCCATTCTAAACCTGTTCCCTGGTAACACTTTTCATGTAACCCCATAAGCTCGTTAAGAAATGCCATAGGTATTCTTTCATCTCCCGAAAACATTATATTCGTGTTTATTGGTGTTATAAGATTATTATCTCTTCGGTTTTTTGTCGAATTAGTTTGCTTTCTTATTTGTTCAATATTTTCGTCTAATTTTCTCAATTTTGGCTCTAATTCTCTGCTATCATCTGTTATTCTCTTGTCAATTGCCGTTTTCAAAGTTTTTAGGTAACCCGTTTATCTGTTATATTGCTCTGCGCATGTTTCTTCAATCGTCACGATCTTTCCCTGCGTATTTTGAACTTCACGGTTTATGTTGTCTAATCGGCTATCAATTTTTTGTGTATTTGGGTAATTGATAGTATCTCCATTATCGAGCATCACAGACCTGGGGTTGTAGTGGACTGCGAGGTTTATGGAATTGCCGTTGCCAAAGGTGTGGTGTACCGTTATTGTTCTATTTTCGGATACACTGCACTGTGAAAGTCTTTTAAGTTTGTCTTGTGGTTAATTTTATCTAATAGGTTGAATAATTTATGGTTTTTTTATTTTATTTGTATTTGTTCGTTTGTAATATTTTTGTTATGCTTATAAATTTGTAGTGGTTCCCAGATTGTCATTTTGACGCCTTTTTGTACTTTTTTTATTAGGTGTACGTTCTCTAATGTGGGGAAAGTTTGTTTGTTTTTGATGGCGAGTGTAGTTACGTTTGAGTTGTAAGTTAGAGGTTTAATGTATGCCTTGAGGTGTTCTTGATATCTGACTTTTATTCCTTTTTTGTTTGCCCTATGTATATTTTATTACAGTCTGGGATTTCAATTTTGTATATTCCGTTATTAATTGTGGGACATATTTTTTCCGGTTGGTTTAATTTATTGATTATGTTTCTTGTGTTTTTGTAATCTATGTTAATATTATTATTTCTTTAGAATTATAGTTATTCCTTTTACGTTGTACCCTGTGTATGTGAATGTGGCCCATTTCGTTGTTGTTTGTGGTTTGATTGTAGGTTGTTTTAATTTATTTATTATTTTAAATTATAATTTATCTTTTTTTATTATTTTTTTGGGGCTATTTGACATAATATTTGTTTTTCTTTGGCTTTTCTTCATTTTTTAAAGGTTTTTTTAGCATTCTATATAAGAGTGAGTTATAAGCAGCCATTGTATTTTGTGGGGGATGGTTAGAGTAGTTTGGTATTGAATTAATGGTTTGTGTGGGTTTCCTATAAATTGAGTATTCAATGTTATTTGTATTTCTGGATGTTGTTAGGTCTAGATAGTTTATTGGTTATTTCTTCCTCCATGGGGAATTTTATGTAAAGGTATAAGTTCATGATTTCATTTAGGATACTATTATTTATTGCTTTATTTTGTGAGATGTATAAACCATCGTCAACATATCGTATACAATGTCCATTGGGGTCGTGTGTTTTTATGGTTTGTGTGATTAATTCGTCAAGGTTTTGGAGGTTATGCTCACTCGTATACAGAGTACTCAAACTACATTTGAAAAATGAAGAAAAAGCCAAAGAAAAACAAATATATCAAATAGCCCAAATAGATGAATATATATTTTACCATTTGTAATATACTTTTGTATATTACCTTTATATATTATACCTTTGTAATTTACCTTTGTATATATATTTATTACATGCAATTATTTTTGAATAGTTTTACTACGCAATTCCATTCCACCAAAATACATAATTTTTAACATCTAAGCCAATCTGCGGACTTGGATCGTGTAAGTCGTCTTATACAAGAACAATACGATAAACTTCAACTTTTTTTGCGCATAAATAATGGATGCTTTATTTATAAAAAGTTACAAACAAAAACCACATTATAACATAATATAAAGTACATAAAGTAATACATAGAAATTTAGTAAAGAGAAAAGAAGGTAAATATCACAGAAATAAATATTATAAAATACAATACAATAAAATAAACTTAAAATAACATAATACTATACAAAGAAAAATGAATTAATTTAATATGGTGTTTTAGCCTATCTGTGACTCCTCTGGATAGTTCCATGTGTCAGGTTCATTGGAAAGCGACACATGTTTGGTTTCACAACGTTTTCTTCCAAGTTTGATGTACTTCTTTTGTTAGTCGCAGGAGTTTCTGTAATGATAAGAGGTTTTGTTAAAGCATATATATATATATATATATATATATATATATATATATATATTGTAACAGTTGAGCCATTTTTCCAGGGGTAAGTATTTATCAGGGCTTTATTAAAAAGGTGTGTTAATTACTAATTAACAAATTAATTAACCTTACTTACCAGGGGCTCCTAGCTCTCCGTTTCAGCCAGGCATAATAATGTCTTTCTGTAAACGATCTTCTGATATCTTCGGAAGGTAGAACTAGGTTACTTGAAAATAAAAATTGAAAAGTTTGTAACGTTCTAGGTTACTTGTGAAATAAGAATTTAAATTGTTAAAATACAAAGTCATACAATTTATTAATAAGTGACAAATTACAGTTGAAAAAAAAGACAGCAATGTGTCGAGTAATTATCTTTTAATTATTGCTAATTATTCCATACATTTTAATTACTTATTAACCTTTAAAATTATATTTATCGAGAAGATAGTAACTTAAGTTTTTCAATTAAATTTTTAGAAATGAATATTCAAAGGACAATTTCTACCGTTCATGTGTTAACCGTTTATCAATACAAAATTCTTCAACTTAGTTAACATTAATATAATTTTTTTTTATTATTACCTAAAACGTACCTGGTTCTGCACATCACTTTTAAAACACTTTAAACACATCATTAATTATTGCACATCGATTTTGTACACAACACTTAACACATCGCTCTTGCAAATCAGCGCTCTTAAACAAAAATGATATAAACTTTTATTTATTTGAAACACGTAAATAATCGCTTCTGACTTCTTCTTTAGCTGCGTTAAATAAATTTGGTACCGGCCTTGACATCTTAAATTTTGAATACTGGAAGCTTATACATTTCTAGGTTACGTCCGAAAATGATATCACGTCCGTCTCGTTCGGAGACTATTTGAGAAGTGGGCCTTCTGCAAGGGCACGCCAACGGAAATTCCCACCCTTGGTTATTATTTTGAATTTTTTGATTGGTACTTCGGATCAGGCGATATCAGACCACGCTTACGTCACATGAGGTAATGTCAGTTAATTACCCTAAGTTTTTCTAAAACTAAAATTTTCTTTTATTTAGGGAAGTTATAATTAATAAATAAAAAATTAAATATATAAATGAATTTATATGTAAAACCTCATTTTTAAGTGTTACATTTTCTCTTATCGACCTGAAAAGAAAATTTTTGTTCGACATTACATCTTATTTCTACTTCAACATTTTATACATGAGTGTGTGTGCAGTCCCCTTTTACAATTGAACAAAATTGTATACGTACTATAGTAAAGATATAAACAATCTTCAGCAACGGATGTTTTTGTTTACTAACTGTCTCCACTATGGAATGCTTGCCATTCCCCCTTGCTATACAAGGTACAACAACGGAAGCGTATCCGCTTTCTCACACATAGGCTCTTTTACAAATCTACCGGTTTGACAGCGTTCTATTGCAAAGTCATTCTACACATTTCACATTTTAAAAACTTTTAAAAAAATATTACACACTTTAATTACTTTCATTAAAATCTGTCTCTTGTGAACATTCTGTTTCATAAACTTTTAAGAATGCAAATTTATATCTTTTCAATTTTTAAATTCTTTATTCTCTCAATTCCTTAATAATTTTCAATCAAATTATTTCTTTATTAAATAAAACATCATTCAAATCATTTATAATTAAATTTTCTTTAAAATTGTCTCTTTTTGTGTCAAAAAACCTAACCTACTGGCTGTATTTATTACAGTCCACTACCTAGGATCTGCAAAACTGCTTACTCCCTGTAAGCCATAAATTACCAAATTTAAACGACGCTGAGTATTTTTCAGAAATTCTCTCTCAATTTACAAACTAAGACTGTACCGTAGCTTTACAACTTCTCTCTGTTATTTCTGCAACATTCGTACGTCTTATACAAAAACCCTGGATTTCAAAACCCATATTTTGAATCCAAATACATTATTCTTAAATCAAATCCCATACTTTGATTTAAAAATTACATACAGCTAATTGTTGACACAACAAGGACTTTATTTAATTCATTATTCTTATAATTTCCTTTCAAACATCACTATAATACTTTGATTTTAAATTTTGACTAAGCTCTTGCATTTATAAAATAAGGAATGAAACTAAACAGAAACTAGGACTGTCCATTCATATACAATTTTTGGTCAAGTGTTTTAGTCTCCTCGTGTAGTTTTATGTATTTTGAGATTTGTCGTCTATCTCGTGTAGTAGTGTAATTGCATGTCATTGGGCCCTTTCGACACGCAATTATGTAAATGTGTGGTCATGATTTTGTAAAATTGCATATAAAGTCACATCCCATCTTCCTTATCAATCAATTTCCCTTTTAAAAATTAAACAATGGCTTGAATTTCTTCCAACATTAACTTTTAATACTCTTTTATTCGTCTAATAAATAATCTACCCCTTTCAGAATGTCACTGCATCAATTTTAATCGATTTATATGAGCTCTTCTATAATATTGAAATCATTACCTTGTTGGAACAGTACAGACACATGATTAAAAACATTTACAATAATTTATATGGACCTCATATTTTATAGCCAATTTACTGTGAAAATTACATTTGAGTTGAAATTATTAACCATACAACGTTTTATACTATTTAATGCTACTTTACATTTGGTTTAAAAATTTATATTACAAAAAGTTCTTTGAAATATCTTTTACTTAAATTTTCTTTGAATTTGTCTTATATTATGTGAACAATCCTAACCTCTCATCTAGCTGTATAAACCTGCTCACTTCTTGTAAGCCACCTAATTACCATATTTGCCCCTGAGTACATTGTTTCACGACATTATTTGTCCATACAATTTTTACTCTCACTTGGCAAAATTTTAAGCCTGTACCATTGTCTTATAACATCTTTGTTATCTTATACATCTTTAGTACATCTTAACCCTTTTTGAATTTCAAATCCCATTCTTTGAAAGTCCAATAACTTTATACTTAAATTAAATCCCATACTTTAATTCAAGAATTACATACAGCTAATTGTTCACAACAAAAAAAAGACTTTATTCAAATCATTATTATTAAATGTTCTTTAAAACTTTATCCTTTTTTAAAAGTCCTTTAGGTTGTTTAACATTTTACAATCTAAACTTTCTGCTACTAAAAACTTCACTTGCCATAAATATTTTATTTTTTTTTAACTTTAATTTTGACAATGCAATTAGCTTTTATTCTTATCTTTGTATTATTAGCTGCTGAAAATTTATCCTGTTTGTTTACAATTTTTTTAACTAATTTTTGATTTAACAATGTTTTAATAAAAAATTATTCTTTTATTACATTTATTGAACCTCCAGTGTCAAATAGAAAATTACAATTTATTTACTACTTAATTTAACGTTTATTGTAGGTAAAAACTCCTTAATTTTAGGACTTAGCTGTGTTGTAACAAATAGGTGAACCCAAAACGTTGCTCCTGTACTTAAATCTCCGCATTCTGCATTTTGGGGTGGCTCGCTCGTAATTCGGAATCTGGCCCCGGCGTTGTACCGTAACGTAGCATTTCTTCTATTATTACAAAATTAAAATATAGTAAACTGTTACATGTTTCAAAACTTAAAATGAAAAAGCTTCCCCTCGCTATTCAATCTTAATACTTGTGCCTTCAATCACATGGGGCAAACGAAAGAGAAGGAAATGCAGTTATTATCCGAGTATCTTAATTTCCGCGCACCCGTTCTGCGCATATTGCAGTTCCAAATTTCAACCTAGAGGTCAGGCTCTTCGTTGATTTCACGTTCGTTTTCTGAATCTGTTTTAATATGTAACACACCTAAAATGTGTTACAAGAGATCATTTTATGTTTAACATTTTCAAGGTGACAATTGCTTCATGTTTTAATCCTGTAGAATATCAACTTTGCAACATTATAAATATAGAGAACTGTTCTCTATACAAGATATGGAGGATGTACACTCCTGGTTTAGTGTCTATATTTGGCGAATTTAGCACATAGTTAGTGACAATGAGCAAAAACATATTTGATTATATATATATATATATATATATATACCTATTTATCTAAGTTGTTTAAAATATTTATTCGTTTAGGTTATATTTTATTACCTTACCTTCTATGGTCTCTCCTTCAGGTTTCTAAATAATAACCAAACGTATAAAATTCTAACATCACTTGCATTTATTCCTAACATTTAATTTATTACACAATATACCAAATTACCTTATTACTATGCAGTGACAAAGATTGATTGCTCAACTAATATTACAATTACTAAAAAGATGGACTCTTGAGGCTTCAGGTTTTAATACAATAAGGTTTATTAATTACAGTGCTATTTGCTTTTACCCTCGGGTCGTTATTCTGGATCTTTTATATGTTAGAAAGTGGTGAAACAACTAGATTAATAATTATTACCAATGAATTTAAAATTGTACTAAATTTACTAAGCTACAAAGTTCTGTTGGCTAATTTTAATGTAAGAAGAAAGTACTTATTGTATGTTGAGTTCCTGAAATCTTGACCGTTGAAAGCTGCTTCGCTGCACTTTTTCACATAACTAACTTACTTTCCTATTTCTTTACTAAATCATTTACGTCGTAGTTTGAAATTTTACACATAAAAAAAACTTACAACTCCCTTAATTCTATTAAACAAATTACCCCTTTTTAACATTGTTGATACTTGGTCCTCCCCAATACATCTGCCCTCTTCTGAAGTTCCTTCAAGACTCCTTTTCCGATCACTTACTTTCAAACCTCATAACCTCTCCCCCTTTAAGTATTTTATTTAATATGGTGATTCCCACACCTTTTACAAATAGTTTCTATCGGTACAGTATTCCTTTCACAGGTATATTTTGGACACTTGGAAACTCCCATCTTAAAATACTTGAACCTTTCTTTTGGTAAAGGTTCCCACAGCCCCTTTATGACTACACTTGAAATAGAACAGTGGTTAAGTACTTTGTCAGCACTTTAGCAACTATTCCTGTCCCTCTCTGCTTAATATTTCTACAGACTATTATTCTTTTTGGATACCACTAAATTTATTCTTTAACGTCATACTTTTATGTTATAATACACACACACACACACACACACACACACTGCAACGGTGCTTCACCCCGCCAACCTTCAATCTGTCGAAAGTTGCCTACCAGCTAGTTACATGAGCAAGTATTTAAAATCCCACCTAAAAAGTATACCCTGGGAACGTTGTCTATAAAGTGTGTTTAAACACTTTGGTCAAGGTATGGTATAATATGATATGTTGGCAAGGTCAGTGATCTGTCATATGGTCTACTTTATGTCAGCTGAAAACACATAAAATGTATCACATCATAAATTTGCCTTACCATGGTTTGAACACATCTCTCCACCATGCTCCTACTTTAGTGAAGTCCGTGCAAGATAGAGTCTTATCATATCCTCCTAAAAGAGGTCCTGTGTTTCATATGGTAAAACCTGCCAGTGAGTATCAACTCCTGGGCTTTAAAGCAAAACCATTTAGTCCTTAAGCCAGCTCATAATTTATAATTTAATTTAATTAATTTCTCTGGATGGGTTGCTCGATTATCTTTAGGTTGCACATTGATTTCTAGCTATTTATTATTAAATAAATATGACTGACTCTAATAGGCTGGATTTTACTAATTGTATTTATTTTATTAATTTACTATTATAATTTACTAGTTGGGAAATAATTAAATTTATTATTTTTGTACACAGGATTAATTCAATAAAATTTAATCCTTTGACTTTTGTTGGAAACTGAATTTAATAATAAAGAAATTTGTAACTGAATTAAATTGAATATATACTTTCAAATTTATATATATATATATATATATATATATATATATATATATATATATATATATATATGTATATAAATTGAAATGTTTTAATTACAACTAAATTTCATATTTTATCACTCATTCAGAAAATACTAAATAATTTGTGATTGACTTTGTTTGATAATTTCTGCTTGAGAAATTATTTATATTTTTCTACAAGTTAAATATTAATAAATATTTTTTCCCAGTTTATTTAACTACTGGTTGTAACAAACTTTACTGCATTTCCTTAGATATTATGAATGAATTTATTTTATAACTATGTATAATCTTCTTTCTATCTTTTTCCATATACTTTACTATTTCTCTATTTGCAAACATTTGAACATTTTTACATAACGATTTTTATAACTAAATAATTTTGTAATTACCAATTTTTTATTTAATATTCAAGCAAATAAAGCCAATATTTATAATTTTGCAATTTTATAATTTGAATCTTTGAATCTTTGGAACTTATTTCAAGATCAAATTTTATTTAATTACTAAATTTGTATAAAAATCATGACTTGCCCGATTCTCGCACTTTCCATGATACGTCCCAAGGTCCAAGGAGATGACTTTATGCTTCCAGACTGGTAGCTCTTCTCGTCTGGAATTTGGTTCATCCAGGAAGCAGGAACGGACAAATTCGGCGAAGCCAGTTTCTTGACAAACGAAAATTTAACCGTGATTTTTCATATTTCGATGTCTAGTTTTCACTAGACATAAATTAAGACATACTACATTATTCCCGCACTCCGCAGCCTCGAGTTTATGCTCTAGAAATCCATTTTGGTATTTTTGCTAATTTAACAGAAACTATGACCTTTCTGGTCAGTGGCCTAATTACGAGAGAGTGAATAAACGCCCAGCGACAGTTATCGTCTCTATTCCCCCACCCTCGATTTGCTTGTCTGACTTGGATTTTGCAGTTTCTTCTTGTCTTAACCGTTTATTTAAAATATTGTAGAAACCTGATTTTTACGTAGCACACAAAACACTCCCGAAGTCATGATTTTTGTACAATTACAATTTATTTTAGAATTATAGACTTAATGATCAATATTCATGGCTTTCAAAATGTATTTAAATTATATTTTATAAATTGTGATTATCAAACGTTTCAACCTCCCTGCTGTTGAATGTATTTGGGATCTATATCCCAAATTAAATTTAATACTACTTACAAAATCCCTTAACTTATTACAAGATTTTTCTGTGTCCTTTGGAGTCCTCACACCTGAAACTCAAACAACACTTCATTATAGTATTTTCAATTTATCACTCACTCAACTTGCTTCTCTGCACTCATGATGCAAGTCAATTTTTCTATATGTTACTTTATTTCTCTTAATTAATTTTATTATTTTTATTACCAATAAACCACTCAATAAATAACGCTTTATTTACTTGATTTACATGCCTTTTGATTTTGTGTATTTATTCTATCATTTATTTTCATTAATGTTTATAAACTACTTGTAATTAACAATTATTAATTTATGTTACAAGTGTAGTTTTAATGCTGTTTTGCTTTCTGACATTTAACTATTTGAATTTCGCTGTTGTCGCCCCGCTATCTCCACAGCTGATTTTGACAGACAGCGATATCTTTTTAACCAAAGTTCAACTCCGTATTCGATGTCATCGGCTCTGTCTCGTTACTTGGACTTTGGAACCCCCCACTCTTGATCAGAGTGGTTCAGTCGTAGTTACATTTCATTTCCCATTCCCATCGATTTTACCTAGACAATGTTTAGCGGGAAACTTCGAGTCTTATTTGGTTTGATTCTACTTCTGTCGACGTTCGATTTCCGTCCGCTTATCTGAATGATTAACAAACAGTTTGTTTGCCTTGTGATTCAATATGCTTGTAACTAAAACTTTATCGTAGCCTAAGTAAATCTACATTCTAAACATATTTGAAACTAAGTATTTTGTCCAGATTTTTCTTATACCTCAAGATTTGATTCCAATTTAATTTTTTAACATTTCCAAATCGTAATTTTAATTTTTGTATAATAATTAATTTTCCAAATATTTTATAATTATTGGTTAAATTTTTTTAATGTCCCTTACATCATAGATTCCCCTATATTTATGTGTGATTATATTTTTTGAAACTTGCTGTACTTCTATTATTATTTATTTTAAGACATTGTTTATTTTTTTTTACGGTATGTTTTCCACTCTGCTCGTCCTTTGTAATTTATTCGTCTCTTTTTACCTAATTCTTGATTCTGTAATTTCCTAATAATTTTATTGCGATCAGTTGCCATTGTTTTACGAGTTTCGTTAGTTAGAGATTTTAGATTATCGATATGCATATAACACCAGCTGTTGACTGATTTATTAAAATTAGCTATTTTGTTTTTTGTAACTTTAGGTATATCCTGAAAGTTAGTTAATTCTTTTGTTTGCGGCTCTTGGCCATATTTATTATATTTTGTTTGTGGCTCGTGGCCGTAATTTCCGGATTCTTTGATCCCTTTTCCCCCTTTCTTTCCCTTCATTATTTTTTGTTTATTTATATTTTTTAGGTTTGTACCCCGGTTTGTTTTATTTTTACCATTTCTTAATGGATTTAAATCGCTCATTTTACCGCATTCGATTTTAACTTTGTTATCTCCTAACTTCCCTCGCTCCCTGATTTCTCCGGGATTATTGCTTACTGACATTTTCGCATTATTATTTATTTGGTATTTTATATTTTTATGTATTGTATTTTTGGAGTTTTCTCCGGCTTTTAGCCATACATTTTTGTCAATTTTTTGTTTGTTATTTTTCTTTTGTTTTAGTTTAAATTTTTTCCTTTGCCATCCTGTCTTTGACAGAGTAAGTTGCATATCCAGGTCTTTTCGCTCCGGATATACAACTGCTAACGGCCCCTTTCTCTCGCCGCTTGCAATCAACCCCTCCATTTTCGGCATTTGAGTTGTTGTGTTGCCTAATTCAACTGGGTTGTCTTTTTTCTTTTGTTTTAAATTTGTATCTTTGTTGGTGGTTTGTAAACCTATATTTTTTTAAATTTATTTGATTTGGTTTATTATTTTTGTTTATTTTGTTTTTGTCTTCTAGCCCTAATTCTTTGTGTTTATCAGGTAAGCTTTCATTTACAGTATTACCAGTTTTTATAAAATCTTGCCAGAGTATTTGCCAGTCCATTTCATATGACATAAACGATTTATCCAAATTTATGCGAGTTTTTAGTTCACACAAAGTATTCATACCCAATATGAGGTCAACTCGTAAGTTTTCCACAGTTAGGAATACAAATTCCTTTGTGTGCCCTTGAAGTGTTAGAGGCAACAAGGTTTGTAATCTGACCCTTTTGCAAGTAGAGCCTATTGCTGTTACAATTCCCAGGTTAGCTATGGGTAATTCATAAAACATATTGCCTTGCTGTTTTAGGGAAATATATTTATTGGCATTTATTACGGAAACCTGCGCTCCGGTGTCCACTTCCGCCATAATCTCTTCCCCGTTTATAATACAGCTAATTAATGGTCATTGCTCTGCTTGTTCTATCTTGTTTATGTTACTATCGTGTTCCTCTAACAACACATCTCGCATAAATAGGGATAAGCCGTTTAGGCTCACTATTTCGTCATGATGGTAAATTTGACGACCTTTATGAATCTGCGTTTTGGCGATATTGGTTTACGGATCCCTAGCCCCGATAACGGACAATTCTCCTCCTTGCTAGAGATCCCTCTCGCTAGTTTTTGGCTGAGTGTCACTAGGTCCGGGGATAGAACGTGTAGGATTTGTTTTTTTGGGGTACTTTGGTATTGGTAGTTTTTGATTTTCACCATAGTATTTCAGGTTTTTGTTGGTGAGAAGTGACGAAGCGCGGCGGTGCCCGGTTTGCATTGCCGTTACCGCGATCGTTCTCTGTAACGTTGTCCAGTTGTTGAAGAAACGCAATAGCCTGTTTGATATTTTGTGTGGGGTTGCCCACACTAGCTAACTGTACATTGGTCCCGAAATGCTTCATAATCATAAAAATTAACTGGTTTTCGGGAATTACTGGGTCTAGATTTTTGGCTTTATTTACCATCATGACGAAATATTTCGCCATGTTGGAAGGCCCGCTACTATTATACCTGCCCTGACTAATTTTTCTCTGAATACTTTCTTGTTGGTGAAAGCTCCAGAAGTGCCGAGTAAATTCCCGTCGGAATTCCTGATACGTCTCGGTACCCCTCTTAACCGCTCTCCATCAACTGTCGGCCGAACCTTGCAAATATCTTTCTATGATTTTTAGTTTCGTACTTTCCTCCATAGTGGTATCTATTTCGGAAAATAGCGATTCCATTTCGCAAGAAATTCTATCGGGTCTTCCCGAGATGTTCCCCAAACTTCTATCTTACGATATGATGGGTCGCGCACGTTGCTTGATAACGGAGGCAAACATATCTGGGTTTTTGAACCCGCCGTCCCTGAACTCATGAATTTATTTTCTAGCTTTTTGACGTGTTAATTAACTAACCTAACGTCTTCTTTTCTTTGCTTTACTTTTTCGCTAACTTTATTTTGTTTAGCTTCAACATCATTTTTTATTTGTTCAATCGCGACCGCTTATTCGCACATTTTTTTCTAATTGGCTCGTTCTATTATCAGAATCCTCCCTATATCTATTTATTTCGTCTTGAAATGTTTCTAATATTTGTTACCGTTCTAAGTTTTCCATCTCCCACCGTTTCTCGGCTAACTCTAACTCTTTTTGCCTTTGTTTTTTATCTACTTCCCTTTCGGCATCTCTAACCGCCTTATCTAGTTCGCGTTCTTTAAACGCCTTTCTTCATCGCGTTTCTCCCTAGCCGCGTTTTCTAACTCGCGTTCTTCTTTCTCTTTTAATCTCTCTAACTCCCTTTCCATTTTCTCTTTATCTTTCTCGGCTTTTAGATAGGCTAATAACTTATCCATGTCGGATTTGTTTCCGATTTCGTCATGTTGCTTTTATTTAAATAATTTTTAAACTAATCTATTTATACGACTAGAGATATTTTTTATTTATTATTTTACTTTTATATTATTGTAATATTATTTTAATCTTTTACTATTTGATTTGGCTGTTCGGTACGGGTTGTAGTAATGTCTTATGATGTTGTTTGCTCTCATAACTAAATTTAATTTATTTATTTTGTTGATTCATTTATTTCTTTAATTTTTGTTCAAATATTTAGTATTTTAAGGCTTTTACTCCCTGCCTATCATTGTTATTCTCGTTGCCTTTACATATATTAATTCTTAATTACCTTTATTTATTTTACAACTAATTACCCACTAATTTCGGTACTTATTTGGGTTTATGTATTTTAGAATATATATTAATTTTTGTGCCTATTTGTGCATGCCTAATTCGAGCCCCGCGTTCGGGCGCCATATCTGCAACGGGGCTTCACCCCGCCAACCTTCAACCTGTCGAAAGTTAACTACCACCTAGTTACATGAGCAAGTATTTAAAATCCCATCTAATAAGTATACCCTGGGAACGTTGTCTATAAAGTGTGTTTAAAGTCATGGTAAGGTCAGTGATCTGACCATGGTCATATGGTCTAATTTATGTCAGCTGAAAACACATAAAATTTATCACATCATTAATTTGCCTTACCATGCTTTGAAGACATCTCTCCTCCATGCTCCTGCTTTAGTGAAGTCCGTGCAAGATAGAGTCTTACCATATACTCCTAAAAGAGGTTCTGTGTTTCATATGGTAAAACCTGCCAGTGAGTATCAACTCCTGGGCTTTAAAGCAAAACCAACTAGTCCTTAAGCCAGCTCATAATTTATAATTTAATTTAATTAATTTCTCTGGATGGGTTGCTCGATTATCTTTAGGTTGCACATTGATTTCTAGCTATTTATTATTAAATAAATATGACTCACTCTAATAGGCTGGATTTTACTAATTGTATTTATTTTATTAATTTACTATTATAATTTACTAGTTGGGAAATAATAAAATTTATTAGTTTTGTACACAGGATTAATTCAATAAAATTTACTCCTTTGACCTTTGTTGGAAACTGAATTCAATAATAAAGAAATTTGTAACTGAAATAAATTGAATATATACTTTCAAATGGCACTATCTTAAAGTCCTTAGCTAACAAAACATAAATTAAATTTCTCTTAAATAAACTAAAATTACTTTGATATTTATTGCAGGGAGGTTGGCTAAATTTATTTCAATTATTATAAATTTCAAATTTAATTTATGATCTTATTTTGTGCCAGCAGTTAAATGACATTCAATAAATTTACATATTGTATTATTTAAACCAGATTTGTTGCTAATCCTACTACCACAGAAAACATAGATTTACAATCTTATTAATTTATATATATAAATTGAAATGTTTTAATTACAACTAAATTTCAAATTTTATCATTTATTCAGAAAATACTAAATTATTTGTGATTGACTTTGTTTAATAATTTCTGGTTGAGAAATTATTTATATTTTTCTACAAGTTAAATATTGATAGTAGCGTTACCACTCTTCAGGTCGCATTATTAGCCACTTCAATATCCTTAAAGTAACTTTGTTAGTAGTGTTACCAATCTTCAGGTCGCATTATTAGCCACTTCACTATCCTTAAAGTAACTTTGTTAGTAGCGTTACCATTCTCCTGGTCGTATTATTAGCCACTTCAATATCCTTAAAGTAACTTTGTTAGTAGCGTTACCACTCTTCAGGTCGCATTATTAGCCACTTCAATATCCTTAAATTAACTTTGTTAGTAGCGTTACCACTCTTCAGGTCGCATTTTTAGCCATTTCAATATCCTTAAAGTAACTTTGTTAGTAACGTTACCAATCTTCAGGTCGCATTATTAGCCACTTCACTATCCCTAAAGTAACTTTGTTAGTAGCGTTACCACTCTCCTGGTTGTATTATTAGCCACTTCAATATCCTTAAAGTAACTTTGTTAGTAGCGTTACCAATCTTCAGGTCGCATTATTAGCCACTTCACTATCCTTAAAGAAACTTTGTTAGTAGCGTTACCAATCTTCAGGTCGCTTTATTATCCACTTCACTTTCCTTAAAGTAACTTTGTTAGTAGCGTTACCAATCTTCAGGTCGCATTATTAGCCACTTCACTATCCTTAAAGTAACTTTGTTAGTAGCGTTACCACTCTCCTGGTCGTATTATTAGCCACTTCAATATCCTTAAAGTAACTTTGTTAGTAGCGTTACCACTCTTCAGGTCGCATTATTAGCCACTTCACTATCCTTAAAGTAACTTTGTTAGTAGCGTTACCACTCTCCTGGTCGTATTATTAGCCACTTCAATATCCTTAAAGTAACTTTGTTAGTAGCGTTACCACTCTTCAGGTCGCATTATTAGCCACTTCACTATCCTTAAAGTAACTTTGTTAGTAGCGTTACCAATCTTCAGGTCGCATTATTAGCCACTTCACTATCCTTAAAGTAACTTTGTTAGTAGCGTTACCAATCTTCAGGTCGCATTATTAGCCACTTCACTATCCTTAAAGTAACTTTGTTAGTAGCGTTACCAATCTTCAGGTCGCATTATTAGCCACTTCACTATCCTTAAAGTAACATTGTTAGTAGCGTTACCAATCTTCAGGTCGCATTATTAGCCACTTCACTATCCTTAAATTAACTTTGTTAGTAGCGTTACCAATCTTCAGGTCGCATTATTAGCCACTTCACTATCCTTAAAGTAACTTTGTTAGTAGCGTTACCAATCTTCAGGTCGCATTATTAGCCACTTCACTATTCTTAAAGTAACTTTGTTAGTAGCGTTACCAATCTTCAGGTCGCATTATTAGCCACTTCACTATCCTTAAAGTAACTTTGTTAGTAGCGTTACCAATCTTCAGGTCGCATTATTAGCCACTTCAATATCCTTAAAGTAACTTTGTTAGTAGCGTTACCAATCTTCACTTCGCATTATTAGCCACTTCACAATCTTTAAAGTAACTTTGTTAGTAGCGTTACCATTCTTCAGGTCGCATTATTAGCCACTTCACTATCCTTAAAGTAACTTTGTTAGTAGCGTTACCATTCTTCAGGTCGCATTATTAGCCACTTCACTATCCTTAAAGTAACTTTGTTAGTAGCGTTACCAATCTTCAGGTCGCATTATTAGCCACTTCACTTTCCTTAAAGTAACTTTGTTAGTAGCGTTACCAATCTTCAGGTCGCATTATTAGCCAATTCACTATCCTTAAAGTAAATTTGTTAGTAGAATTACCACTCTCCTTGTCGTATTATTAGCCACTTCAATATCCTTAAAGTAACTTTGTTAGTAGCGTTACCAATCTTCAGGTCGCATTATTATCCACTTCACTATCCTTAAAGTAACTTTGTTAATAGCGTTACCAATCTTCAGGTCGCATTATTAGCAACTTCACTATCCTTAAAGTAACTTTGTTAGTAGCGTTACCACTCTCCTGGTCGTATTATTAGCCACTTCAATATCCTTAAAGTAACATTGTTAGTAGCGTTACCACTCTTCAGGTTGCATTATTAGCCACTTCAATATCCTTAAAGTAACTTTGTTAGTAGCGTTACCAATCTTCAGGTCGCATTATTAGCCACTTAACTATCCTTAAAGTAACTTTGTTAGTAGCGTTACCAATCTTCAGGTCGCATTATTAGCCACTTCACTATCCTTAAAGTAACTTTGTTAGTAGCGTTACCACTCTTCAGGTCGCATTATTAGCCACTTCACTATCCCTAAAGTAACTTTGTTAGTAACGTTACCAATCTTCAGGTCGCATTATTAGCCACTTCACTATCCTTAAAGTAACTTTGTTAGTAGCGGTACCAATCTTCAGGTCGCATTATTAGCCACTTCACTATCCTTAAAGTAACTTTGTTAGTAGCGTTACCACTCTTCAGGTCGCATTATTAGCCACTTCACTATCCTTAAAGTAACTTTGTTAGTAGCGTTACCAATCTTCAGGTCGCATTATTAGCCACTTCACTATCCTTAAAGTAACTTTGTTAGTAGCGTTACCAATCTTCAGGTCGCTTTATTATCTACTTCACTTTCCTTTAAGTAACTTTGTTAGTAGCGTTACCAATCTTCAGGTCGCATTATTAGCCACTTCAATATCCTTAAAGTAACTTTGTTAGTAGCGTTACCAATCTTCAGGTCGCATTATTAGCCACTTCACAATCTTTAAAGTAACTTTGTTAGTAGCGTTACCATTCTTCAGGTCGCATTATTAGCCACTTCACTATCCTTAAAGTAACTTTGTTAGTAGCGTTACCATTCTTCAGGTCGCATTATTAGCCACTTCACTATCCTTAAAGTAACTTTGTTAGTAGCGTTACCAATCTTCAGGTCGCATTATTAGCCACTTCACTTTCCTTAAAGTAACTTTGTTAGTAGCGTTACCAATCTTCAGGTCGCATTATTAGCCAATTCACTATCCTTAAAGTAAATTTTTTAGTAGCGTTACCACTCTCCTTGTCGTATTATTAGCCACTTCAATATCCTTAAAGTAACTTTGTTAGTAGCGTTACCAATCTTCAGGTCGCATTATTAGCCACTTCACTATCCTTAAAGTAACTTTGTTAGTAGCGTTACCACTCTTCAGGTCGCATTATTAGCCACTTCAATATCTTTAAAGTAACTTTGTTAGTAGCGTTACCACTCTTGTAGTCACATTATTAGCCACTTCACTATCCTCAAAGTAACTTAGATAGTAGCGTTACCTCTCTTCAGGTCGCATTATTAGCCACTTCATTATCCATAAAGTAACTTTGTTAGTAGCGTTACCGCACTTCTAGTCGTATTATTAGCCACTTCAATATCCTTAAAGTAACTAAGTTAGTAGCGTTACCGCTCTTATAGTCACATTATTAACCACTTCACTATCCTTAAAGTAACTTTTTTAGTAGCGTTACCAATCTTCAAGTCGCATTATTAGCCACTTCACTATCCTTAAAGTAACTTTGTTAGTAGCGTTACCACTCTTCAGGTCGCATTATTAGCCACTTCACTATCCTTAAAGTAACTTTGTTAGTAGCGTTACCACTCTTCAGGTCGCATTATTAGCCACTTCAATATCCTTAAAGTAACGTTGTTAGTAGCGTTACCACTCTTCAGGTCGCATTATTAGCCACTTCACTATCCTTAAAGTAACTTTGTTAGTACCGTTACCACTCTTCAGGTCGCATTATAAGCCACTTCACTATCCTTAAAGTAACTTTGTTAGTAGCGTTACCTCTCTTCAGGTCGCATTATTAGCCACTTCACTGTCATTAAAGTTACTTTGTTAGTAGCGTTACCAATCTTCAGGTCGCATTATTAGCCACTTCACTATCCTTAAAGTAACTTTGTTAGTAGCGTTACCAATCTTCAGGTCGCTTTATTATCTATGTCACTTTCCTTAAAGTAACTTTGTTAGTAGCGTTACCAATCTTCAGGTCGCATTATTAGCCACTTCACTATCCTTAAAGTAACTTTGTTAGTAGCGTTACCACTCTTCAGGTCGCATTATTAGCCACTTCACTATCCTTAAAGTAACTTTGTTAGTAGCGTTACCACTCTTCAGGTCGCATTATTAGCCACTTCAATATCCTTAAAGTAACTTTGTTAGTAGCGTTACCACTCTTCAGGTCGCATTATTAGCATCTTCACTATCCTTAAAGTAACTTTGTTAGTAGCGTTACCAATCTACAGGTCGCATTATTAGCCAATTCACTATCCTTAAAGTAACTTTGTTAGTAGCGTTTCCACTCTTCAGGTCGCATTATTAGCCACTTCACTATCCTTAAAGTAACTTTGTTAGTAGCGTTACCAATCTTTAGGTCGCATTATTAGCCACTTCACTATCCTTAAAGTAACTTTGTTAGTAGCGTTTTCACTCTTCAGGTCGCATTATTAGCCACTTCTATATCCTTAAAGTAACTTTGTAAGTAGCGTTACCAATCTTCAGGTCGCCTTATTAGCCACTTCACTATCCTTAATGTAACTTTGTTAGTAGCGTTACCGCTCTTCTAGTCCTATTATTAGCTACTTCAATATCCTCAAAGTAACTTTGTTAGTAGCGTTGCGCTCTTACAGTCACATTATTACCCAATTCACTATCCTTAAAGTAACTTTGTTAGTAGCGTTACCTCTCTCCTGGTCGTATTATTAGCCACTTCAATATCTTTAAAGTAACTTTGTTAGTAGCGTTACCAATCTTCAGGTCGCATTATTAGCCACTTCACTATCCTTAAAGTAACTTTGTTAGTAGCGTTACCACTCTTCAGGTCGCATTATTAGCCACTTCAATATCTTTAAAGTAACTTTGTTAGTAGCGTTACCACTCTTGTAGTCACATTATTAGCCACTTCACTATCCTCAAAGTAACTTAGATAGTAGCGTTACCTCTCTTCAGGTCGCATTATTAGCCACTTCATTATCCATAAAGTAACTTTGTTAGTAGCGTTACCGCACTTCTAGTCGTATTATTAGCCACTTCAATATCCTTAAAGTAACTAAGTTAGTAGCGTTACCGCTCTTATAGTCACATTATTAACCACTTCACTATCCTTAAAGTAACTTTTTTAGTAGCGTTACCAATCTTCAAGTCGCATTATTAGCCACTTCACTATCCTTAAAGTAACTTTGTTAGTAGCGTTACCACTCTTCAGGTCGCATTATTAGCCACTTCACTATCCTTAAAGTAACTTTGTTAGTAGCGTTACCACTCTTCAGGTCGCATTATTAGCCACTTCAATATCCTTAAAGTAACGTTGTTAGTAGCGTTACCACTCTTCAGGTCGCATTATTAGCCACTTCACTATCCTTAAAGTAACTTTGTTAGTACCGTTACCACTCTTCAGGTCGCATTATAAGCCACTTCACTATCCTTAAAGTAACTTTGTTAGTAGCGTTACCTCTCTTCAGGTCGCATTATTAGCCACTTCACTGTCATTAAAGTTACTTTGTTAGTAGCGTTACCAATCTTCAGGTCGCATTATTAGCCACTTCACTATCCTTAAAGTAACTTTGTTAGTAGCGTTACCAATCTTCAGGTCGCTTTATTATCTATGTCACTTTCCTTAAAGTAACTTTGTTAGTAGCGTTACCAATCTTCAGGTCGCATTATTAGCCACTTCACTATCCTTAAAGTAACTTTGTTAGTAGCGTTACCACTCTTCAGGTCGCATTATTAGCCACTTCACTATCCTTAAAGTAACTTTGTTAGTAGCGTTACCACTCTTCAGGTCGCATTATTAGCCACTTCAATATCCTTAAAGTAACTTTGTTAGTAGCGTTACCACTCTTCAGGTCGCATTATTAGCATCTTCACTATCCTTAAAGTAACTTTGTTAGTAGCGTTACCAATCTACAGGTCGCATTATTAGCCAATTCACTATCCTTAAAGTAACTTTGTTAGTAGCGTTTCCACTCTTCAGGTCGCATTATTAGCCACTTCACTATCCTTAAAGTAACTTTGTTAGTAGCGTTACCAATCTTTAGGTCGCATTATTAGCCACTTCACTATCCTTAAAGTAACTTTGTTAGTAGCGTTTTCACTCTTCAGGTCGCATTATTAGCCATTTCTATATCCTTAAAGTAACTTTGTAAGTAGCGTTACCAATCTTCAGGTCGCCTTATTAGCCACTTCACTATCCTTAATGTAACTTTGTTAGTAGCGTTACCGCTCTTCTAGTCCTATTATTAGCTACTTCAATATCCTCAAAGTAACTTTGTTAGTAGCGTTGCGCTCTTACAGTCACATTATTACCCAATTCACTATCCTTAAAGTAACTTTGTTAGTAGCGTTACCTCTCTCCTGGTCGTATTATTAGCCACTTCAATATCTTTAAAGTAACTTTGTTAGTAGCGTTACCACTCTCCTGGTCGTATTATTAGCCACTTCAATATCCTTAAAGTAACTTTGTTAGTAGCGTTACCACTCTTCAGGTCGCATTATTAGCCACTTCAATATCTTTAAAGTAACTTTGTTAGTAGCGTTACCACTCTTATAGTCACATTATTAGCCACTTCACTATCCTCAAAGTAACTTTGATAGTAGCGTTACCTCTCTTCAGGTCGCATTATTAGCCACTTCATTATCCATAAAGTAACTTTGTTAGTAGCGTTACCGCACTTCTAGTCGTATTATTAGCCACTTCAATATCCTTAAAGTAACTAAGTTAGTAGCGTTACCGCTCTTATAGTCACATTATTAACCACTTCACTATCCTTAAAGTAACTTTGTTAGTAGCGTTACCAATCTTCAGGTCGCATTATTAGCCACTTAACTATCCTTAAAGTAACTTTGTTAGTAGCGTTACCACTCTTCAGGTCGCATTATTAGCCACTTCACTATCCTTAAAGTAACTTTGTTAGTAGCGTTACCACTCTTCAGGTCGCATTATTAGCCACTTCAATATCCTTAAAGTAACTTTGTTAGTAGCGTTACCACTCTTCAGGTCGCATTATTAGCCACTTCACTATCCTTAAAGTAACTTTGTTAGTAGCGTTACCAATCTTCAGGTCGCATTATTAGCCAATTCACTATCCTTAAAGTAACTTTGTTAGTAGCGTTTCCACTCTTCAGGTCGCATTATTAGCCACTTCACTATCCTTTAAGTAACTTTGTTAGTAGCGTTACCAATCTTCAGGTCGCATTATTAGCCACTTCACTATCCTTAAAGTAACTTTGTTAGTAGCGTTTCCACTCTTCAGGTCGCATTATTAGCCACTTCTATATCCTTAAAGTAACTTTGTAAGTAGCGTTACCAATCTTCAGGTCGCCTTATTAGCCACTTCACTATCCTTAATGTAACTTTGTTAGTAGCGTTACCGCTCTTCTAGTCGTATTATTAGCTACTTCAATATCCTCAAAGTAACTTTGTTAGTAGCGTTGCGCTCTTACAGTCACATTATTAGCCAATTCACTATCCTTAAAGTAACTTTGTTAGTAGCGTTACCACTCTCCTGGTCGTATTATTAGCCACTTCAATATCTTTAAAGTAACTTTGTTAGTAGCGTTACCACTCTCCTGGTCGTATTATTAGCCACTTCAATATCCTTAAAGTAACTTTGTTAGTAGCGTTACCACTCTTCAGGTCGTATTATTAGCCACTTCAATATCCTTAAAGTAACTTTGTTAGTAGCGTTACCACTCTTCAGGTCGCATTATTAGACACTTCAAAATCTTTAAAGTAACTTTGTTAGTAGCGTTACCACTCTTATAGTCACATTATTAGCCACTTCACTATCCTCAAAGTAACTTAGATAGTAGCGTTACCTCTCTTCAGGTCGCATTATTAGCCACTTCATTATCCATAAAGTAACTTTGTTAGTAGCGTTACCGCACTTCTAGTCGTATTATTAGCCACTTCAATATCCTTAAAGTAACTAAGTTAGTAGCGTTACCGCTCTTATAGTCACATTATTAACCACTTCACTATCCTTAAAGTAACCTTGTTAGTAGCGCTACCGCTCTTATAGTCACATTATTAGCCACTTCACTATCCTTAAAGTAACCTTGTTAGTAGCGTTACCACTCTTCAAGTCACATTATTATCCACTTCAATATCCTTAAAGTAACTTTGTTAGTAGCGTTACCAATCTTCAGGTCGCATTATTAGCCAATTCACTATCCTTAAAGTACCTTTGTTAGTAGCGTTACCGCTCTTATAGTCACATTATTAGCCACTTAAATATCCTTAAATTAAAATTGTTAGTAGCGTTATCACTCTTCTGGTCACATTATTAACCACTTCACTATCCTTAAACTAACTTTGTTAGTAGCGTTACCACTCTTCAGGTCGCATTATTAGCCACTTCAATATCCTTAAAGTAACTTTGTTAGTAGCGTTACCAATCTTCAGGTCGCATTATTAGCCACTTCACTATCCTTAAAGTAACTTTGTTAGTAGCGTTATCACTCTTCTAGTCACATTATTAGCCACTTCACTATCCTTAAAGTAACTTTGTTAGTAGCGTTACCGCTCTTATAGTCACATTATTAGCCACTTCAATATCCTTAAAGTAACTTTGTTAGTAGCGTTTCCAATCTTCAGATCGCATTATTAGCCCCTTCACTATCCTTAAAGTAACTTTGTTAGTAGCGTTACCGCTCTTCAGGTCGCATTATTAGCCCCTTCACTATCCTTAAAGTAACTTTCTTAGTAGCGTTACCGCTCTTCAGGTCGCATTATTAACCCCTTCACTATCCTTAAAGTAACTTTGTTAGTAGCGTTACCGCTCTTCAGGTCGCATTATTAGCCACTTCACTATCCTTAAAGTAACTTGGTTAGTAGCGTTATCACTCTTCTAGTCACATTATTAGCCACTTCAACATCCTTAAAGTAACTTTGTTAGTAGCGTTACCGCTCTTCTAGTCACATAATTAGCCATTTCAATATCCATAAAATAACTTTGATAGTAGCGTTATCAATCTTCTGGTCACATTATTAGCCACTTCACTATCCCTAAAGTAACTTTGTTAGTAGCATTACCGCTCTTCTAGTCACATTATTAGCCACTTCAATATCCTTAAAGTAACTTTGTTAGTAGCATTACCGCTCTTATAGTCACATTATTAGCCACTTCAATATGCTTAAAGTAACTTTGTTAGTAGCGTTACCGCTCTTATAGTCACATTATTAGCCACTTCAATATGCTTAAAGTAACTTTGTTAGTAGCATTACCGCTCTTATAGTCACATTATTAGCCACTTCAATATCCTTAAAGTGACTTTGTTAGTAGCATTACCGCTCTTCTAGTCACATAATTAGCCATTTCAATATCCATAAAGTAACTTTGATAGTAGCGTTATCAATCTTCTGGTCACATTATTAGCCACTTCACTATCCTTAAAGTAACTTTGTTAGTAGCGTTACCGCTCTTCTAGTGACATTATTAGCCACTTCAATATCCTTAAAGTAACTTTGTTAGTAGCATTACCGCTCTTATAGTCACATTATTAGCCACTTCAATATGCTTAAAGTAACTTTGTTAGTAGCGTTACCGCTCTTATAGTCACATTATTAGCCACTTCAATATCCTTAAAGTAACTTTGTTAGTAGCATTACCGCTCTTATAGTCACATTATTAGCCACTTCACTATCCTTAAAGTAACTCTGTTAGTAGCATTACCGCTCTTATAGTCACATTATTAGCCACTTCAATATGCTTAAAGTAACTTTGTTAGTAGCATTACCGCTCTTATAGTCACATTATTAGCCACTTCAATATCCTTAAAGTAACTTTGTTAGTAGCATTACCGCTCTTATAGTCACATTATTAGCCACTTCAATATGCTTAAAGTAACTTTGTTAGTAGCATTACCGCTCTTATAGTCACATTATTAGCCACTTCAATATCCTTAAAGTAACTTTGTTAGTAGCATTACCGCTCTTATAGTCACATTATTAGCCACTTCAATATGCTTAAAGTAACTTTGTTAGTAGCATTACCGCTCTTATAGTCACATTATTAGCCACTTCAATATCCTTAAAGTAACTTTGTTAGTAGCATTACCGCTCTTATAGTCACATTATTAGCCACTTCAATATCCTTAAAGTAACTTTGTTAGTAGCATTACCGCTCTTATAGTCACATTATTATCCACTTCAATATGCTTAAAGTAACTTTGTTAGTAGCATTACCGCTCTTATAGTCACATTTTTAGCCACTTCAATATCATTAAAGTAACTTTGTTAGTAGCATTACCGCTCTTATAGTCACATTATTAGCCACTTCAATATGCTTAAAGTAACTTTGTTAGCAGCATTACCGCTCTTATAGTCACATTATTAGCCAATTCAATATCCTTAAAGTAACTTTGTTAGTAGCATTACCGCTCTTATAGTCACATTATTAGCCACTTCAATATGCTTAAAGTAACTTTGTTAGTAGCATTACCGCTCTTATAGTCACATTATTAGCCACTTCAATATCCTTAAAGTAACTTTGTTAGTAGCATTACCGCTCTTATAGTCACATTATTAGCCACTTCAATATGCTTAAAGTAACTTTGTTAGTAGCATTACCGCTCTTATAGTCACATTATTAGCCACTTCACTATCCTTAAAGTAACTTTGTTAGTACCGTTACCACTCTTCAGGTCGCATTATAAGCCACTTCACTATCCTTAAAGTAACTTTGTTAGTAGCGTTACCTCTCTTCAGGTCGCATTATTAGCCACTTCACTGTCATTAAAGTTACTTTGTTAGTAGCGTTACCAATCTTCAGGTCGCATTATTAGCCACTTCACTATCCTTAAAGTAACTTTGTTAGTAGCGTTACCACTCTTCAGGTCGCATTATTAGCCACTTCACTATCCTTAAAGTAACTTTGTTAGTAGCGTTACCACTATTCAGGTCGCATTATTAGCCACTTCAATATCCTTAAAGTAACTTTGTTAGTAGCGTTACCACTCTTCAGGTCGCATTATTAGCATCTTCACTATCCTTAAAGTAACTTTGTTAGTAGCGTTACCAATCTTCAGGTCGCATTATTAGCCAATTCACTATCCTTAAAGTAACTTTGTTAGTAGCGTTTCCACTCTTCAGGTCGCATTATTAGCCACTTCACTATCCTTAAAGTAACTTTGTTAGTAGCGTTACCAATATTTAGGTCGCATTATTAGCCACTTCACTATCCTTAAAGTAACTTTGTTAGTAGCGTTTCCACTCTTCAGGTCGCATTATTAGCCACTTCTATATCCTTAAAGTAACTTTGTAAGTAGCGTTACCAATCTTCAGGTCGCCTTATTAGCCACTTCACTATCCTTAATGTAACTTTGTTAGTAGCGTTACCGCTCTTCTAGTCGTATTATTAGCTACTTCAATATCCTCAAAGTAACTTTGTTAGTAGCGTTGCGCTCTTACAGTCACATTATTACCCAATTCACTATCCTTAAAGTAACTTTGTTAGTAGCGTTACCTCTCTCCTGGTCGTATTATTAGCCACTTCAATATCTTTAAAGTAACTTTGTTAGTAGCGTTACCACTCTCCTGGTCGTATTATTAGCCACTTCAATATCCTTAAAGTAACTTTGTTAGTAGCGTTACCACTCTTCAGGTCGCATTATTAGCCACTTCAATATCTTTAAAGTAACTTTGTTAGTAGCGTTACCACTCTTATAGTCACATTATTAGCCACTTCACTATCCTCAAAGTAACTTAGATAGTAGCGTTACCTCTCTTCAGGTCGCATTATTAGCCACTTCATTATCCATAAAGTAACTTTGTTAGTAGCGTTATCGCACTTCTAGTCGTATTATTAGCCACTTCAATATCCTTAAAGTAACTAAGTTAGTAGCGTTACCGCTCTTATAGTCACATTATTAACCACTTCACTATCCTTAAAGTAACTTTGTTAGTAGCGTTACCAATCTTCAGGTCGCATTATTAGCCACTTAACTATCCTTAAAGTAACTTTGTTAGTAGCGTTACCACTCTTCAGGTCGCATTATTAGCCACTTCACTATCCTTAAAGTAACTTTGTTAGTAGCGTTACCACTCTTCAGGTCGCATTATTAGCCACTTCAATATCCTTAAAGTAACTTTGTTAGTAGCGTTACCACTCTTCAGGTCGCATTATTAGCCACTTCACTATCCTTAAAGTAACTTTGTTAGTAGCGTTACCAATCTTCAGGTCGCATTATTAGCCAATTCACTATCCTTAAAGTAACTTTGTTAGTAGCGTTTCCACTCTTCAGGTCGCATTATTAGCCACTTCACTATCCTTAAAGTAACTTTGTTAGTAACGTTACCAATCTTCAGGTCGCATTATTAGCCACTTCACTATCCTTAAAGTAACTTTGTTACTAGCGTTTCCACTCTTCAGGTCGCATTATTAGCCACTTCTATATCCTTAAAGTAACTTTGTAAGTAGCGTTACCAATCTTCAGGTCGCCTTATTAGCCACTTCACTATCCTTAATGTAACTTTGTTAGTAGCGTTACCGCTCTTCTAGTCGTATTATTAGCTACTTCAATATCCTCAAAGTAACTTTGTTAGTAGCGTTGCGCTCTTACAGTCACATTATTACCCAATTCACTATCCTTAAAGTAACTTTGTTAGTAGCGTTACCACTCTCCTGGTCGTATTATTAGCCACTTCAATATCTTTAAAGTAACTTTGTTAGTAGCGTTACCACTCTCCTGGTCGTATTATTAGCCACTTCAATATCCTTAAAGTAACTTTGTTAGTAGCGTTACCACTCTTCAGGTCGTATTATTAGCCACTTTAATATCCTTAAAGTAACTTTGTTAGTAGCGTTACCACTCTTCAGGTCGCATTATTAGACACTTCAATATCTTTAAAGTAACTTTGTTAGTAGCGTTACCACTCTTATAGTCACATTATTAGCCACTTCACTATCCTCAAAGTAACTTAGATAGTAGCGTTACCTCTCTTCAGGTCGCATTATTAGCCACTTCATTATCCATAAAGTAACTTTGTTAGTAGCGTTACCGCACTTCTAGTCGTATTATTAGCCACTTCAATATCCTTAAAGTAACTAAGTTAGTAGCGTTACCGCTCTTATAGTCACATTATTAACCACTTCACTATCCTTAAAGTAACCTTGTTAGTAGCGCTACCGCTCTTATAGTCACATTATTAGCCACTTCACTATCCTTAAAGTAACCTTGTTAGTAGCGTTACCACTCTTCAAGTCACATTATTAGCCACTTCAATATCCTTAAAGTAACTTTGTTAGTAGCGTTACCAATCTTCAGGTCGCATTATTAGCCAATTCACTATCCTTAAAGTACCTTTGTTAGTAGCGTTACCGCTCTTATAGTCACATTATTAGCCACTTAAATATCCTTAAATTAAAATTGTTAGTAGCGTTATCACTCTTCTGGTCACATTATTAACCACTTCACTATCCTTAAACTAACTTTGTTAGTAGCGTTACCACTCTTCAGGTCGCATTATTAGCCACTTCAATATCCTTAAAGTAACTTTGTTAGTAGCGTTACCAATCTTCAGGTCGCATTATTAGCCACTTCACTATCCTTAAAGTAACTTTGTTAGTAGCGTTATCACTCTTCTAGTCACATTATTAGCCACTTCACTATCCTTAAAGTAACTTTGTTAGTAGCGTTACCGCTCTTATAGTCACATTATTAGCCACTTCAATATCTTTAAAGTAACTTTGTTAGTAGCGTTTCCAATCTTCAGATCGCATTATTAGCCCCTTCACTATCCTTAAAGTAACTTTGTTAGTAGCGTTACCGCTCTTCAGGTCGCATTATTAGCCCCTTCACTATCCTTAAAGTAACTTTGTTAGTAGCGTTACCGCTCTTCAGGTCGCATTATTAGCCCCTTCACTATCCTTAAAGTAACTTTGTTAGTAGCGTTACCGCTCTTCAGGTCGCATTATTAGCCACTTCACTATCCTTAAAGTAACTTGGTTAGTAGCGTTATCACTCTTCTAGTCACATTATTAGCCACTTCAACATCCTTAAAGTAACTTTGTTAGTAGCGTTACCGCTCTTCTAGTCACATAATTAGCCATTTCAATATCCATAAAGTAACTTTGATAGTAGCGTTATCAATCTTCTGGTCACATTATTAGCCACTTCACTATCCCTAAAGTAACTTTGTTAGTAGCATTACCGCTCTTCTAGTCACATTATTAGCCACTTCAATATCCTTAAAGTAACTTTGTTAGTAGCATTACCGCTCTTATAGTCACATTATTAGCCACTTCAATATGCTTAAAGTAACTTTGTTAGTAGCGTTACCGCTCTTATAGTCACATTATTAGCCACTTCAATATGCTTAAAGTAACTTTGTTAGTAGCATTACCGCTCTTATAGTCACATTATTAGCCACTTCAATATCCTTAAAGTGACTTTGTTAGTAGCATTACCGCTCTTCTAGTCACATAATTAGCCATTTCAATATCCATAAAGTAACTTTGATAGTAGCGTTATCAATCTTCTGGTCACATTATTAGCCACTTCACTATCCTTAAAGTAACTTTGTTAGTAGCGTTACCGCTCTTCTAGTGACATTATTAGCCACTTCAATATCCTTAAAGTAACTTTGTTAGTAGCATTACCGCTCTTATAGTCACATTATTAGCCACTTCAATATGCCTTAAGTAACTTTGTTAGTAGCGTTACCGCTCTTATAGTCACATTATTAGCCACTTCAATATCCTTAAAGTAACTTTGTTAGTAGCATTACCGCTCTTATAGTCACATTATTAGCCACTTCACTATCCTTAAAGTAACTTTGTTAGTAGCATTACCGCTCTTATAGTCACATTATTAGCCACTTCAATATGCTTAAAGTAACTTTGTTAGTAGCATTACCGCTCTTATAGTCACATTATTAGCCACTTCAATATCCTTAAAGTAACTTTGTTAGTAGCATTACCGCTCTTATAGTCACATTATTAGCCACTTCAATATGCTTAAAGTAACTTTGTTAGTAGCATTACCGCTCTTATAGTCACATTATTAGCCACTTCAATATCCTTAAAGTAACTTTGTTAGTAGCATTACCGCTCTTATAGTCACATTATTAGCCACTTCAATATCCTTAAAGTAACTTTGTTAGTAGCATTACCGCTCTTATAGTCACATTATTATCCACTTCAATATGCTTAAAGTAACTTTGTTAGTAGCATTACCGCTCTTATAGTCACATTATTAGCCACTTCAATATCATTAAAGTAACTTTGTTAGTAGCATTACCGCTCTTATAGTCACATTATTAGCCACTTCAATATGCTTAAAGTAACTTTGTTAGCAGCATTACCGCTCTTATAGTCACATTATTAGCCAATTCAATATCCTTAAAGTAACTTTGTTAGTAGCATTACCGCTCTTATAGTCACATTATTAGCCACTTCAATATGCTTAAAGTAACTTTGTTAGTAGCATTACCGCTCTTATAGTCACATTATTAGCCACTTCAATATCCTTAAAGTAACTTTGTTAGTAGCATTACCGCTCTTATAGTCACATTATTAGCCACTTCAATATGCTTAAAGTAACTTTGTTAGTAGCATTACCGCTCTTATAGTCACATTATTAGCCACTTCAATATCCTTAAAGTAACTTTGTTAGTAGCATTACCGCTCTTATAGTCACATTATTAGCCACTTCAATATACTTAAAGTAACTTTGTTAGTAGCATTACCGCTCTTATAGTCACATTATTAGCCACTTCAATATCCTTAAAGTAACTTTGTTAGTAGCATTACCGCTCTTATAGTCACATTATTAGCCACTTCAATATGCTTAAAGTAACTTTGTTAGTAGCATTACCGCTCTTATAGTCACATTATTAGCCACTTCAATATCCTTAAAGTAACTTTGTTAGTAGCATTACCGCTCTTATAGTCACATTATTAGCCACTTCACTATCCTTAAAGTAACTTTGTTAGTAGCATTACCGCTCTTATAGTCACATTATTAGCCACTTCAATATGCTTAAAGTAACTTTGTTACTAGCATTACCGCTCTTATAGTCACATTATTAGCCACTTCAATATACTTAAAGTAACTTTGTTAGTAGCATTACCGCTCTTATAGTCACATTATTAGCCACTTCAATATCCTTAAAGTAACTTTGTTAGTAGCATTACCGCTCTTATAGTCACATTATTAGCCACTTCAATATCCTTAAAGTAACTTTGTTAGTAGCATTACCGCTCTTATAGTCACATTATTAGCCACTTCAATATACTTAAAGTAACTTTGTTAGTAGCATTGCCGCTCTTATAGTCACATTATTAGCCACTTCAATATCCTTAAAGTAACTTTGTTAGTAGCATTACCGCTCTTATAGTCACATTATTAGCCACTTCAATATGCTTAAAGTAACTTTGTTAGTAGCATTACCGCTCTTATAGTCACATTATTAGCCACTTCAATATCCTTAAAGTAACTTTGTTAGTAGCATTACCGCTCTTATAGTCACATTATTAGCCACTTCACTATCCTTAAAGTAACTTTGTTAGTAGCATTACCGCTCTTATAGTCACATTATTAGCCACTTCAATATGCTTAAAGTAACTTTGTTAGTAGCATTACCGCTCTTATAGTCACATTATTAGCCACTTCACTATCCTTAAAGTAACTTTGTTAGTAGCATTACCGCTCTTATAGTCACATTATTAGCCACTTCAATATCCTTAAAGTAACTTTGTTAGTAGCATTACCGCTCTTATAGTCACATTATTAGCCACTTCAATATCCTTAAAGTAACTTTGTTAGTAGCATTACCGCTCTTATAGTCACATTATTAGCCACTTCAATATCCTTAAAGTAACTTTGTTAGTAGCATTACCGCTCTCATAGTCACATTATTAGCCACTTCACTATCCTTAAAGTAACTTTGTTAGTAGCATTACCGCTCTTATAGTCACATTATTAGCCACTTCAATATGCTTAAAGTAACTTTGTTAGTAGCATTACCGCTCTTATAGTCACATTATTAGCCACTTCACTATCCTTAAAGTAACTTTGTTAGTAGCATTACCGCTCTTATAGTCACATTATTAGCCACTTCAATATCCTTAAAGTAACTTTGTTAGTAGCATTACCGCTCTTATAGTCACATTATTAGCCACTTCAATATGCTTAAAGTAACTTTGTTAGTAGCATTACCGCTCTTATAGTCACTATATTAGCCACTTCAATATCCTTAAAGTAACTTTGTTAGTAGCATTACCGCTCTTATAGTCACATTATTAGCCACTTCAATATCCTTAAAGTAACTTTGTTAGTAGCATTACCGCTCTTATAGTCACATTATTAGCCACTTCAATATGCTTAAAGTAACTTTGTTAGTAGCGTTACCGCTAATATAGGCACATTATTAGCCACGTTACTATAATTACAGCAATATCATTTCTGCCATTAAAACCCTCCTAATCACATTATTACTCACGTTATTATCGCCACAGTAACATTACTTCTCACGCTGCTACCTTTACAATCACATTATTAGCCACGTTACTATCGCAACAGTAACATTACTTCTCACGCTACTACCTTTACAATCACATTATTAGCCACGTTACTATCGCCACAGTAACATTACTTCTCACGCTACTACCTTTACAATCACATTATTAGTCACGTTATTATCGCCATAGTAACATTACTTCTCACGCTACTACCTTTACAATCACATTATTAGTCACGTTACTATCGCCACAATAACATTACTTCTCACGCTACTACCTTTACATTCACATTATTAGCCACGTTACTATCGCCACAGTAACATTACTTCTCACGCTACTACCTTTACAATCACATTATTAGTCACGTTATTATCGCCACAGTAACATTACTTCTCACGCTGCTACTTTTACAGTCACATTATTAGCCTCGTTACTATTGCCACAGTAACGTTACTTCTCACGCTACTACCTTTACAATCACATTATTAGCCACGTTATTATCGCCACAGTAACATTACTTCTCACGCTACTACCTTTACAATCACATTATTAGTCACGTTATTATCGCCACAGTAACATTACTTCTCACGCTGCTACCTTTACAATCACATTATTAGCCACGTTATTATCGCCACAGTAACACTACTTTTCACGCTACTACCTTTACAATCACATTATTAGTCACGTTATTATCGCTACAGTAACATTACTTCTAACGCTGCTACCTTTACAATCACATTATTAGCCACGTTACTATCGCCACAGTAACATTACTTCTCACGCTACTACCTTCAAAATCGCATTATTAGCCACGTTATTATCGCCACAGTAACATTACTTCTCACGCTACTACCTTTACAATCACATTATTAGTCTCGTTACTATCCTTACTGCAATATCATTTCTGCTATTAAAACCCTCCTAATCACATTATTAGTCACGTTACTTTCGCCACAGTAACATTACTTCTTACGCTGCTACCTTTACAATCACATTATTAGTCTCGTTACTATCCTTACATCAATATCATTTCTGCCATTAAAACCCTCCTAATCACATTATTAGTCACGTTATTATCGCCACAGTAACATTACTTCTCACGCTGCTACCTTTACAATCACATTATTAGTCTCGTTACTATTCTTACAGCAATATCATTTCTGCCATTAAAACCCTCCTAATAACACTATTAGTCACGTTACTATCGCCAGAGTAACATTACTTCTCACGCTGCTACCTTTACAATCACATTATTAGTCTCGTTACTATCCTTACATCAATATCATTTCTGCCATTAAAACCCTCCTAATCACATTACTAGTCACGTTATTATCGCCACAGTAACATTACTTCTCACGCTGCTACCTTTACAATCGCATTATTAGTCTCGTTACTATCCTTACATCATTATCATTTCTGCCATTAAAACCCTCCTAATTACACTATTAGTCACGTTATTGTCGACACAGTAACATTACTTCTCACGCTGCTACCTTTACAATCACATTATTAGCCACGTTACTATCGCCACAGTAACATTACTTATCACGCTACTACCTTTACAATCACATTATTAGAAACGTTACTATCGCCACAGTAACATTACTTCTCACGCTACTACCTTTACAATCACATTATTAGTCACGTTACTATCGCCACAGTAACATTACTTCTCACGCTACTACCTTTACAATCACAATATTAGCCACGTTACTATCGCCACAGTAACATTACTTCTCACGCTACTACCTTTACAATCACATTATTAGCCACGTTACTATCGCCACAGTAACATTACTTCTCACGCTACTACCTTTACAATCACATTATTAGCCACGTTACTATCGCCACAGTAACATTACTTCTCACGCTGCTACCTTTATAATCACATTTGTAGCCACGTTACTATCACCACAGTAACATTACGTCTCACGCTGCTACCTTTACAATCACATTATTAGCCACGTTACTATCGCCACAGTAACATTACTTTTCACGCTGCTACCTTTACAATCACATTATTAGCCACGTTACTATCGCCTCAGTAACATTACTTCTCACGCTACTACCTTTAAAATTATATTATTAGCCACGTTACTATCGCCACAGTACCATTACTTCTCACGCTACTACCTTTACAATCACATTATTAGCCACGTTACTATCGCCACAGTAACATTACTTCTCATGCTACTACCTTTACAATCACATTATTAGCCACGTTACTATCGCCACAGTAACATTACTTCTCACGCTACTACTATATTTACAATCACATTATTAGTCACGTTACTATCGCCACAGTAACATTACTTCTCACGCTAATATCTTTACAATCACATTATTAGCCACGTTACTATCGCCACAGTAACATTACTTCTCACGCTACTCCCTTTACAATCACATTATTAGCCACGTTACTATCGCCACAGTAACATTACTTCTCACGCTACTACCTTTACAATCACATTATTAGCCACGTTATTATCGCCACAGTAACATTACTTCTCACGCTACTACCTTTACAATCACATTATTAGTCACGTTATTATCGCCACAGTAACATTACTTCTCACGCTGCTACCTTTACAATCACTTTATTAGCCACGTTACTATCGCCACAGTGACATTACTTCTCACGCTACTACCTTTACAATCACATTATTAGCCACGTTACTATCGCCACAGTAACATTAATTCTCACGCTACTACCTTTACAATCACATTATTAGCCACGTTACTATCGCCACAGTAACATTACTTCTCACGCTACTACCTTTACAATCACATTATTAGCCACGTTACTATCGCCACAGTAACATTCCTTCTCACGCTACTACATTTACAATTACATTATTAGCCACGTTACTATCGCCACAGTAAAATTACTTCTCACGCTACTACCTTTACAATCACATTATTAGTCACGTTATTATCGCCACAGTAACATTATTTCTCACGCTGCTAGCTTTATAATCACATTTGTAGCCACGTTACTATCACCACAGTAACATTACTTCTCACGCTGCTACCTTTACAATCACATTATTAGCCACGTTACTATCGCCACAGTAACATTACTTTTCACGCTGCTACCTTTACAATCACATTATTAGCCACGTTACTATCGCCACAGTAACATTACTTCTCACGCTACTACCTTTAAAATCACATTATTAGCCACGTTACTATCGCCACAGTACCATTACTTCTCACGCTACTACCTTTACAATCACATTATTAGCCACGTTACTATCGCCACAGTAACATTACTTCTCACGCTACTACCTTTACAATCACATTATTAGCCACGTTACTATCGCCACAGTAACATTACTTCTCACGCTACTACCTTTACAATCACATTATTAGCCATGTTACTATCGCCACAGTAACATTACTTCCCACGCTACTACCTTTACAATCACATTATTAGCCACGTTACTATCGCCACAGTAACATTACTTCTCACGCTACTACCTTTAAAATCACATTATTAGCCACGTTACTATCGCCACAGTAACATTACGTCTCACGCTACTACCTTTACATTCACATTATTAGTCATGTTATTATCGCCACAGTAACATTACTTCTCACGCTGCTACCTTTACAATCACATTATTAGCCACGTTACTATCGCCACAGTAACATCACTTCTCACGCTACTACATTTACAATCACATTATTAGTCACGTTTTTATCGCCACAGTAACATTACTTCTCACGCTGCTACCTTTACAATCATATTATTAGCCACGTTACTATCGCCACAGTAACATTACTTCTCACGTTCTACCTTTACAATCACATTATTAGCCACGTTACTATCGCCACAGTAAAATTACTTCTCACGCTACTACCTTTACAATCACATTATTAGTCACGTTATTATCGCCACAGTAACATTACTTCTCACCCTACTACCTTTACAATCACATTATTAGCCACGTTACTATCGCCACAGTAACATTACTTCTCACGCTGCTACCTTTACAATCACATTATTAGTCTCGTTACTATCCTTATATCAATATCATTTCTGCCATTAAAACCCTCCTAATCACATTACTAGTCACGTTATTATCGCCACAGTAACATTACTTCTCACGCTGCTACCTTTACAATCACATTATTAGTCTCGTTACTATCCTTACATCAATATCATTTCTGCCATTAAAACCCTCCTAATTACATTATTAGTCACGTTATTGTCGACACAATAACATTACTTCTCACGCTGCTACCTTTACAATCACATTATTAGCCACGTTACTATCGCCACAGTAACATTACTTCTCACGCTACTACCTTTACAATCACATTATTAGCCACGTTACTATCGCCACAGTAACATTACTTCTCACGCTACTACCTTTAAAATCACATTATTAGCCACGTTACTATCGCCACAGTAACATTACTTCTCACGCTACTACCTTTACATTCACATTATTAGTAATGTTATTATCGCCACAGTAACATTACTTCTCACGCTGCTACCTTTACAATCACATTATTAGCCACGTTACTATCGCCACAGTAACATCACTTCTCACGCTACTACATTTACAATCACATTATTAGTCACGTTTTTATCGCCACAGTAACATTACTTCTCACGCTGCAACCTTTACAATCATATTAATAGCCACGTTACTATCGCCACAGTAACATTACTTCTCACGCTGCTACCTTTACAATCACATTATTAGCCACGTTACTATCGCCACAGTAAAATTACTTCTCACGCTACTACCTTTACAATCACATTATTAGTCACGTTATTATCGCCACAGTAACATTACTTCTCACCCTACTACCTTTACAATCACATTATTAGCCACGTTACTATCGCCACAGTAACATTACTTCTCACGCTGCTACCTTTATAACCACAATATTAGTCTCGTTACTATCCTTACATCAATATCATTTCTGCCACTAAAACCCTCCTAATCACATTATTAGTCACGTTATTATCGCCACAGTAACATTACTTCTCACGCTGCTACCTTTACAATCACATTATTAGTCTCGTTACTATCCTTACATCAATATCATTTCTGCCATTAAAACCCTCCTAATTACATTATTAGTCACGTTATTGTCGACACAATAACATTACTTCTCACGCTGCTACCTTTACAATCACATTATTAGCCTCGTTACTATCGCCACAGTAACATTACTTCTCACGCTACTACCTTTACAATCACATTATTAGCCACGTTACTATCGCCACAGTAACATTACTTCTCACGCTACTACCTTTACAATCACATTATTAGTCACGTTACTATCGCAACAGTAACATTACTTCTCACGCTACTATCTTTACAATCACATTATTAGCCACGTTACTATCGCCACAGTAACATTACGTCTCACGCTACTACCTTTACAATCACATTATTAGCCACGTTACTATCGCCACAGTAACATTACTTCTCACGCTACTACATTTACAATCACATTATTAGCCACGGTACTATCGCCACAGTAAAATTACTTCTCACGCTACTACCTTTACAATCACATTATTAGTCACGTTATTATCGCCACAGTAACATTATTTCTCACGCTGCTACCTTTATAATCACATTTGTAGCCACGTTACTATCACCACAGTAACATTACTTCTCACGCTGCTACCTTTACAATCACATTATTAGCCACGTTACTATCGCCACAGTAACATTACTTTTCACGCTGCTACCTTTACAATCACATTATTAGCCACGTTACTATCGCCTCAGTAACATTACTTCTCACGCTACTACCTTTAAAATCACATTATTAGCCACGTTACTATCGCTACAGTACCATTACTTCTCACGCTACTACCTTTACAATCACATTATTAGCCACGTTACTATCGCCACAGTAACATTACTTCTCATGCTACTACCTTTACAATCACATTATTAGCCACGTTACTATCGCCACAGTAACATTACTTCTCACGCTACTACCTTTACAATCACATTATTAGTCACGTTACTATCGCCACAGTAACATTACTTCTCACGCTACTATCTTTACAATCACATTATTAGCCACGTTACTATCGCCACAGTAACATTACTTCTCACGCTACTCCCTTTACAATCACATTATTAGCCACGTTACTATCGCCACAGTAACATTACTTCTCACGCTACTACCTTTACAATCACATTATTAGCCACGTTATTATCGCCACAGTAACATTACTTCTCACGCTACTACCTTTACAATCACATTATTAGTCACGTTATTATCGCCACAATAACATACTTCTCACGCTGCTACCTTTACAATCACTTTATTAGCCACGTTACTATCGCCACAGTAACATTACTTCTCACGCTACTACCTTTACAATCACATTATTAGCCACGTTACTATCGCCACAGTAACATTAATTCTCACGCTACTACCTTTACAATCACATTATTAGCCACGTTACTATCGCCACAGTAACATTACTTCTCACGCTACTACCTTTACAATCACATTATTAGCCACGTTACTATCGCCACAGTAACATTACTTCTCAGGCTACTACCTTTACAATCACATTATTAGCCACGTTACTATCGCCACAGTACCATTACTTCTCACGCTACTACCTTTACAATCACATTATTAGTCACGTTATTATCGCCACAGTAACATTATTTCTCACGCTGCTACCTTTATAATCACATTTGTAGCCACGTTACTATCGCCACAGTAACATTACTTCTCACGCTGCTACCTTTACAATCACATTATTAGCCACGTTACTATCGCCACAGTAACATTACTTTTCACGCTGCTACCTTTACAATCACATTTTTAGCCACGTTACTATCGCCACAGTAACATTACTTCTCACGCTACTACCTTTAAAATCACATTATTAGCCACGTTACTATCGCCAGAGTACCATTACTTCTCACGCTACTACCTTTACAATCACATTATTAGCCACGTTACTATCGCCACAGTAACATTACTTCTCACGCTACTACCTTTAAAATCACATTATTAGTCACGTTACTATCGCCACAGTAACATTACTTCTCACGCTACTACCTTTACATTCACATTATTAGTCATGTTATTATCGCCACAGTAACATTACTTCTCACGCTGCTACCTTTACAATCACATTATTAGCCACGTTACTATCGCCACAGTAACATCACTTCTCACGCTACTACCTTTACAATCACATTATTAGTCACGTTTTTATCGCCACAGTAACATTACTTCTCACGCTGCTACCTTTACAGTCATATTATTAGCCACGTTACTATCGCCACAGTAACATTACTTCTCACGCTGCTACCTTTACAATCACATTATTAGCCACGTTACTACTGCCACAGTAACATTACTCCTCACGCTACTACCTTTACAATCACATTATTAGCCACGTTACTATCGCCACAGTAACAATACTTCTCACGCTAAAACCTTTACAATCACATTATTAGCCACGTTACTATCGCCACAGTAACATTACTTCTCATGCTACTACCTTTACAATCTTATTATTAGCCACGTTACTATCGCCACAGTAACATTACTTCTTACGCTACTACCTTTACAATCACATTATTAGCCACGTTACTATCGCCACAGTAACATTACTTTTCACGCTGCTACCTTTACAATCACATTATTAGCCACGTTACTATCGCCACAGTAACATTACTTCTCACGCTACTACCTTTAAAATCACATTATTAGCCACGTTACTATCGCCACAGTACCATTACTTCTCTCGCTACTACCTTTACAATCACATTATTAGCCACGTTACTATCGCCACAGTAACATTACTTCTCACGCTACTACCTTTACAATCACATTATTAGCCACGTTACTATCGCCACAGTAACATTACTTCTCACGCTACTACCTTTACAATCACATTATTAGCCATGTTACTATCGCCACAGTAACATTACTTCCCACGCTACTACCTTTACAATCACATTATTAGCCACGTTACTATCGCCACAGTAACATTACTTCTCACGCTACTACCTTTAAAATCACATTATTAGCCACGTTACTATCGCCACAGTAACATTACGTCTCACGCTACTACCTTTAAAATCACATTATTAGTCACGTTACTATCGCCACAGTAACATTACTTCTCACGCTACTACCTTTACATTCACATTATTAGTCATGTTATTATCGCCACAGTAACATTACTTCTCACGCTGCTACCTTTACAATCACATTATTAGCCACGTTACTATCGCCACAGTAACATCACTTCTCACGCTACTACCTTTACAATCACATTATTAGTCACGTTTTTATCGCCACAGTAACATTACTTCTCACGCTGCTACCTTTACAATCACATTATTAGCCACGTTACTATCGCCACAGTAACATTACTTCTCACGCTACTACCTTTACAATCACATTATTAGCCACGTTACTATCGCCACAGTAACATTACTTCTCACGCTACTACATTTACAATTACATTATTAGCCACGTTACTATCGCCACAGTAAAATTACTTCTCACGCTACTACCTTTACAATCACATTATTAGTCACGTTATTATCGCCACAGTAACATTATTTCTCACGCTGCTAGCTTTATAATCACATTTGTAGCCCCGTTACTATCACCACAGTAACATTACTTCTCACGCTGCTACCTTTACAATCACATTATTAGCCACGTTACTATCGCCACAGTAACATTACTTTTCACGCTGCTACCTTTACAATCACATTATTAGCCACGTTACTATCGCCACAGTAACATTACTTCTCACGCTACTACCTTTAAAATCACATTATTAGCCACGTTACTATCGTCACAGTACCATTACTTCTCACGCTACTACCTTTACAATCACATTATTAGCCACGTTACTATCGCCACAGTAACATTACTTCTCACGCTACTACCTTTACAATCACATTATTAGCCACGTTACTATCGCCACAGTAACATTACTTCTCACGCTACTACCTTTACAATCACATTATTAGCCATGTTACTATCGCCACAGTAACATTACGTCCCACGCTACTACCTTTACAATCACATTATTAGCCACGTTACTATCGCCACAGTAACATTACTTCTCACGCTACTACCTTTAAAATCACATTATTAGCCACGTTACTATCGCCACAGTAACATTACGTCTCACGCTACTACCTTTACATTCACATTATTAGTCATGTTATTATCGCCACAGTAACATTACTTCTCACGCTGCTACCTTTACAATCACATTATTAGCCACGTTACTATCGCCACAGTAACATCACTTCTCACGCTACTACATTTACAATCACATTATTAGTCACGTTTTTATCGCCACAGTAACATTACTTCTCACGCTGCTACCTTTACAATCATATTATTAGCCACGTTACTATCGCCACAGTAACATTACTTCTCACGTTCTACCTTTACAATCACATTATTAGCCACGTTACTATCGCCACAGTAAAATTACTTCTCACGCTACTACCTTTACAATCACATTATTAGTCACGTTATTATCGCCACAGTAACATTACTTCTCACCCTACTACCTTTACAATCACATTATTAGCCACGTTACTATCGCCACAGTAACATTACTTCTCACGCTGCTACCTTTACAATCACATTATTAGTCTCGTTACTATCCTTACATCAATATCATTTCTGCCATTAAAACCCTCCTAATCACATTACTAGTCACGTTATTATCGCCACAGTAACATTACTTCTCACGCTGCTACCTTTACAATCACATTATTAGTCTCGTTACTATCCTTACATCAATATCATTTCTGCCATTAAAACCCTCCTAATTACATTATTAGTCACGTTATTGTCGACACAATAACATTACTTCTCACGCTGCTACCTTTACAATCACATTATTAGCCACGTTACTATCGCCACAGTAACATTACTTCTCACGCTACTACCTTTACAATCACATTATTAGCCACGTTACTATCGCCACAGTAACATTACTTCTCACGCTACTACCTTTAAAATCACATTATTAGCCACGTTACTATCGCCACAGTAACATTACTTCTCACGCTACTACCTTTACATTCACATTATTAGTAATGTTATTATCGCCACAGTAACATTACTTCTCACGCTGCTACCTTTACAATCACATTATTAGCCACGTTACTATCGCCACAGTAACATCACTTCTCACGCTACTACATTTACAATCACATTATTAGTCACGTTTTTATCGCCACAGTAACATTACTTCTCACGCTGCTACCTTTACAATCATATTATTAGCCACGTTACTATCGCCACAGTAACATTACTTCTCACGCTGCTACCTTTACAATCACATTATTAGCCACGTTACTATCGCCACAGTAAAATTACTTCTCACGCTACTACCTTTACAATCACATTATTAGTCACGTTATTATCGCCACAGTAACATTACTTCTCACCCTACTACCTTTACAATCACATTATTAGCCACGTTACTATCGCCACAGTAACATTACTTCTCACGCTGCTACCTTTACAATCACATTATTAGCCACGTTACTATCGCCACAGTAACATTACTTTTCACGCTGCTACCTTTACAATCACATTATTAGCCACGTTACTATCGCCACAGTAACATTACTTCTCACGCTACTACCTTTAAAATCACATTATTAGCCACGTTACTATCGCCACAGTACCATTACTTCTCACGCTACTACCTTTACAATCACATTATTAGCCACGTTACTATCGCCACAGTAACATTACTTCTCACGCTACTACCTTTACAATCACATTATTAGCCACGTTACTATCGCCACAGTAACATTACTTCTCACGCTACTACCTTTACAATCACATTATTAGCCATGTTACTATCGCCACAGTAACATTACGTCCCACGCTACTACCTTTACAATCACATTATTAGCCACGTTACTATCGCCACAGTAACATTACTTCTCACGCTACTACCTTTAAAATCACATTATTAGCCAAGTTACTATCGCCACAGTAACATTACGTCTCACGCTACTACCTTTACATTCACATTATTAGTCATGTTATTATCGCCACAGTAACATTACTTCTCACGCTGCTACCTTTACAATCACATTATTAGCCACGTTACTATCGCCACAGTAACATCACTTCTCACGCTACTACATTTACAATCACATTATTAGTCACGTTTTTATCGCCACAGTAACATTACTTCTCACGCTGCTACCTTTACAATCATATTATTAGCCACGTTACTATCGCCACAGTAACATTACTTCTCACGTTCTACCTTTACAATCACATTATTAGCCACGTTACTATCGCCACAGTAAAATTACTTCTCACGCTACTACCTTTACAATCACATTATTAGTCACGTTATTATCGCCACAGTAACATTACTTCTCACCCTACTACCTTTACAATCACATTATTAGCCACGTTACTATCGCCACAGTAACATTACTTCTCACGCTGCTACCTTTACAATCACATTATTAGTCTCGTTACTATCCTTACATCAATATCATTTCTGCCATTAAAACCCTCCTAATCACATTACTAGTCACGTTATTATCGCCACAGTAACATTACTTCTCACGCTGCTACCTTTACAATCACATTATTAGTCTCGTTACTATCCTTACATCAATATCATTTCTGCCATTAAAACCCTCCTAATTACATTATTAGTCACGTTATTGTCGACACAATAACATTACTTCTCACGCTGCTACCTTTACAATCACATTATTAGCCACGTTACTATCGCCACAGTAACATTACTTCTCACGCTACTACCTTTACAATCACATTATTAGCCACGTTACTATCGCCACAGTAACATTACTTCTCACGCTACTACCTTTAAAATCACATTATTAGACACGTTACTATCGCCACAGTAACATTACTTCTCACGCTACTACCTTTACATTCACATTATTAGTAATGTTATTATCGCCACAGTAACATTACTTCTCACGCTGCTACCTTTACAATCACATTATTAGCCACGTTACTATCGCCACAGTAACATCACTTCTCACGCTACTACATTTACAATCACATTATTAGCCACGTTACTATCGCCACAGTAACATTACTTCTCACCCTACTACCTTTACAATCACATTATTAGCCACGTTACTATCGCCACAGTAACATTACTTCTCACGCTGCTACCTTTACAATCACATTATTAGTCTCGTTACTATCCTTACATCAATATCATTTCTGCCATTAAAACCCTCCTAATCACATTACTAGTCACGTTATTATCGCCACAGTAACATTACTTCTCACGCTGCTACCTTTACAATCACATTATTAGTCTCGTTACTATCCTTACATCAATATCATTTCTGCCATTAAAACCCTCCTAATTACATTATTAGTCACGTTATTGTCGACACAATAACATTACTTCTCACGCTGCTACCTTTACAATCACATTATTAGCCACGTTACTATCGCCACAGTAACATTACTTCTCACGCTACTACCTTTACAATCACATTATTAGCCACGTTACTATCGCCACAGTAACATTACTTCTCACGCTACTACCTTTAAAATCACATTATTAGACACGTTACTATCGCCACAGTAACATTACTTCTCACGCTACTACCTTTACATTCACATTATTAGTAATGTTATTATCGCCACAGTAACATTACTTCTCACGCTGCTACCTTTACAATCACATTATTAGCCACGTTACTATCGCCACAGTAACATCACTTCTCACGCTACTACATTTACAATCACATTATTAGTCACGTTTTTATCGCCACAGTAACATTACTTCTCACGCTGCTACCTTTACAATCATATTATTAGCCACGTTACTATCGCCACAGTAACATTACTTCTCACGCTGCTACCTTTACAATCACATTATTAGCCACGTTACTATCGCCACAGTAAAATTACTTCTCACGCTACTACCTTTACAATCACATTATTAGTCACGTTATTATCGCCACAGTAACATTACTTCTCACCCTACTACCTTTACAATCACATTATTAGCCACGTTACTATCGCCACAGTAACATTACTTCTCACGCTGCTACCTTTACAACCACATTATTAGTCTCGTTACTATCCTTACATCAATATCATTTCTGCCACTAAAACCCTCCTAATCACATTATTAGTCACGTTATTATCGCCACAGTAACATTACTTCTCACGCTGCTACCTTTACAATCACATTATTAGTCTCGTTACTATCCTTACATCAATATCATTTCTGCCATTAAAACCCTACTAATTACATTATTAGTCACGTTATTGTCGACACAATAACATTACTTCTCACGCTGCTACCTTTACAATCACATTATTAGCCTCGTTACTATCGCCACAGTAACATTACTTCTCACGCTACTACCTTTACAATCACATTATTAGTCACGTTACTATCGCCACAGTAACATTACTTCTCACGCTACTACCTTTACAATCACATTATTAGTCACGTTATTATCGCCACAGTAACATTATTTCTCACGCTGCTACCTTTATAATCGCATTTGTAGCCACGTTACTATCACCACAGTAACATTACTTCTCACGCTGCTACCTTTACAATCACATTATTAGCCACGTTACTATCGCCACAGTAACATTACTTTTCACGCTGCTACCTTTACAATCACATTATTAGCCACGTTACTATCGCCTCAGTAACATTACTTCTCACGCTACTACCTTTAAAATCACATTATTAGCCACGTTACTATCGCCACAGTACCATTACTTCTCACGCTACTACCTTTACAATCACATTATTAGCCACGTTACTATCGCCACAGTAACATTACTTCTCATGCTACTACCTTTACAATCACATTATTAGCCACGTTACTATCGCCACAGTAACATTACTTCTCACGCTACTACCTTTACAATCACATTATTAGTCACGTTACTATCGCCACAGTAACATTACTTCTCACGCTACTATCTTTACAATCACATTATTAGCCACGTTACTATCGCCACAGTAACATTACTTCTCACGCTACTCCCTTTACAATCACATTATTAGCCACGTTACTATCGCCACAGTAACATTACTTCTCACGCTACTACCTTTACAATCACATTATTAGCCACGTTATTATCGCCACAGTAACATTACTTCTCACGCTACTACCTTTACAATCACATTATTAGTCACGTTATTATCGCCACAATAACATACTTCTCACGCTGCTACCTTTACAATCACTTTATTAGCCATGTTACTATCGCCACAGTAACATTACTTCTCACGCTACTACCTTTACAATCACATTATTAGCCACGTTACTATCGCCACAGTAACATTAATTCTCACGCTACTACCTTTACAATCACATTATTAGCCACGTTACTATCGCCACAGTAACATTACTTCTCACGCTACTACCTTTACAATCACATTATTAGCCACGTTACTATCGCCACAGTAACATTACTTCTCAGGCTACTACCTTTACAATCACATTATTAGCCACGTTACTATCGCCACAGTACCATTACTTCTCACGCTACTACCTTTACAATCACATTATTAGTCACGTTATTATCGCCATAGTAACATTATTTCTCACGCTGCTACCTTTATAATCACATTTGTAGCCACGTTACTATCGCCACAGTAACATTACTTCTCACGCTGCTACCTTTACAATCACATTATTAGCCACGTTACTATCGCCACAGTAACATTACTTTTCACGCTGCTACCTTTACAATCACATTATTAGCCACGTTACTATCGCCACAGTAACATTACTTCTCACGCTACTACCTTTAAAATCACATTATTAGCCACGTTACTATCGCCAGAGTACCATTACTTCTCACGCTACTACCTTTACAATCACATTATTAGCCACGTTACTATCGCCACAGTAACATTACTTCTCACGCTACTACCTTTAAAATCACATTATTAGTCACGTTACTATCGCCACAGTAACATTACTTCTCACGCTACTACCTTTACATTCACATTATTAGTCATGTTATTATCGCCACAGTAACATTACTTCTCACGCTGCTACCTTTACAATCACATTATTAGCCACGTTACTATCGCCACAGTAACATCACTTCTCACGCTACTACCTTTACAATCACATTATTAGTCACGTTTTCATCGCCACAGTAACATTACTTCTCACGCTGCTACCTTTACAGTCATATTATTAGCCAAGTTACTATCGCCACAGTAACATTACTTCTCATGCTACTACCTTTACAATCTCATTATTAGCCACGTTACTATCGCCACAGTAACATTACTTCTTACGCTACTACCTTTACAATCACATTATTAGCCACGTTACTATCGCAACAGTAACATTACTTCTCACGCTACTACCTTTACAATCACATTATTAGTCACGTTATTATCGCCACAGTAACATTACTTCTCACGCTACTACCTTTACAATCACATTATTAGCCACGTTACTATCGCCACAGTAACATTACTTCTCACGCTACTACCTTTACAATCACATTATTAGCCACGTTACTATCGCCACAGTAACATTACTTCTCACGCTACTACCTTTACAATCACATTATTAGCCACGTTACTATCGCCACAGTAACATTACTTCTCACGCTACTACCTTTACAATCCCATTATTAGCCACGTTACTATCGCCACAGTAACATTACTTCTCACCCTTCTACCTTTACAATCACATTATTAGCCACGTTACTATCGCCAGAGTAACATTACTTCTTACGCTACTACCTTTACAATCACATTATTAGTCACGTTATTATCGTCACAGTAACATTACTTCTCACGCTGCTACCCTCACAATCACATTATTAGTCTCGTTACTATCCTTACATCAATATCATTTCTGCCATTAAAACCCTCCTAATCACATTATTAGTCACGTTATTATCGCCACAGTAACATTACTTCTCACGCTGCTACCTTTACAATCACATTATTAATCTCGTTGCTATCCTTACAGCAATATCATTTCTGCCATTAAAACCCTCATAATCACATTATTAGTCACGTTATTATCGCGACAGTAACATTACTTCTCACGCTGCTACCTTTACAATCACATTATTAGCCACGTTACTATCCTTACATCAATATCATTTCTGCCATTAACATCCTCCTAATCGCATTATTAGTCACGTTATTATCGCCACAGTAACATTACTTCTCACGCTGCTACTTTTACAATCACATTATTAGTATCGTTACTATCCTTACATCAATATCATTTCTGCCATTAAAACCCTCCTAATCACATTATTAGTCACGTTATTGTCGACACAGTAACATTACTTCTCACGCTGCTACCTTTACAATCACATTATTAGCCACGTTACTATCGCCACAGTAACATTACTTCTCACGGTACTACCTTTACAATCACATTATTAGCCACGTTACTATCTCCACAGTAACATTACTTCTCACGCTACTACCTTTACAATCACATTATTAGCCACGTTACTATCGCCACAGTAACATTACTTCTCACGCTAGTACCTTTACAATCACATTATTAGCCACGTTACTATCGCCACAGTAACATTACTTCTCACGCTACTATCTTTACAATCACATTATTAGCCACGTTACTATCGCCACAGTAACATTACTTCTCACGTTACTACCTTTAAAATCACATTACTAGCCACGTTACTATCGCCACAGTAAAATTACTTCTCACGCTACTACCTTTACAATCACATTATTAGTCACGTTATTATCGCCACAGTAACATTACGTCTCACGCTGCTACCTTAACAATCACATTATTAGCCACGTTACTATCGCCACAGTAACATTACTTCTCACGCTACTACCTTTACAATCACATTATTAGTCACGTTATTATCGCCACAGTAACATTACTTCTCACGCTGCTACCTTTACAATCACATTATTAGCCATGTTACTATCGCCACAGTAACATTACTTCTCAGGCTATTACCTTTACAATGACATTATTAGCCACGTTACTATCGCCACAGTACCATTACTTCTCACGCTACTACCTTTACAATCACATTATTAGCCACGTTACTATCGCAACAGTAACATTACTTCTCACGCTACTACCTTTACGATCACATTATTAGTCACGTTATTATCGCCACAGTAACATTACTTCTCACGCTGCTACCTTTACAATCACATTATTAGCCACGTTACTATCGCCACAGTAACATTACTTCTCACGCTACTACCTTTACAATCACATTATTAGCCACGTTACTATCGCCACAGTAACATTACTTCCCACGCTACTACCTTTACAATCACATTATTAGCCACGTTACTATCGCCACAGTAACATTACTTCTCACGCTGCTACCTTTACAATCACATTATTAGTCACGTTACTATCGCCACAGTAACATTACTTCTCACGCTGCTACCTTTACAATCACATTGTTAGTCTCGTTACTATCCTTACATCAATATCGTTTCTGCCATTAAAACCCTCCTAATCACATTATTAGTCGCGTTATTATCGCCACAGTAACATTACTTCTCACGCTGCTACCTTTACAATCACATTGTTAGTCTCGTTACTATCCTTACATCAATATCGTTTCTGCCATTAAAACCCTCCTAATCACATTATTAGTCACGTTATTGTCGCCACAGTAACATTACTTCTCACGCTGCTACCTTTACAATCACATTATTAGCCACGTTACTATCGCCACAGTAACATTACTTCTCACGCTACTACCTTTACAATCACATTATTAGCCACGTTACTATCGCCACAGTAACATTACTTCTCACGCTACTACCTTTACAATCACATTATTAGCCACGTTACTATCGCCACAGTAACATTACTTCTCACGCTACTACCTTTACAATCACATTATTAGCCACGTTACTATCGCCACAGTAACATTACTTCTCACGCTACTAGATTTACAATCACATTATTAGCCACGTTACTATCGCCACAGTAACATTACTTCTCACGCTACTACCTTTACAATCACATTATTAGCCACGTTACTATTGCCACAGTAACATTAGATCTCACGTTACTACCTATACAATCACATTACTAGCCACGTTACTATCGCCACAGTAAAATTACTTCTCACGCTACTACCTTTACAATCACATTATTAGTCACGTTATTATCGCCACAGTAACATTACGTCTCACGCTGCTACCTTTACAATCACATTATTAGCCACGTTACTATCGCCACAGTAACATTACTTCTCACGCTACTACCTTTACAATCACATTATTAGTCACGTTATTATCGCCACAGTAACAATACTTCTCACGCTGCTACCTTTACAATCACACTATTAGCCATGTTACTATCGCCACAGTAACATTACTTCTCAGGCTACTACCTTTACAATCACATTATTAGCCACGTTACTATCGCCACAGTACCATTACTTCTCACGCTACTACCTTTACAATCACATTATTAGCCACGTTACTATCGCCACAGTAACATTACTTCCCACGCTACTACCTTTACAATCACATTATTAGTCACGTTACTATCGCCACAGTAACATTACTTCTCACGCTGCTACCTTCACAATCACATTATTAGTCTCGTTACTATCCTTACATCAATATCATTTCTGCCATTAAAACCCTCCTAATCACATTATTAGTCAACGTTATTATCGCCACAGTAACATTACTTCTCACGCTGCTACCTTCACAATCACATTATTAGTCTCGTTACTATCCTTACATCAATATCATTTCTGCCATTAAAATCCTCCTAATCACATTATTAGTCAACGTTATTATCGCCACAGTAACATTACTTCTCACGCTGCTACCTTTACAATCACATTATTAGCCACGTTACTATCGCCACAGTATCATTACTTCTCACGCTACTGCCTTTACAATCACATTATTAGTCTCGTTACTATCCTTACATCAATATCATTTCTGCCATTAAAACCCTCCTAATCACATTATTAGTCACGGTATTATCGCCACAGTAACATTACTTCTCACGCTGCTACCTCTACAATCACATTATTAGACTCGTTACTATCCTTACAGCAATATCATTTCTGTCCTAAAAACCTACTAATCACATTATTAGTCACGTTATTATCGCCACAGTAACATTACTTCTCACGCTGCTACCTTTACAATCACATTATTAGCCACGTTACTATCCTTACATCAATATCATTTCTGCCATTAAAACCCTCCTAATCGCATTATTAGTCACGTTATTATCGCCACAGTAACATTACTTCTCACGCTGCTACATTTACCATCACATTATTAATCTCGTTACTATCCTTACATCAATATCATTTCTGCCATTAAAACCCTCCTAATCACATTATTAGTCACGTTATTATCGCCACAGTAACATTACTTCTCACGCTGCTATGTTTACAATCACATTATTAGTCTCGTTACTATCCTTAATTCAATATCATTTCTGCCATTAAAACCCTCCTAATCACATTATTAGTCACTTTATTATCGCCACAGTAATATTACTTCTCACTCTGCTACCCTCACAATCACATTATTAGCCACGTTACTATCCTTACAGCAATATCATTTCTGCCATAAAACCCTCCTAATCACATTATTAGTCATTTTATTATCGCCACTGTAACATTACTTCTCACTCTGCCACCCTCCCAATCACATTATTAGCCACGTTACTATCCTTACAGCAATATCATTTCTGCCATTAAAACCCTCCTAATCACATTATTAGTCACTTTATTATCGCCACAGTAACATTACTTCTCACTCTGCCACCCTCCCAATCACATTATTAGCCACGTTACTATCCTTACAGCAATATCATTTCTGCCATTAAAACCCTCCTAATCACATTATTAGTCACTTTATTATCGCCACAGTAACATTACTTCTCACTCTGCTACCCTCACAATCACATTATTAGCCACGTTACTATCCTTACAGCAATATCATTTCTGCCATAAAACCCTCCTAATCACATTATTAGTCACTTTATTATCGCCACAGTAACATTACTTCTCACTCTGCCACCCTCCCAATCACATTTTTATTCTAGTTACTGTCCTTACAGTGACATTATTACTGACATTACTAACCTCCTAGTCAGATTATTAGTCACCTTACTATCATTACAGCAACGCTTTTTCAGACATTACTACCCTCATTGTCAAGGTACTATCCTAACAGCAACATTATTATTGACATTACTACCTTTTCAGTCACATTATTAGTCACGTAACTATCTTTACAGTCACATTATATCTAATATTACTAGCAGCCCACTATCGATACAATCATTGTAATAACATTTATCACATTACTACGCTCCCATTCACATTATTTGCCACGTTACTATCCTGTCATGTTACTTACCCTAACATTATGCATGATGTTACTGCATTCATAGTCATTCTATTAGTCACGTTGCTATCTTTATAGTAACATGTTTTGTGACATTGGTGCAGTTCCAGATAGCAACAATTTATCTGACATTACTTTCCTCCCAGTTACATTGTTAGTCACGTTACTCTCTTTACAGTAACATTATTTCTTTTATTCCTGCCCTCCTAGCCACATCATAAGTCAAGATACTAACCATATAGTAACATTTTATCTGACATTGCTGTCCTCCTAGTTACATTGTTAGTTACTTTACTCTCTTTACAGTAACATTATTTCTTTTATTACTGTCCTCCTAGTCACATCAATAGTCAAGATACTAACCATATAGTAACATTTTATCTGACATTGCTGTCCTCCTAGTTACATTGTTAGTCACGTTACTCTCTTTACAGTAACATTATTTCTTTTATTCCTGCCCTCCTAGTCATATCATAAGTCAAGATACTAACCATATAGTAACATTTTATCTGACATTGCTGTCCTCCTAGTTACATTGTTAGTCACGTTACTCTCTTTACAGTAACATTATTTCTTTTATTCCTGCCCTCCTAGTCACATCATAAGTCAAGATACTAACCATATAGTAACATTTTATCTGACATTGCTGTCCTCCTAGTTACATTGTTAGTCACGTTACTCTTTTTACAGTAACATTATTTCTTTTATTCCTGCCCTTCTAGTCACATCATAAGTCAAGATACTAACCATATAGTAACATTTTATCTGACATTGCTGTCCTCCTAGTTACATTGTTAGTCACTTTACTCTCTTTACAGTAACATTATTTCTTTTATTCCTGCCCTCCTAGTCACATCATAAGTCAAGATACTAACCATATAGTAACATTTTATCTGACATTGCTGTCCTCTTAGTTACATTGTTAGTCACGTTACTCTCTTTACAGTAACATTATTTCTTTTATTCCTGCCCTCCTAGTCACATCATAAGTCAAGATACTAACCATATAGTAACATTTTATCTGACATTGCTGTCCTCCTAGTTACATTGTTAGTCACGTTACTCTCTTTACAGTAACATTATTTCTTTTATTCCTGCCCTCCTAGTCACATCATAAGTCAAGATACTAACCATATAGTAACATTTTATCTGACATTGCTGTCCTCCTAGTTACATTGTTAGTCACGTTACTCTCTTTACAGTAACATTATTTCTTTTATTCCTGCCCTCCTAGTCACATCATAAGTCAAGATACTAACCATATAGTAACATTTTATCTGACATTGCTGTCCTCCTAGTTACATTGTTAGTCACGTTACTCTCTTTACAGTAACATTATTTCTTTTATTCCTGCCCTCCTAGTCACATCATAAGTCAAGATACTAACCATATAGTAACATTTTATCTGACATTGCTGTCCTCCTAGTTACATTGTTAGTCACTTTACTCTCTTTACAGTAACATTATTTCTTTTATTACTGTCCGCCTAGTCACATCATAAGTCAAGATACTAACCATATAGTAACATTTTATCTGACATTGCTGTCCTCCTAGTTACATTGTTCGTCATGCCTAATACGATAACTGTTATTATTGGTGTCTTTAGGGTTTTGTGTTTTCTAGGCAGTATTTTCTTATATAGTAGGGGATATAGTTAGAAAACCCATTTTATTACTATTCTATTAAATTATAGAATTTTACGAAACGGAACAAAAAAACACGCAATGCGTAACATAACATCTGCGCAATAGAATTGAAATGTGTTTTTATTAGATAAAATGACGATTACAACTACGGGATATAAGTAGAAAACCCCAATACTCAACGTATTTTATTACTATTTTATTGAATTACTGGATTTTGGAAAAGAACAAAATTATCGGAACGTATAAAATAACACTTGCGCATTAGATATTGTTTAAACATATTGTTTTATTTACGATGACACGCAATTTCTCAGCACTTTTGTGGTGACGTCTATTCAGTATTTCATTTAAATATAAGTCAGTTGGTAGAAGCATATTAGTTAACATGCAGCTCTTCGCAGTCCTCCTGTTGTCCTCGGCGATTTACCTAAGCCATGGTCTCTACATAAACGTAAGTACAAACAATTATGTACACATAAAAAACTAATTAATTATTATCAGTTATATTGTGAAACACCTATATTTTTTTCGTTTACTATAAACAATATTCAAATTGAATTTATGTAAACTTTTATGTAAAATGACTTAGGAATCATTATATTTTTATGGAAGAAAAATATTGCTTAGTCCCGTTTATTTCTTTCTCAAGAAAACTGAATTCTATTAAAAATATTAAATCGTACAAGTTGCCGCACATATGTCAACCCTTAACTCAATATCTCATATGTAAGCAATGTAAAGCTCAAGCTTAACCACCTTATTTTTATTTTAATAGTGGGATATCGTTAATAAGTAACAGTGTAATATATATATATATATATATATATATATATATATATATATATATATATATATATATATATATATAATTTATTTAATATATTTATATTTATTTATCCATTTATATATCCTTAAATATAACTAAACATAATAAACAAATTAATTTACATAGAATGTTAATAGATTATAAAATATAATCTATTTCAAATGTATTATTCATTTCAAAAACGTTTACCTGGGACTTGCAGGGATTTAAAAATTACAATTGTAATTAATAATGATTATTTACAAATTACTTTAACACTCTAACTGTTTTGTCTGTAGATGAATACAAAATGAAACTAGAAAATAAAACAGGTAGAAGAACACTATGTGTATAATATAAAACATGGGACGTAGTATTTTACTTTACAGATTAAGTGTAGTGCAATTTGCCACCTAATGGGGTGTTACACATTGAACCTAGAAAAGAAGATCAAGTATATAAATTGATAGAGTTTAATATTTCGTTGTAAGCGATTTGAATATTTTCATTATAAAACGAATATGTTTAATTGGGTTTAATTTTAGACTAAATAAATATTTAAATTGTAAAATGTTACTTAAATTTAAATAACAGAAAGGATATTATTTTAGATAATTCTAAATATTTATGTTACT
>JBAIZL010000008.1:85000-100000 GCA_036971475.1 Prosapia bicincta | reverse complement strand
CAACCAACATCCTATTAAATATCGTATTACTATTTAATTTACTTTATTGATCTAATTGAAGGTCATCAAGAATAACCGGAGATGCCATTGGAGTGTCATAAACTTGCTTGTAGTACATATTATATTGCAAAAAGTATTATTCATAAGAAAATTCAACATTTAAAAGTATTTAATTAAGATGTATGTTATGGAATTGCCAAATTTGAGAATACCTCCTTTCAATAGATCTCAATACCAAATCATCTGCTACATTAGTATAAAAAGCTTTAACGCCCTAAGTGACCACGGCGTGATCCTAAGTCTCTCTCATCATTAAGGGAACCCAGGTAATTTCTTATGTACAACTTAGACTGAGTCACTCAATTACGTATTTTAACTAGAGTTTTGCTACAAAATATGTATAAGTAATACTATTAGAAGAAATAGTATGAGAGGTAATAGAATTATAATTCTATGAATCTTAAGTGACCCATACAAATTAGGTATTGCTGTATCGTTTTAGTAGTCGAATGTGGATGCAATACTTTTTTAAAATAAAGTCTTAATTCCATTTTATATAGATCCTTCTTGGTGCTCAATCTACTCTAGATGAAGAATATATCTGACTATCTTTTTAGATGATTCTCTTTTTGTAATATATTCAAAAAATAGTACAGCATTCTAGGATTTCATGTATTCTGTGACTCTTTCATTGCATTCACCTATGAAGCTTTGCATATATATATATATATATATATATATATATATATATATATATATATATATATTAAATATGGTGACATGTTTTCTTGTAATATGGTTAATAAATTAATTAAATATATTAATCATACTAATTATTAGATAATTATTTTCCTGAAGATGCTGATACTATTTTATCGGCGAAAAGCTTTGAATAAATATATTCATTAAAAGTATTCTTGTTTTTGAAATATTTTTAATTTATTAACTATATTACAAGAAAACATATCACCATATTTAATATATTATATTGCCTTACTAGGCTACTGGTGTTGTTAATATATGCTCTACAGAGGTTAGTTCTATTAGTAATCCATCTTTAACAAAAGATTTAAATTTATATCAGAAACGTAAAATTCAATTAATGAAAACTAATTGTAATATATTTTTTAACAAACAATGTATTATTAATAATATTATTTCTAAATATGCACGAATTAAAATTAAAAATAAAAGTAATGTAGCACAAAAAACATGTAAACAAGCAGAAATTCTGTGGGTTAGAAATGAAATCAAATTTTTATATAAGAAACAAAATGAAATAACTTTTGAAATTTATAAATTACATTTAAAACTAGCATTTTTTATGGATAAAACAAAATGGGAAGAAAAAATTAATAAAATTAATATCTTTTTGTTTAAATATAAACAAAAAAAATGAACACTCTAACCAAAACACTAGATATAGATTAGATAATTATTTTCCTGAAGATGCTGATACTATTTTATCGGCGAAAAGCTCTGAATAAATATATTCATTAAAAGTATTCTTGTTTTTGAAATATTTTTAATTTATTATTTATTATATATATATATATATATATATATATATATATATATATATATAAAACAGTATCCTAATTTATACTTCAAAACCCATCTCTCCTAAATAAATATTGCGGATTAAATAATAAAATTATTTTAAATAAAAAGAATTTTAAAAAGCGCTTAGAACTAAAACTTAAAATATTTTATATTCCTTAAGCAAACTAATTTCACGCTATAATGTATTCTGTACTGTCTTAACACTTTGATGGACGCTAGGATGAAAATTGTAGTATGAACACCCTCCTGGATTCATTGTGGCACATCTTGCGATTGCCGTTACTAATGATGTCGAAAATTCATTTATTCTTTCTTTGACTTCTACTAACGATTAGTATTAGTATAGAATTCAGTGACGTTTAAAAAGTTAGAAAATTATTTGTAAAAACCTGTTAATTATCTAGGACAATTGTCATCCTCTCGACAAAGGCCGACCCTGTCTGTGATTTTACAATGTTTAGAAATTATTTAAACAAATGTATTCATAATTTGTTATACTAAAAAGTTATTTTATTTAAAGAAATTAAATACCTGTGATCGAGAATAAATAATGCACCAGATAAGAGAGAAAAGTAGTAGATACATTTCAATAGTTTATACTATTTATGAAACTGATCCCAGACTTGAAACAAAATATTTTAAAAGCCTTTATCTTCTTAGAAGATTAGAAGAAACTATTGAAGAAAACTCTTTCCTCTTCTGGCAACGAATCAATCCTCCTAGGTTTAGGCCTATTTTTTTAAATATTTGTACTAAGCAAATATTATTATTGTTTTTTATTTTATTCTGTATCACATTAGTTATATATTTATGTTACAAATTGCTGTGTCATATTTTCAAATAATGCTATATTTGATTAGGGTACAAAACAAAGGCTATACAAATATTTGTGCAGATTTTGCTAACGCAAGAAATCACATTATCAGGAATTTACTTGAAATGTTATAATGGCGGGGCTTTAGGGGACGACAGATAGTGTATCAAAGTTCTAGTTCACTTACAACAAAGCGTACTGCCTTTGAAAACCATGGTCTCTCGATTGCCCAGAAAATATTTCCCAACATTAATCCTATAATCTACGTATTTACAACATATTCCGTAATCACGTTTTTTAATGTGTGTGCATCTCGTTTTTCGACTACTTTTAGAAAACATTTCTTTGTATTCTTTTCAATACCGCGTACAACCCATCTTGTTTTTGTTATTCACCCTCTGTTATACTTTCGACGTCCAAAAACACATTCATCAATTTCAAAGACGCTGTTGATGCCGCACAACTTAGTACTCGTTCTTGTCAACCAAGCCGTTTAACAGACCCCGAAAATCATTTATAAGTCTTTGCACAGTCTTATCACTTATTCAATTGCACCTATTATAAGTTGTTTTCTAATTAAAAGTATTAATACTTTCTTATATAAAATGAGTAAGATTTTTTGTAAAAAAGAAAAAAGAAAAAAATCACAATAATGTATAATGATAATTTTTTGATTCTATATGATAAATTAATTCTATTAAAATCCTAAAACATTGCTTGGCAACCATAAATAAATGTTGCAAATCATAATTAAGGGGGTTAGAGAGTCCATTTTTTTAGAAAGTTTTCTGCAGTCAGTGCTGCTACCTATCGAAACGTATCATAAGTACAATTAGATTATTCTTGGCATAAAAAGTACGTATTGCAACAACTGTTTCTGCTATTAATTACAAATTTAATATTACCAATTCGAGTTTTAAAAATAAGTAAATATTGATCAGTATTAGGTAAAGGATATTTAAATTTAACACCCTGTGTAATGTTATATATATATATATATATATATATATATATATATATATATATATATATATATATACCCAACTACTCAAACCATACACATATAAAAAAAACCGCAGGTTTATATAGTTTATTATATAGAATGAATAAAATTCCCTCAAGTCATAAAAATAATCTTAAAAATGGATATAAAAGATAAACAACCAATAAATAAAATTATAATATAATTACAATATTAATTAATATAAACAAAATAGCTATACAATAAATCTTAAAGAAACTAATTGGTCCAAATTCATATTTACCGGTTACGAAATTAAATCAATTGTAAACTTTTTTAGAGACACTAATATCAAACTAGCTTTTTGCACAAACAATAATATAAATAATATAATAAATACAAATGTTAAGTTAATTAAATCGGATATGAGTGGTGTATATAGTATCAAATGTACAATGTGTCAAAAATACTATGTAGGACAAACTAAAAATAAAATAAAAGAAAAATATAAAGAACATAAAACCTATGTATTATAGGTAACTATAATATAAAATTTTATATATATATATATATATATATATATATATATATATATATATATAATTTAGCGATACATGTTATTGACAATAATCACAATTTTCCTAAAATAAATAATATGAAATTAATTAAACATGCACAAAATGGCATAAAAAGGAATATCATTGAAAACTTAGAAATATATAAATATATTAAATTAAAAATACTTTTATTGAAGAACAAATACAAATAAAATCAAAACATAACACTATTTTGATAATAGATTAATACTACGAGGATATCTTAAAAATAAAAGACTAAAATAAATAGAAAGTATTACCCATATATACTGTATATATATTTAACAAGGAAAAAGCTGAATCCAAGGATTACAATATATATATACCACTCAACACTGGTAAAATACCAGGAACATTTGCTACATTTAATTAATTCTACAATATTTTTACAATAAACTCTTGAAAAAAATAATTAAAATTGTGATTCTATTATTTTCTGTTATAAAACATTTTAAATAACAAAAAAATATATTGGAGGTTTTGATAACTTCATTTGAACATTCCAACTAGAAAATTAGGATTTACCGGAAGCAAATTTATTATTATTGTATTTTATAAAACTCTAAGAGTATCTTTTTAGTAATTTAAAATTATATAAAATATATAAAACAGAAAAATGGATACAATATCCTGATTATATCATGTCAAAATTATTATATAATTCAAAACCGTTTAATTTGGTCGTACAGTGAATTAAACGCAGAAATCAGAACATATTTAAACCTAGGCAGAAACTTACAATAACCAGATCATTTAAAATACTAATAACTCTATAACGTGTTATTTATGGATGAATAGAAATTGAAAATAGAACATAAAATTTAGGTAGAAATAAATATTGATTATAATATAAAACATAGGATTTATTGCAATCGTTTAGCCACTAACTATAACATTATTTGGTACTTAGAGTAAAATGATACATTTTAACAAAATAAAATAAAGTATACAACTTGTAAAGGGTATTATTTCATTGTAAGACATTTAATCATTTTTATTTAAAACTAAATTGTTTAATTTCGTTTCATTCTGCCTATAGAAACACATAAATTGTGAGATTGAACTTAAGTATTAAAGTATAGAGATGTAATTATTTTATATAATTACGAATTTCCAAGTTTTTTATTTTTGGATTACTGTTTGATAAAACACTGATCTCGAATATTAAGTTAATTCAAAAAACATTACAGAATAGCTATACAGCACTATTGTGTTTTGATATTGGTAGAAAATTATGAATATACTATTTTATATTAGGTAGAATACTATAAAATCTTGAATGAATAAAATTCCGTTAAATCATAAAAATAAGAAATAAATATTATATACAAATAGCAACAAAAAAATTTATATAAAAGGGAAATAATTAATAAATAAAATAATAATATAACTACAAAGTAATTGATAATATAAACAGAAATAACCATACAACAGATCTTAAAGATACTATTTGTACTAAAATTCATATCTACAAGATACAAAATTAAATCAATTGAAAACATTTTTAGAAACACCAATATAAAACTAGCTTTTTACACAAACAATAAAATAAATAATATATTAAATGCAAATATTAAATTAAATAATTGGATATGAGTGGTATTTAAAGTATTAGGTGTTAAGTCGAGATAAGTAAAACATTGAAAATATTAAGTCAAATATAAGGACAAAAGTCCTTAAGTATAAATGCACAGAGGTGGGATTATTTTATATAATTATGAATCTTCAAGTTCTTTATTTTTGGATTATTGTTTTATAAAACACTGAACTATACTATTTAGCTAATTCAAAAATCCTTACAGAATAACTATACCATACTATTATGTTTTAAAATTGGTAGAAATATATTAAAATTATATATTTTCTATTCATTAGAATACTATAAAATCTTTAGGTGTTGAGTCGAAGTAATTAAAACTTATTTTCTAGGTTTTTAGAAGATTTCCTCATTAATGAGAGCATGGTAAAATAATAAACAAGCATAGCAAGTAAGATTATTTTTAAGTACATTTAAGTGATAAACATATATATATATATGCTGATACGTATTCCTTCACGGATGGAAAAATATGATGAATAGTTACTATCTGGAGTACATCCGTTCATTCTGCAGTCCATAAATTCGCAGTTCCGACGTTTCGCTAGAATCTCATCCAGCATTGATGAGGTGAACCCAACAACAGTAAAAGAGCGAGTCATATATATATATATATATATATATATATATATATATATATATATATATATATATATATATGTTTATAACTCATTTAAAGATTTAAATGTTTGATATCATAGAGCTATATTGCATACCTCTATCGAGGTGTAAATATATTCTGTTTGTAAAACGAATGTAACTCCTGCATCCTAAGCTGTTTTCATTTGCCAAATATATAACTCTGCTCTCGGAACGAAGTTTTGCCGGTGCGAGAAACTCCCCCAGGACTATAAATTATCGGTTACTGTTGGTTGAACGTGCAGGGTGTCGCTATATCTATTCCATTTCTTGCTCCTTTATATGTAATATGATTTATTTTAATTGAATACCAATATTTAGTTATAATTACCAGAACAAGAATGAAACTGTTGTTATTATTGTGGCTAAAATAGGAAATGTTTTATGCCATTTTAATAATATGCATGACTAAAAGCTAAGGGTATTTTGAAAACTATCTATTGTTGTTTGATATAAGGGTACGTTTATCAACCACACATATTTATCAAAGTCTCTACAAATTATTTGAGTTAGGTGCTTTAATTGTCTAATATTTGCCCTTCAACTTTAATCTATTTTACATTATAAAGCTTGTTTTACAATTATCACATGAAAAACAGTCATGTATGATTTTATGTTCATTGTCAAATTCAAATTTTTAAATAAATAAAACCTCTATACCACAAATAACATTTATTTAAATATTATGTACATTTCGATTGCCCAGCAATCATCTTCAGAGGTATTTAAAAAATACAACTAACTTTAAACCACATAATATAACAAATATATAGGCATAAACCGGTAACTACTTCGCCACGCCCCTTATTTTAAAAAACTAGTACGACCAATCACGTTGCAGTAAATTCCCCCTCTGCAACTTGGTCCGGTCTTTTTGTTGCAAAGGGGGAATTTACTACAACGTGATTGGACGTACTAGTTTTTTAAAATAAGGGGCGTGGCGAAATAGTTACCGGTTTATGCCTACATATTTGTTACATTATGTTGTTTAAAGTTAGTTGTATTTTTTAAATACCTCTGAAGATGATTGCTGGGCAATCGAAATGTACATAAGGTTTAAGTAAATGTTATTTGTGGTTTAGAGGTTATATTTATTTAAAAATAAACATTACGCCACAGTTGCTTCTTACAGTTGTAAAATTCAAAATTAACCCAAAAAATTGTAATTTTTCAACGTTCTATAATATTTTTCTTGCTCCTATTTAGAAATAGACTTCTCCATTTTTTGTTTTTTGTCTTTACATTAGCTTTACTTCCTTACTTTTATTCATAACAATATGTAATTTGTAACTAGTTTGTATTCCTATCATTGTCCAACCGATTCTTTCGGCAATTCCGCATTTTTATTTACTCTTTAACTCCCCATACCTTTTTCCTCCGACATTCCTAATGTTTACATTCCATTTATTATACTTCCAACATCTTTATTTAACTTTTATTTTTAAATATTGATTTTAATACTTTCCTTACCCTCACCGACAGTATTTCCATATTTTTACTTTCCCATTGTATAGCCTACATTAATTTTATTCCACAAATATAGTTTTATCTAAAGCATTATTTTTACTTTTACCCGTTTTGTATTCTTCTCAGAAAGCTTATTGTCTTTAATTCTAATTCATTAATATAATTTTGTTTATGGCAATTCGTATTTAAAACATGGCTTTTGTTTATATTTACACCTTTTCTTCATGTCCCTATAAGTATTTTTTTTATATTTATGCGTGCCTATGTGTTGTTTTAATTGTATTTTATTGTTACATACATTATTATCTTTAACTATATCGCTATCTCTGTTCCGTTATTCATTATCTTTATTATAAGTTAATATTTAAATATATTTCTAATTTCAATTTTACTCAATTTCCCACCCTCTCAATTAATGTATTAGTCTCACCTTTACCAATTCACTTTCTCGTATATTTCCTTAACGTTTTATACAATTTCTTATTAGTTTGTATCTCCTTCTTTATTCACATTTCATATTTTGTCATAGTTGTTGTTGTTACCATTATTGTTCTGATCAATATATTTATAATATACCTTACCATATTTTATTTTCTCAATTGTTTCTAGACACACGTTTTAGTAAATATAGGCTGTATATTATTCACACCATAACGTTTTTTTATAAATATGCTGCTAAAGTAAAATTTAATTTCTATTCATGTTTTATTATTACTGGTATATTATTTGTATTATTACGTATTGTGATGTAATATTTAGTGTAATATATACAGTTTTCCTATATATATAAATAAACTGATCAAATTTTAAAGTTTCAAATATCTCGTATTTTCGCAACATTTTTATAATTCCAAAACCAATTTTTGTTTAATTAATCTCTTTATGGAATAGGAACAAAACCTATAAGATACCAGAAAACCTAAACGTGCAAATCCAATAAGGCGCTTTGTGTTACCGAGCATAGAGGAAAGCATAATATAGGTTCGTACACAGAGATTGAATTGGAAAGTTAAGTGGGCGGAAATTGAGGAAGCTGGAAATGGCCTTCCATTTCAATATAGGGGCTTACTAACTTCTAACCTCTGTGAACTTTTCAAATCGTTAACTGCGATAAATGGAGCAAGTCCAGATAAAGGGAATATTCTCGGAGTAAATGTCCAATTTGTGCGTTTACTACGTGGGTGAATATTAAGGCCTTGACATTTTTACAATTTATAATCCGTGAAGTGAAAACTTTGACGCAAATAAATGCCATGTTATTTTCAAGGTTTCGTTGCTTTTAAATCATTTTTTAAAAGTATTTTCCTTAAAGTTACGTAAACGATAGTATCATCACATGAAAACAGCACTAATTAGATATTGTCCTATTAAATATAAAATATTAGGGTTTTTTATAAGTTTTCTATGTTCACTGACTTTTGAAAGATGTTTTACATGACCTTCATCATATTATCACATATTAAAGATTAAACGTGACGGTCTACATAGTACTAGAAATTAGTGATAGCAATAAAAACTTTATTTCAAAAGTCTAATGAGACTTTGTTAGAGCCAATGACCTGTAATTGGTTGGTTTTAGGCTGAATTTTAAACGATTTAAATATGGTAATTATTGACTATGCACAAAATATAGGAAGTTATTGAAATACACAATATACTTGTGAATAAACCTTGTTGTAAGTGAAAAGGATTTTATGGACGGTTTATAAAGGTTCAACAAAACAATACAAACGTATAGATAAAGATAAAACAGTATTTTTAAATGCTGCGTTAATACTTGTAATATTTAATGTTCCAAAGTTTAAATAAATGTATATAAAACTAACAAAATACAAATTAAATTTCTGAATATGTAATTTCCTAAAACGCCTCAAAGATATTTTAAAATTTAATTCAATTTTTCAAATTGATTATGTGTGAAATTAAACCAAACGAATAAGGTTTTGTTGCAGACAAACCTTTTTAAAACGTAAGATATGTTACTTTATTTACGGTATATAAGTCAAAATGTTAATAATCGATATATTTATAAGCAAATAAGTATTATTTTTTTAATATTTCGACAAATCTTACTATATAATTAAGTATATTTATGAGTTATTCAGTGTATTTTTATTTCAATTATTTAAATGAACACCCTTTGGCCACAGATTTCTATTTAATTCGTGAAATAAAATATTTTTCCGTATTTTTTTCAACGTATAATAATGATGTTCTACAACTGACATTCTTTTAATATTAACTTTATTAACTAGATTTTACTGAAACCCCTATTAAATACATTCTTCAAAACAACTATCCAATTCTGAATGCCCATCCTACTGACTAGTTTGTTAAAGCAGATCTTGCTGAGTCTGTTATTCGCGGATAAAAGTCTTTGACTTGCAAAAATAAATAAATAAATATTTGGTTTAAACAATTTGGATGTCTTATGTTATTTTTATTAAAATAATTTACAATATTTCCCCCCCTTTGGGATAAAATTTATTTATGAAAAAAGTATAACGGTAAACATAAGACTTTTCTTAGTTTATTATAGTTAATAAGGAACGCTTTAAGGTACTGTATCTATCGGTCCATTCCACGACTGCCTATATAGTTTCTGTTTGTGCCCCTGCCGCATTGTTATCTTAGTTTTGACTCTATATAGCCATTACACTATGGTGAATCAACCACATTAAACTAGTGAATCCGTCAATACATGGGGAATTTGCAGCTTCTTAGTATTATTGTTAGGAAAAATTATATTAACTAGCTCTCATGCATACCTACTTTTTTAAAATATAATTTACCATACATTTTAAAATAGTAGAAACACCATTTAATAATTTTTAAACTATTAAGTGTCTTCGCCTCGCTTGATATAATTTTGAAAACAAATTTAATTTTAATTGCCTTTAAGGAGACGTTATCTATATATTGTTGGGTCTTTTTTCCTCTGAAAATTTGTACACGCCCTGTATTTACATTAGTTTTTGATTATGAAATATTTTTTAAGATGGAGTGGATTGGAGTGTTAATTCTAAAGTCAACATTTAGATATGGATTTGTAGGTAACTCACAAATTTGGCCAACTATAAACGTATGACATTCTTTTGCTTTCGCTCTTTTCACATTTATTCCAACTGGTTTTGTGCAATCAATTATGGCTTTGTGCAACGTGTAAAATATTAAAAATCAATAAATCAGCATTTAAAGTGGGTCGTTTCAGCCGATGACGCTAAAGTGATAGGTCAATGCTGTCTCTTTTTGTACAAATTTGTCGATCATTTTCTTCATGTCTAAACACAAATTTAAAATTGATAAATTCAACATCCATAATCGTATGAGTTTACATTGATATAGTCATTCAGGTATAGGAGGAAACTTAATTTCTTACTAAAAAAATCTATTATTTTAACGGTTATTTTTATTTAAAAGTAATAAATTATATGTAGTCTGGGAGTAGCGGATCGTATTTAGGCTAATCTAGTCTAGTCTGGAAGCGTATTTTATTGATTCATATGTAGAACATTTGGCATACTTGTTTCGTCCAACTTGTAAGATGTTTTTTCTTCACTGATGGAAATAATTTTGATATTAAATAAATAAAACATGGCTATGTTTCCATTAGAATATTTAAATTATTGAATAATCCCGTAATTGTGAAATAAAAAATAAATAGAATATAGGTTGCAGAATTACTTTGGTCTCACTGTTTATTCAAATGCAACATAAATTCTCGTAATAGTAGAGAAACGTTTTGTAAATTGTAATTAGAACATAGAGAAAGTGTAAGCAGGTCATAGATAGTCCTAGTTAACCAGATGAGTGTGCATTGGCAAGGATATTGTTTGCAGATTGAATATTTGTCTCGTTTTGTTGTAATAAATACTACATCTCGTTAAATTAAAATTGAATTCAAATAAGGTTAAATATTTTTTTAAAAATTATTAGACTAGGAGAAAGTTAAAGACACTTCCAAACATTTTTTATTTCCAATAAATTATTCAGCTTTGAGAAAGCTAACCCTAACATAGACCAGTAGAGCTTTACACACCAATACTTAGAATTAGATGTTGTGTAACGAACAGAAGTTAGCTTGTAATATATCAGTATTCGTTATTATAGAAACTTCAAACAGCTCATTGCAAATTTAAATGTTTACTTTACTACAAACATCCAGCTTAAGTTGTTTCCCTGTCTTATATATGGGTGAGTACTGTGTGTGTGTGACTCGTGACATTATCCCACCAAAGTTTTTCGACACAAAGAAGTACACAAAAAATATGTTTCACCGAAATAATATATATATATATATATATATATATATATATATATATATATGTGTGTGTGTGTGTGTGTGTGTGTGTGTGTGTGTAAAACAAATTGATTATATTTTTGTTACTAATAAATAAAAAATACATATTAAATACAAGTACCGTGCCACAACTACACGTGTAAATATTTGTATTTTTTCAAACTATTTTTGTATTATTCCTTGTTTGAATATTATTCTACTTGTACAGAATTTATATATATGTATATGTTCTGTATTATAGAGATATATGGAGTATATTTCTTGTCATTTTTAACATCCATTCTTAAAACATTTATTATTTGGTTCTATCAATTGAATCATAGCGTTTATAAACTCGCAGCAACTTTACTGTTTGCTATAATTGAGAGTAAAATGCATTTCACGCCTATCATTAAAATGTAATAAAATAAATAATGTTTTTCCTCTACCAAGATGTTTGTGTAACCGCATGTGTTCTCCATGTTTTCTCTTTTAGGTTTATTGATATCATTTAGCGCTGGCCGCCAAGGGCAGTGTTTGGATCTCGGAAATCTTAAATACAATTGGTTCAGTTTCCAAAATCTGTTGGTAAATGTTTTGGACGTTAATTGAATGTTTTTTCTCCATCGGAAACGTTTTTAGATGTTGCTAAACAAATAAACAAGGACCTCAAAAAAAACTAGACCGATGTCAACCTTGTGAAGGTTATATTCAGTGTTATGCTCATTTCAAAATTTGTGTGTGTGTGTATAATTTATAATATGTAAATATATATTTTACAATTTGTATTTATATAAAAATTTACAACATATATATATATATATATATATATATATATATATATATATATATTCATCTACTTTTTGGGTTCTAATAGACATTGTGCTGATGAAATTGTACGAGGTACGAAACCTCCTTTTTCTTCAGTTATATCCTTCACAACCCTTCCTTACATGAACGTATAACAATATTACTTCTATATGACCTCGATATGTAGTACAAATAACTGCGTTGTAAGGGATCCTGGCAGGTGAAACTCTTTGGATCCGGACAGATGAAAGATAGGATTGGATTTAAAATATGGCTAAGGTAGAAAAATAAAACCTCTAGTAGAGGTCGTGACGTCACGAGTCAGGGTCGCGTACCTGAAGTACTCCATTGGAATCATAAAGAGGAATCTAGCAGTTCAACCCTTGTGAGGGAAAAATATAAAACAGTGTAGATAAAAAAAATAATAAGAAAGATACGTGGTACTCGGAGACTTAGTAGCTTACCTAAAGTACAGCAGCTCTGTTTAAATGTTATCTTATGTGGAAATATTTCGGGGACAAAACTATGCATTAATCATTAAAGATAATTCAGCCATGAGGAATCCAGCATTCGTCAGCCCCGCACAGACTGCACGTGAGTCATCACGTGGTAGAGAATTAATACTTATGTTGCTTTAACATTTCTTTGTGTAGCTTAAATGCATTCCTCCAGTACGAATAGTATCCCCTACAAAAATAGGCTAGGGTTTAGGGACAATCCTACCCTGATGGAGCTTTATGTATAGATATGATGCTGTCCCTGACCCGTTTCCAACCTAAATGTACCCTACCCGAAATAAAATAATATTAAAGAAAGAAACTTTATTTTCAATCAGCATATTTCATTTTTATTTGGAACCGCAACGTGTTTTACATTGTAACATGTCATGGTGCCATTTGCGTCAATTATACTGTAAATAATCTATTATTTGCGTCATTGTTGCTAAATAAGGTCAACATCTGTTAGTGTGCGTAAATTACAAACTCACTGATCTCGATGGAAAAAATAATATCCGTTACTACATTCAAACCGTGAAACATTCTTACAACGATCTTAAAATTATTAATCAATTAAAAAGCACTTAAATCTTTTACAATTTTACATTCCAACTTAAGTAATCAATAGAAAAATATGTGTTTATTTATTTTATTTTTTATTTATTACATGTAAGCCAAAAGGAATGGCAAAGGTTATTTTATTTTCTTATCTAAGGTGTTGGTTCAAAATTATCAGTCAAATATATCTTAAAGATTATTTTATAAAGGTTAAAAATAAAAATTCTATATGATTTAGAAGGATATAGGGATAAAGGATTTAGGACATTAGTTTATTGTACGATAGTTAAAAGAGATTTATAATTATTTTAAAAATGTTGTCAATGGAGTTATCAAAGCCTGTAACGCATTAAATAAATTCTGAAGGAATTTAGGGTTGAATATTGCATTTATCTGTTACATGAATAATAAAGTGACCTGCAAAGTCAATAGCTAAATTGAACTTGAGAATGGTGCATTCAATAAATTTACCAATTGTTTCAAAAAAATATAAATCAAATTTTAAAATACAAAATTTACATAAAAGATTTAAGAGATAAAGAAAATCCATTTAGAAACGTTTACACTGTTTTAGATCTGGTTTTTATATTTGTTTAACATCTTAAGAATTTACACAAAAATTATCACTATTTTATTATTTATGGCATTGACATATGGTATTAACAAAGAGATTGCTTCTATATAAAATAAAATACATTTCAAATTAATTCATCTAACAGTTGAAAATTTGTTATTGCATCCCACGGATTATTCATAACTTATTGCACTATTAAACTATGACAACTTGTTCTATTTTGTCGTCCCGAGTTAAATTTTGATTTCACATCACCTTACATAAAATTAATAACTTAGCTGGAACTGGAATTTATGTTGTACAGCGTGGTTCCTTGAACAGACCTTGCCATTATTCATTTTGGATACGTGTTGGCTAAGGTGACCGCCAAATGTTGAATAATCAGTGATGAAACTTTTCTTAAAATATAATAAAGGAAACTTTTAGACATTTCTTTACATATTTAATTTAAATTAAATGAAAACTGTTAAAAACAAAATCTATTCTTGATACGCCACATTTGCAACGTCCTTTCGGTTCGAAGACCAACCGAGTAGAGGGAGTTTAGAGTATAAGTAGTGAGTTCTGACCTTCTGCGCAACGTCCCTGCCCATTTCTAAATGTTAGCTGCTTTCATAAAAAAGGATTGTGGAAATCATATCTTAA
>JBAIZL010000008.1:0-80000 GCA_036971475.1 Prosapia bicincta | reverse complement strand
TCGACTCACTTGATTGGATAATAATTGATGGTGATACACTATTTGCATCACAATTTGGTATTGTAACACTCTTAAAAATAAGGTGTTACATATAAATTCATTTATATATTTGATTTTTATTTAATAATTGTATCGTCCGAATATAAAAGAAAATTTTTGTTCTCTTTGTACGATTGTAATTCATTGTGAAGTTAGCATAGATGGTAGCACCCCTAGCGGGTAAAAATGTAAAATATCGTACGAGTTGGTAGCTTAACTTTAAAAAAAACTCACATCACCTCATGTGACGTAACATGGTCTGATATCGCATGATCTGACGGACCAATCAAAATATTCAAAATAATAACCAAGGGTGGGAAAGTTCCGGTTGCTTGTCCCTTCAGAATGCCCCACTTCTCCAAAAGTCTTTGAACGAGACGAACGACGTATGGCACTTTCGGATATAACTTAGAAATTTATAAGCTTCCAGTATTCAAAATTTAAGATGTCAAGGCCGGTACCGAATTTTATTAACGCAACAAAAGAAGAAGTCAGAAGCGACAATTTATGTTTTTCAAACGAGTAAATGTGTATATAATTTTTGTTTAAGTGCGCTTATTTGCACGAGCGATGTGTTAAGTGATTAGTGATTCCAAAAGCCATGGGCAATGCTTAATATGTGTTGAAGTGTTTTTTTTTAAAAATAAATAATGTGCACAAGCAGGTACGTTTTAGATAATAATAAAGAGAAAATGTATTTTAATGTTACTAAGTTGAATTTTAATTGATAAACGGTTAACACATGAACGGTAGAAATTGTCCTTCGAATATTCATTTCTAAAAATTTAATTGAAAGACTTAAGTTACTATCTTGTCGATATATATATATAAATTTTAAAAGATAATAAGTAATTAAAATGTATGGAATAACTAGCAGTAATATGAAGTAAATTACTCGACACATTGCTGTCTTTTGTTTTTTTTTGGTAATTTGTCACTGATTAATAAATTGTATAACTATGTATTTTAAAACTTTATATTTTCATATCCCAAGTAACCTAGTCCGTTACAAATGCGCCACTCTGCTGGAATTTAAATTACTGCTGTTTTTTTTTTGTTGTTTTCTAAAATGTAAGTCTTATACTCTGCTTGTTTTCGAAAAAATTATTAATTAAAAAGTTGAATGATAACTGCTGCTTAATTTAAATTAATTAAAATTTAAATAATGATTACTGCTAACGAATTCTAAAGATTAATGCCATTCATGTGTTAATTATTTAAGTTGTGCAGCCCTCCTTAAAAATACTCGTCAGTGTGTAGTAAAGTTATTTTCAAATAAATAAAATGTCTAGCGATTTAAAAATAAAGAAGTTGGTAAAAGACGAGTTAATTTTCGAACAAAAAAATTATAAATGTAAAGTTTAAAACGGACAGTACAGTATATGTAATAAGAAAGATAGCCAAAGACAAAAATTTGTAAAGCCGATCCTGTTAATTTAATGTATTGGATAAGTAAAGTTTCTCAGAGAAATTCAAAGTAAATGTTTAAAAATCATTTTAAGTTAAAGAAGGAAACAAAATTGTTATGGTACTTACAATAAAAATTGAATTAAGTAGTCAAATAAATTAATTCTTGTAAAGTCAAATAAAATTCAAATAAGTTGTAATGTTTTATTGGACACTGGAGTTTCAATAAATATAATAAAAAAGAATTGTTTTTAAACACTGTCAAAATTAAAGTAAGGTAAATAAAAAAAATATTTTTTTTAATGTCAAGTAAAGTTTTTAATAGCAGAATAGTTAGAATGTAAAATGTCAGACGACCTAAATGATTTTTTAAAAAGGATGTAAAATTTGAAAGAAGATTTAATAATAATGATTTGAATAAAGTCTTTTTTTTGTTGTGAACAATTAGCTGTATGTAATTCCTAAATTAAAGTATGGGATTTAATTTAAGAATAAAGTTAGTGAATTTTCAAAGTATGGGATTTGAAATTCAGAAAGGGTTAAGATGTACTGAAGATGTATAAGATAACAAAGATGTTATAAGACAATGGTACAGGCTTAAAATTTTGCCAAGTGAGTGTAAAAATTGTATAGACAAAAGTGTCGTGAAACAATGAACTCAGGGGAAAATGTGGTAAATTTGTGGCTTACAAGAAGTGAGCAGGTTTATACAGCTAGATTAGAGGTTAGGATTGTTCACATAATGTAAGACAAATTCAAAAGATAATTTAAGTAAAAGATATTTCAAAGAACTCTTGTAATTTTAATCTTAAACCAAAATGTGAAGTAGCATTAAATAGTATAAAAAACGATGTATGGTTAATAATTTAAACTCAAAGGAATATTAAAGTAAATTGGCTATAAGATATGAAGGTCTATATAAAATATTGTAAATTTTTTTTAATCATGTGTCTGTACTGTTCCAATAAGGTAATAATTTTAATAATATAGAAGAGCTCGCATAAAACGATTAAAATTGAAACAGAGACATTCTGAAAGGGGTAGGTTATTTAGTAAACGAATAAAAGAGTATTAAAAGTTAACGTTAGAAGAAATTCAAGCTATTGTTTAATTTTTAAAAGTGGAATTGATTAATGAGGAGAATGGGAGGTGCCTTGATATGCAATTTTACAAAATCATGACGACACATTTACATAATTGCGTGTCGAAAGGGCCCAATGACATGCAATTATACACTACACGAGATAGAGACGACAAAAATCTCAAAATACACAATACTACACGAGCAGACTAAAACACTTGACCAAAAGTTGTATATGAATGTACAGTCCTAGTTTCTGTTTAGTTTCATTTCTTATTTTATTAATACAAGAGCTTGATCAAAATTTAAAATGAAATTATTATAGTAATGTTTAAATGAAATTATAAGAATAATGAATTGAAGTAAAGTCCTTTTTGAGTCAACACCTAGCTGTATAGTTTTTAAATCAAAGTATGGGATTTGATTTAAAAATAAGGTATTTGGATTCAAAATATGGGTTTTGAAATCCAGGGTTTTTTGTATAAGATGTACGAATGTTGTAAAAATAACACAGAGTAGTTATAAAGCAATGGTGCAATCTTAGTTTGTAAATTGAGAGAGAATTTCTGAGAAAATACACAGCGTCGTTTAAATGTGGTAAATTTGTGGCTTACAGGGAGTAAGCAGTTTTGCAGATCCCAGGCAGGGGACTGTAATAAATACAGCTAGTAGGTTATGTTTGTTGACACAAAAAGAGACAATTTCGAAGAAAATTTAATTAATAAAAGGTTTGTAGGATTTTTAATAATGAAGTAATTTGATAAAAAATTAATAAGAAATTGAAAGAGTAAAGATTTTAAAAAATTGAAAAGATATAAATTTGTATTCATAAAAGTTTATGAAACAGAATGTTGACAAGAAGTCAGATTTTAATAAAAGTAATTAAAGTATGTGATATTTTAAAAAGTTTTAAAACGTGAAATGTGTAGAATGTCTTTGCAATAGAACGCTGTGAAACCGGTAGTTTTTTTAAAAGAGCCTATGTGTGAGAAAGCGGATACGCTTCCGTTGTAGTATTTGTCAAGCGCTAGAGGGAAATGGCATGCATTCCATAGTGGGGAATGTAGGTAAACAAAAACATCCGTTGGCCAGTCAATGTTTATATTTTTACTATAGTAGGTATAAAGTTTTCTTCAATTGTAAAAGGGGACTGCACATACTCATGTATAAAATGTTGAAGTAGAAATAAGATGTAATGTCGAACAAAAAATTTCTTTTCAGGTCGACAAGAGAAAATGTAACACTCTTAAAAATAAGGTGTTACATATAAATTCATTTATATATTTGATTTTTATTTAATAATTGTATCGTCCGAATATAAAAGAAAATTTTTGTTCTCTTTGTACGATTGTAATTCATTGTGAAGTTAGCATAGATGGTAGCACCCCTAGCGGGTAAAAATGTAAAATATCGTACGAGTTGGTAGCTTAACTTTAAAAAAAACTCACATCACCTCATGTGACGTAACATGGTCTGATATCGCATGATCTGACGGACCAATCAAAATATTCAAAATAATAACCAAGGGTGGGAAAGTTCCGGTTGCTTGTCCCTTCAGAATGCCCCACTTCTCCAAAAGTCTTTGAACGAGACGGACGACGTATGGCACTTTCGGATATAACTTAGAAATTTATAAGCTTCCAGTATTCAAAATTTAAGATGTCAAGGCCGGTACCGAATTTTATTAACGCAACAAAAGAAGAAGTCAGAAGCGACAATTTATGTTTTTCAAACGAGTAAATGTGTATATAATTTTTGTTTAAGTGCGCTTATTTGCACGAGCGATGTGTTAAGTGATTAGTGATTCCAAAAGCCATGGGCAATGCTTAATATGTGTTGAAGTGTTTTTTTTTAAAAATAAATAATGTGCACAAGCAGGTACGTTTTAGATAATAATAAAGAGAAAATGTATTTTAATGTTACTAAGTTGAATTTTAATTGATAAACGGTTAACACATGAACGGTAGAAATTGTCCTTCGAATATTCATTTCTAAAAATTTAATTGAAAGACTTAAGTTACTATCTTGTCGATATATATATATATAAATTTTAAAAGATAATAAGTAATTAAAATGTATGGAATAATATGAAGTAAATTACTCGACACATTGCTGTCTTTTGTTTTTTTTTGTAATTTGTCACTGATTAATAAATTGTATAACTATGTATTTTAAAACTTTATATTTTCATATCCCAAGTAACCTAGTCCGTTACAGTATATTGTATAAGATATTGAAATAAAAGATGGAGAATAGTGCATACATTCACAGTATTACCAACATTTGTTCAGTATACAATGAATTGAAGGAGCTTTTATCTAATGTTTATATTTACAGTATTACAATCATTTACTCAAGATACAATTGATTGAAGGATGTTAAATGGAGTGCATACATTCACAGTATTACCAACATTTGTTCAGGATACTTTGAATCAAAGGAGCTTTTATCTAATGTATAGATTTACAGTATTACAATCATTTACTCAAGATACAATTGATTGAAGGGTGTTAAATGTAGTGCATACTTCCACAGTATTACCAACATTTGTTCAGGATACTTTGAATTGAAGGAGCTTTTATCTAATGTATTTATTTACAGTATTATAATCATTTACTCACGATACAATTGATTGAAGGATGTTAAATGGAGTGCATATATTCACAGTATTACCAACATTTGTTCAGGATACTTTGAATCGAAGGAGCTTTTATCTAATGTATAGATTTACAGTATTACAATCATTTACTCAGGATACATTTGATTGAAAGATGTTAGATGGAGTGCATACATTCACAGTATTACCAACATTTGTTCATAATACAATGAATTGAAGGAGCTTTTATCTAATGTATAGATTTGCAGTATTACAATCATTTACTTAGAATACAATGGATTGAAAGATGTTAAATGGAGTGCATACATTCAGAGTATTACCAACATTTGTTCAGGATACAATGAATTGAAGGAGCTTTTATTTAATGTATAGATTTACAGTATTACAATCATTTACTCAGGATACATTTGATTTAGATGGAGTGCATACATTCACAGTATTACCAACATTTGTTCAGTATACAATGAATTGAAGGAGCTTTTATCAAATGTTTAGATTTACAGTATTACAATCATTTACTCAAGATACAATTGATTGAAGGATGTTAAATGGAGTGCAGACATTCACAGTATTACCAACATTTGTTCAGGATAGTTTGAATCGAAGGAGCTTTTATCTAATGTATAGATTTATAGTATTACACTCATTTACTCAGGATATGATTGATTGAAGGATGATAAATGAAGTCCGTAAATTTACAGTATTACCAATATTTGTTCAGGATACAATGAATTGAAGTAGCTTTTATTTAATGTATAGATTTACAGTATTACAATCATTTACTCACGATACAATTGATTGAAGGATGTTAAATGGAGTGCATACATTCACAGTATTACCAACATTTGTTCAGGATACTTTGAATTGGAGGAGCTTTTATCTAATGTATAGATTTACAGTATTACAATCATTATTCAGGATACATCTGATTGAAAGATGTTAGATGGAGTGCATACATTCCCAGTATTACCAACATTTGTTCAGAATACAATGAATTGAAGGAGCTGTATCTAATGTATAGATTTACAGTATTACAATCATTTACTCAGGATACAATTGATTGAAAGATGTTAGATGGAGTGCATACATTCACAGCATTACTAACATTTGTTCAGGATACTTTGAATTGAAGGAGCTTTCATCTAATGTATAGATTTACAGTATTACAATCACTTACTCAGGATACAATTGATTGAAAGATGTTAGATGGAGTGCATACATTCCCAGTATTACCAACATTTGTTCAGGATACTTTGAATTGAAGGAGCTTTATCTAATGTATAGATTTACAGTATTACAATCATTTACTCAGGATACAATTGATTGAAAGATGTTAGATGGAGTGCATACATTCACAGTATTACTAACATTTGTTCAGGATACTTTGAATTGAAGGAGCTTTCATCTAATGTATAGATTTACAGTATTACAATCACTTACTCAGGATACAATTGATTGAAAGATGTTAGATGGAGTGCATACATTCCCAGTATTACCAACATTTGTTCAGGATACTTTGAATTGAAGGAGCTTTATCTATTGTATAGATTTACAGTATTACAATCATTTACTCAGGATACAATTGATTGAAAGATGTTAGATGGAGTGCATACATTCACAGTATTACCAACATTTGCTCAGGATAGTTTGAATTGAAGGAGCTTTATCTAATGTATAGATTTACAGTATTACAATCACTTACTCAGGTTACAATTGATTGAAAGATGTTAGATGGAGTGCATACATTCCCAGTATTACCAACATTTGTTCAGGATATTTTGAATTGAAGGAGCTTTATCTAATGTATAGATTTACAGTATTACAATCATTTACTCAGGATACAATTGATTGAAAGATGTTAGATGGAGTGCATACTTTCACAGTAATACCAACATTTATTCCAGGTACCGTTGATTATAGGAGCTTTGCTAGATTGTACAACTGTACAACCAAAGTAATAGCGAGTTAAATTATATACACCAAAAACGGCTTATAAAATGTATAAATAAACAATATAGAAAAACCCATTTTTCCATAAATCCCAAGATATATTTTAAACGTACACTCTTTATTATACTTAATACTTGGTTTTATACATATTTAATGTGATATTATAATAAGGGAAAACAAAAACAAATTCGGTAAAATATTAAATGTTTTTTTTTTAATATGTATTATACTGGAATCAGTTTAAAAAAAAAAATTATTTTCCAAATAAACCGCAATGTAAACCGCAGTGAAATTCTGATGGTGCCGTTCTGAAAATAAAAAGAAATAACCTTTTAATTAATATATAGCAAACTTGTCTATTCTTGGCGCGAATTAATAAGAATATTTTCCCTACTTCACAACTAGTAACGTAACTAAAACCTAATTTTCCAATATGATTTATGAATGACGTGATGATACTGTTATATTTTACGATTTTTAATAAAAACATAGCAATGTAGTAAAAATACAAAAAATCAATTTATATATCTTAAGAAACTAACTAAAATTTACTATATTATAAGTGTTTAGTGGCGATCATGGAGAATACTTAAGAAATAAGAATGCTTTCTATTAATGTCGAACGTTTCTGTCTAATCTTACCTATTCTTAATTTTTATCGGTTCTACATCAATCGGTATTTTTCTATTACTTATGTAGTATCATCAGAAGGGGCACAGTTCCCACCACTGCAGTTATAGCTACAGCAATCTGTAATAGTTTTGTACTGGAAACAGCGGGAGATATTTGTAAATTTCAAATTATATAAATAACAAGACTATTACATATTGCATTGCGCAAGTATATGTTTTTATTATTGTCAAACGTTTAGTAAATTCAGAAATTGTCTTTGTGTTTACAGCGATTTTACTGACATAAATCTAAAGATATTTAACAGATACACTAATACATAAATTAAAATATGAACAAATGATACATTTATTGTAATTTTTTTAAAACCCGTTATTTCATTAGCACAAACTTTAAAAAAAAACATATTTCTTTAAACACATGTTTAGGAACTTTTCAAGTTTCCCCACAATGCTTCAAGCATCGAATAGTATTCATTATTAATAACTTGAGAGATTATTTTATAAATTATTAATAGTTTAATAATACATCTAATTTCGACCAATGGCGAGGCTTCAAAATGATGTAATTTTGGTAAGGTCATGTACTCATCATTTCCTGTTTAGTTTTCTCGCGAGAAACTTTTCTGATCCAAACCGATCGATTTTTTTGCCTGTTTTCTTATTAGTCATTTAACTCTTTCATCTTGCTTTTTCTTGATTTTTGTTTCTGGGCATCTTTCTCTTCTTTTTAAATTCTGCTTCCCCTCGAATGTGGTTGGTGTTTTTAGGTTGATTTTGACCCATTCTCCCCTTCTCAATGTATATAAAATATAATTAAAAAACATTAAAATCCCTCTCCCTGCTAATGGCTTTGTTTCTTTATTTTATACCTTTTACTTAAACTATCACAACCCTTAGGTCCCTTTATTTTTCTTTCCCCCTCGAAATCTGGCTTAAATAACCCATCAAAATACCTAAACATTTCTTTATTATTGCGACGGTAATCTGTGACCTGAAATTGTCCGTTGCAGCGTGTATGTATACTCGCGCGCGTGTGGATGTTTGCGTGTTTGTGTGTGTGTGTGTGTGTGTGTGTGTGTGTGTGTGTGTATGTGTGTGTACGTATGTATGTATGTGTATATGTGTGTGTATGTGTGTGTGTGTGTGTGTGTGTGTGTATCAGAGAAAGAGAGAGAGTAAATAGATGGGGGCATATTATTGCCACCAATTTCTAGGTAGTGGGTATATAAATATATTATATATAATATATTATTGATTAATATTGCATATTAACTATCGAGAAAGATAATATCCCTCGATAAACTGTGGGATATATCGTAATAAGGTCGAATCTCGTTTGCATTTTTTGAAAGTGGCCTCGAATTAGAAATATATTATCGAATACCTACTGAACCTAGGCAAGTAAAGAAATAATATTATACTTGGTTTAACCCAAAAATAATTAACATAAAGATTTATAATTATCTAAAATAATTTCCTTTCTGTTATTTAAACCTTAAATAGCATTTCACAATTTAAATATTTATTTTGGCTAAAACCAAACCCAATTAAACATATTCATTTTATGATGGAAGTAAATAAATATCTTACCATTAAATATTAATTGTCACCAATTGTCATAATTTATCTTCTTCTCGAGTTTCAATGTGTCATTTTCGATTAGATGCCAAATAATTGCATTACAGTTAATAACTAAAGTAAATTATTACATCTTATATTTCATATTTTTTATAATACTCGTAATATTATTCTACTGGTTTTATTTTCTAGTTTCAATTTGTATTCATTCATTCATAAATATTTGGAATTTAATAAAAATAGACTTTTAGAATTTGTTTTTTTAATTTGTTTTTGATGGATTTGGCTGCTTTTAATTCTTGGGTATTTGTTTTGGGAGGTTTAATTTGGGTTATTTTTTGTTTTATTTGGTGTCTGATTGCATCTTGTTGTTCTAACGGTGTGTTGTGTTGGATTGTATTTTCATCCTCAAAAACATGCTAATAGACACAAATACACCACATACACACATTGACGAAATCATCCACCTCACAAGATTAATCACTTCTCAAAATTATTTCACCTACAATAACACATACTACAGCCAGAAAGATGGACTACCTATGGGCTCCCCCATAGCAAGCATCTTAGCAGAAATATTCATACACCACATCGAACAAAACCACATTTTACACAACAACAAATACTCAGATAACATAATTTACTGGTACAGATACGTCGACGACATCATAACATTATATAAAGGCAACACACGCAGAGCACACATATTTCTAAAACACCTAAATTCCATACACCCTAAACTAACATACACCATCGAAACAGAACAACAAAACTCCCTTAACTTCTTAGACCTCACAATTAAACGAACAGACAAACAAACACATAAATTCAACATATACCGAAAACCCACCAGCACTAATACGACCATACACAGTTCCTCAAACCACCCACACCAACACAAACTAGCTGCTTACAATACCATGATATACCGCCTCCTTAAAACACCATTAGACAAAGATGAACACTACCAGGAGTTAAACACCATAAAATATATAGCACAAACAAACGGATACAACCCAACAATGATAGACAAATTATACAACCGCCTAAAAAATAAACATAATAACCCAAATACAAACACACAAGATGACAATCCCATAAAATACTTATCAATACCTTACAGATCATCCAAAACCCACAATCTAACCAACACATTACGAAAATACAACTACAAAATAGCTTACTCCACACACAACACTCTCAACAAACAATTTAAACCCAACAGCAAAATCAACGACATTTACAACACCGCTGGAGTTTACAAACTAACTTGCAGTTCACGCCCCAGTTTTTACATAGGCCAGACAGAGAGGTCATTTCACACACGTTACCAAGAACATATAAAAGCACTAAAAAACAATAACTACCAATCAAACGTCGCCGATCATCTCAACTCCACAAAACACGACTACACAGACATAACATCTAACTTACAAATTCTTCATAAACAACACAGAAATAACCAACGCTACACAACCGAACAATACGAAATATATAGGCACTTCAAACTACACCCTACACACATACTCAATACACAATTACATTACAACTCACACGCACTTTTTGACATCATAACTCCTAATACACACAAAATACACCCACACCACCAAAATATCCCACCCCCACCCTAACCTACGAAAACCTTGAGATCAGTTACGGTCTGAGTTGACAAAGGGACACATCTCCCGAAACGGCCGTCCTCAACACAAAAAAAGTAAGTGCTACTATAGGCAAGTTAAAACATTTTTTTAAAAAGTTGTAAGTGATATTTTGTGTTTGTTCTCAGGTTGATTTTCAATTGTGTGTTTAGAATTTTAGGATCAGATATACATAGTCTTTGATAATTTCTTTTTAGTTTGTTGGAAATAGTCTTTGTGTTTAAATGTTGTGATTATTTTGTTTCAAATACGAAAGTAAGGGATTTCATGTTACAATGAAAGGGTTGTTTTTACAAATTGTTTTTAAGGCAGTTGTTTTAAAACTACCAGAAATATTGTTGGATTAAATTAAAGTACATTTTGTAGCAAATAGAAGTTTCGAACTGTAGAAAAACTAAAATGGTAAAGCTTAAGGATAACGAAGAAGGAATTAAATTTAAACTTAAATTAAATATTAGAAATTATTTTTTTATTATAAGTAAGATAAGGTATTGTAAAATACTAATTTGGTTTCAAGAAGGGGAAAGAAAATTATTTTGACTAAAAGTAAATATTTATTAAAGAAGAGTTTCAATTTCAAAAAAAATACAAACTGTGCTATAATGTAAATTAAATCTAAAGATAATAAAAAACAATGTTTTTACTAACTTGCAACAAGAACAGTGATTATATTTATTTAAACAGATTTCTTATACAATCCTAAATCAAACGGCCACTAAGCCGAGATTGCCTTAAAAAGAATCTATTCCCCGGGAACGAATATCCAAAAGGATAAATCTCAGTGAGTTTTAATATAAAGTGCAGTGACTGGTTCACTAGCAGATTTTGGCAGGCGTTGCACAGGGTTTGGCTCTGGGACGAACCGGCTTGTTTCAAAAATTTTACCTAGTGGTGGAGCCAGGAGCTTAGGCCGCGTGGGGTGAGCGGGTGCGCGTGATTCGCGCGGGCGAGTCACTCCGTTGCAAACGCACACACACACACACACACACACACACACACACACACACACACACACACACACACACACACACACACACACACACACACACACACACACACACACACAAACATACACACACACACACACACACACACACACACACACACACACACACACACACACACACACTGCAACAAGCAATTACATGTCACAGATTACCGTTGCAATAATAAGGAAAATTTTATGTATTTTGGATGAGTTGAGTAAGCCAGGTTACGAGGGGGAGAACAATATAAAGGGACCTTAGGGTTGTGGTAGGTTTAAGTAAAGGGTAAAACAAAAGAAACAAAGCCATTATCAGGGAGAGGGGTTTTTATTTGATACTTTACATACATTGCAAAAGAGAAAATAGGTCAAAATCAAGCTAGAAACACCAACGACATTTGAGGGGATGCAGAATTTCAAAAGAAGAAGATGCCTAACAGCAGAAATCAAAAAAAGCAAAATGAAAGAGTTAGACGATCATTAAGAAAACAGGCATAAATATCAATCGGTTTGAAACAGAAATTGATACGGGAGAAACGCCGGAAGTGACGACCACATCACATGACCGAAAGTACGTCATTTTTAAAACCTCGCCATTGGTTGAAAACAGGAAGCGAGGAAATACGCTCCGCAATGGTTACTGAAAATCGACAAGGAGAGGGTACATTTACTTTGGACTTCAAGCAGAGAACGCGTGTCGACGGGGCGCTCCGTTTTGAGAGACTTTTATAGTTTACAAATCGATAAGTAAAACGAGAATATGCAGGGCTAAAAGCTCAGAGTGAAATCGCTGTGATGTAGTCTCGTGTGTTTTTGAAACCCTTTAGGGGGGGAAACTCTGCCAAAAGTTGTAACGGTATATAATTAAATTTAATATTATTTATTTTTAATTCTTAAAAATTTTATTTTTACTTCTAGCTTACAGTTCAGGCGTAACAAAGACGTCTGTCTGTAACGCAATTGAAGGTATAACTCCGTTACATTAAAACATTTTAAAATACTAAGTCAAATCATTTAAATTAGCAGAATATTATTAAATTAATTCTTAAGGCTTGTTAACCTGAAATGCAAGGAATTGTGCGCTGGTAAAATAATGACTCTTTTAAATTCAATTAAAGCAAATTACACTCTTTTATTTTAAGAAAGACAAATAAAATAAATTATAATCATGATACATATTTTTTTTGACACTCAGTTACGGATTATGGAACATTTCATATTCTACTTATGAATTTTTAAGGATAGCAATCTATCAATTAATTAATCAATCAATGGCTGAAAATGAATCTGTACTCGAGTTTACTTGCCTTTTTATATAATCAAATTTTATAATTCAAGGTGAACATAATGGCACCAAAAGATGCGTAATTACAGTTATGCTAATTAGTTGAAAAGTTCAATGTTCATTAATTAGAATTATGCTGTGAAACATTTTAAATTTTGAAATAAATCTTTAAAGTCTTAAATCGCCCACTTAGCTGTATTCACATGTCGTAACCTCGCTTCCTCCTCGTGGAAAAGTCTCGGTAAAAGCCTTGTATCATCCTCGTGGAAAAGACTCGGGAAATGCCATCAATAATTCAGCGTCCCATCTGGTACCTGGTAACGTACGCCGTGTTCTAAGCCATGATTATATGAAATTAAAACTTTACATTAATTTAAATAAAAAAAAACAAATAAAATTTTCTTGCTCTTTGGAGACGTCCGTTCCCCTCTTACATCTTGGCCAAATGAGAGAGATATATTAGTTGCGTGCAACCTTCCTACCTACCGCGCATCCGGGGGGCGCATCCCTACCTTAATTACTTGTTTTAATCATTTTTCCGTTAGATGTCACTATCAGCCAGAGATCTCATTAAAATATTTCTCATACATAACAATTTTTTTACATAGTCATATATTATTACAATTTTGAATCCATTCTCGTTTGTTTTCTGAAATTTGCTAATTTAATATGTAACACCGTCTAAAGTGTGTTACAAAGTGGTTTCTAAATTTAACATCAATGTAATGGAATCCTCGAGAATTTTGTGTGTTTGCTGTAGAAAGTGTAAAGGAAAGGTAGAGTCAGTGAGTTTCATAATATTGAACAGTGCTTCAAAATTTAAAACAAAATGTAAACAGATTAAAATTAAATTTCCATTCAATTTTATTTTAAACAAAAATATTTTTTAAAGAATAAACAGTGAAAGTAAAACAATAAAAATTTAAAGACGTATAGGGAGAGTAAAATTTTAAAATGATTAAAAACTGAATTTTGAATTCGTCAAGCCAACGCAGAAAACACTCGAGATCTCGCGCAGAAAGAGGGGCTGCTTTGTTCGGCCCAGGACGCTATCCAAAGAGAAGCCAGCGGGGTGACGCCAACTTGTTGGACGAGATCACATCGATTTCAAGATGGCCAAGAAACGAGAGAGGGAGAAGATGAAGCCAACATACCTAGCCAGAGGAGAGATTATAAATGGAAAGGTCAGATTTTAGCTTCTCTCTTTTTAAAATAAATTAAAATTTTTATTGAAGATTTTTGGGGAAAATTGCGATTTCAAAAAATTAAACTTAAATAAATTTTCTTTTTAAAGATACAGTGGCTTTGTTTAATATAAAAATTAGTGGGGGTAAGTCCAACCACAAGATGGAGGACTTCACCTAACAAGCTTTATAGTTTTGAAATAAAAACTCTTTATGATATTTTGGAAATTTGAATACAGATGTTTATAGATTGTTTAGAACAGAAAGAAGTTAAATCAAAGTTAGAAATTAATGGCTTTTTAAATATTAATAAACAAAGAAAAGTATAAATAGAATGTACAAATTAGCTAAGATAATTCGTTATGAACTTTGTATCAAAGGAGCCGACAAATATGGCCTATTTAAATGTAAATGTTTCTTTTTACAGTAGTCTAGACTAAAGGTAAAGAGTTAAATTAATTAGTTGAGAATTAAAATTCAAAGGGATTAAATGATTTACAAAATTATTTGAGAGTAAACTAAAGGGTAGTAAAGCAAAAAACGGGGCAAAATTATATTTTGAAAAAAATTTCTTTGATTAAAATTAAAGGTAAATTCTGTTGAACGTTAACTGGACAAAAGAAAATTGGAAGTTATTAATTTTGAAAAAAATTATGCGAGTCTAGTGAATCAAATTTAGCTTAAGAACTTCAGATTTAGAGATAAGACATGTTTGTTTCACTTACTTATAGAAATAGAAAATATTATTATGTTGCTTTTGAAATGAGTTCTATAAGGATATCCAGATAAATTGGTTTTGAAATATCAGTTGTTTATTTTGTACAAAAGATTAAAATCAAAACTTAATAATTTTCATAATCAAATCAAGGGATTGTTTATTTCAAGGGGATTAAAAGAGAATTTTAGAAAATAAAGAAAGCTTTATTTAGAAGAAGAAGTAAATTTTGTTGTGGAATTAAATGGTTAAAAAGAACAAGGATAAAATAACAATTTTAATTAAATATAATTAAAAATTATTTTTTTTTAAATTTTTTATTTTAAAGTAAATGAAGAAAAGAGTTGAAATAAATTTTAATAGTAAATGTTTAAAAGAAAGGGATAAAAAGGATAAAGAATTACCACTAAAATTAAGAGAGAAAAGAAGATGTAAAGTTAATTCGGGTAGAAGAGAAGTCATAAAGTAAAGAATAGTAAAAAGAATTGTTAAAAATTTTAATGTGTTAGTTAAAATAAGAAACATACAAACTGTGCTGTATAATCATAATTTAAAAATAAAACAATTTTTTACTAACTTGCAAACAAAACAGTAGTTTATTAAAACAAATGTCTTACACACTCCTAAAACAAAAAGGGTCATTTCGCTATTAAGATGTCTTCAAATGAACTCCCTCCCCGGGAAATGGATACCCAAAGTGTTAAATCTCAGCAAGTTAGTTTGAAAATTAAAGTCCAGGGACTGTTTCTCTGGCAGGTTTTGGCGAGCATTGTACAGTTTTATAGCTGCTGGCTAGGAATAGCTCGTTTCAAAATTTTTACTTAGCAACAGATAAGGCGGAGGCGGCGAGAAGTGACATCACGTGACAGCTGAGACGTGGCTGGTTGGGTTATAGCGTGTTGTGCGCGGTCCGTTTCAACACACACTCACACACACACACTCACACACACACACACACCCACACACACACACACACACACACACACACACACACACACACACACACACACACACACACACAAACACACACTACCGCGGCGAACACACAGAAGCGCGCGCGCTCGGGTCTAATTGAAAAATCAGAAAATTATTACAGTCAATAGATATCTTACTTATTAATTAAAAAGAGATGTTTTTTGGCTTCAAATTTATTGTAAAATATACTAATATTTTATAATAATTTGCAGTCACAAAATAACATCACCTCTAAATCTAACGTAAGCTTTTTACAATTATTATAAATTTCATTCAACCTCTGACAAATAAATCTCGTATAAAAATTTCAATAACAAGGGTTTTTAGTTTGAAGAATTTTGTTATATGTTTACCTTTTGAATCGTGTAAGTAATAATTCCTGAACATTATGGACAACTATATCTTGAATAAAATTGTTTATTTTTGTCTCCGAACATGTATCTACATTACCAAACAAATTTCATTTTACCAATATGTCATATATATATATATATATATATATACACAAATATAACTACACCAATAAAAGCAAGATTCATTTCATTGAACTTTTTCTCCTCAAGGTATGTTAACTTTTTCAATAAATGTATTGCCAAACATATTTTCTTATACAGGCTTGTTTTATTTGAAAAGGAATGGATAAAAGGGAGGTATCAGATTAAAAACCACCGAGTACAGACGATGCAGGTGAAATTGACGAATTCGTTTCATTCACTATTGGTCAAAATGGCGACTATTCGGCCGATGATGATGATGATGATGATGATAATTCAGACAATGTCAGTGGTAATGACGAACCACACCCGGATGGAAAATCCAAAAGAGATCATCCAAGCCACACTAAGTAAGAGCGACGGACAGAGTGATATTAGTGACGCTGGTAAAGATATATGTAGGTAAAGCTGACGAAAATGGAAGTGATGGCTGCGATAACGTCAGTGATTATTGCGATGATCGTATTTTTCGTCCTGATTATATTTATACACAGGACTACAGCGATTTTAGTGGTATCCAACCTTGTATTGAAGACGGTAATCCGGCAAGTGATTGAAGTTAAGTTTTATAAATATAGTGTTTTGTATATTCTTCAAAATATAATCTTTTGAATTATTTCTTAAAGTTTTATAGATATAAATATTTAAATGTTTACTTTTTTTTAAACCATTCTAACAAGTTGAGCAGAAAGCTTTATAGAAATGTATCACCCATAGGCATACATTTTCCTTTCACATACTGTTAAATTTTCAATATTGAAGTTTAAAGTCATAACTTCAAACTATTATGTAAAATAATATTCTCCCTCTAAAAAAAAGATAATTTTCTCTAAATATTGTTTGAAAGTTTCTAAACGAGCCTCAAAGCAAATATAATTTTGAAATATATCCTAATGGAAACCGTTCTTTAAAACGTTTTATTAAATTAACCGTAAGATATATTCACTTTATAATTATCTTTGGTTTTATCACAATAAAATCGCAGTAAATAAAAAGTCATAAAATTCCGTAGTTTACACCACATTTAAAAATAATAAAAAAAACGTTGTGTCTAAAATTGCATAATGGATTATGTAATGGGCTTGTTATTTGTATAATTTAATATTTACAGTATTTATTTCAGTGCAAAACTCATACTGACTGCTGCAACTATGACTGCAGTAGTGGAAACTGTGCCCCTACTAATGATGCAGCGTAAGTAATAAGGCAGTATAGCGTGATGTAGATCATCAGAAATAAGGAGTAGATAGGATTAGACAGGAAATGTCAGTTAATAAAATGCAATCGTATTTTTTAAGCATTCTCCATGATCGCCCTAAAACAGTTATATTACAAACAATTATAAAGGTTTCATAAGATATAAAAAAATATTGTATGTATTCCTTTTAGATTGAAAGTTTTATATTTATGAATAAAAAAATGTAAATTATAAGTCTTTTAGTTAATTTTGAATAATATTAGGCCTATTTTAGCTACTAAATATGAAACATCGTTTAGAGAATTTCACTATAGTTGGTCATTGCTGGGGTTTATTTATTTTAAATACACCAACGTTTCGGTCTCTTGTTTGTTGCCCCTATCAAATGTGAAACTAGATTACAAACTATTTTAAAATTACGTCATAAAACGCTAGTACATTCACCCACAACACACAAAGACTTGTTGTTTTATAATTAAGGGGAAAATAATGCAATAAACCCAACAAAGTAGTGGGAGTCAAAAATTTAAAAAGGTTACAGTGGTTACATTTAAAACTTCATTAGAAACTATCAAAATTTACATGAAAGAACGCTTAAATAAATCTAATAAGAAACAGAACTGCAAAAAAAGATTAAAAATATGCGAAAAATCGTATATCACTCAATTAAAGTTACATTTAATGATATTTATAATAATAAATATATTCACATTAAAGTGGATATTTTTAACTTACATAATAGGGTTTATTAAGGTGATACACAATCTTTTTAAATTATTTTAAATGTTAAAACCAGTTTGTTGGACATAAAACCTACTTTTTCCCAGTAATTTATCTTCCTCCAATTGCACCTAATATAAAGTATTACAAACTTTTGAAGTAAAATACAATTTCTTTCTGTGCTCAAAGAGAAACCGAGAGGAAGATTGTTTATCCTTATGACAATTGTTTTCATTTTCACATATACTAACCAAAGTCTGTATCTTTGTCTCGTCCACATGAAAGGGATCACAACTCAGACAGTTAATCTTATACGCAAATTTGTTAAAAGTCAATTTTTTCCGTGCTGTCTTTACAACTTTTATGTGAGTGCAATAGTTTTTTTAAGACTTCAGAATTCCATTTTACCTAAGTATTTCTCTTGTCTCACCCTTCTCTATATGAAAAAATATTTTATTATCTTTTCAGATAATTCCCATTTTATAAAATGTTCAAATAATCGTACATGAATCCGTAACTCTCTTATTGTATTCACCTCTGAAGCAATCCCTATTTTGCAAATGGTGGAGAGTCGACTCGGACAAAAATTAAACCTGCCCTTCAAATATTATTATTTTGTTACAAAGAAACGAAATGAGAATTGTTCAAATTGTAGGTCGTTTTAGAAAATTAACAATATTTTTATTTTCACGTTTGGACGTTTATTTGTTCTGTAATAGGGTTGACCTGCAAGTGCATATAAGGAGAGTGTGAACTAATAGAAAGATTTAAAAAAAAAAAACAACGATCTTTGGAATTTATTTCGAAATAATAACAATATCCTTCACCAATCAATTACACAACATCATATTAATATTCAATGCACTTCACCCATCTATTTCAAGATCAAATAATTATTCGAATAACAGGAAACCCCATAATAATGTCATAAAGTTGCTTGTAATACATATTATATTGAAAATAAATATTATTAATAAAAACTAAACAAATAAAAGTATATCATTAGGATGTATGTATGGAATTTCCGAATTTGATAATATCTCCTGACCACAACGTAATCCTCAGGAATGCTTAATTCTCTCATATCATTAAGATAATCCAGATAATTTCTTTTGTATGATTTAAACTGTCACATAGTTACGTATTTATTAGCTATTTTTAGCTATTTATTTGATCTAATTTGTACGTATGTTAATTTTAATTGTTTAATATTCCTGATGATGTTGAGACTGTTAGCCAAATGCTTTGAATTGTAAATTCAATTATAATTCTTGTATTTGTATTTTGACTTAGTTCTTTATATATATATATATATATATATATATATATATATATATATATATATATATATATATATATATATATATTATTGCACTTCTCTCTTTATAATGTTGGCAATGGTTCGTTACACAGCTTAAACCGGGAATAAATTGAATGAATAAACTACAACTAACGAACCGTGTTCTGATCCCCTTTTGCAGTCCAAGTCAGGTCTTTGTGAGGGATAAAACTGCGATTAAAAAATGTCTCACATGAATAATTTAACCCTGTTTCACCTTGGAACATTTGCTCAATGCTAAGGCTATACTTGGTTGCCAACTGTATTACAGGAAAAATAAACGCCCAACGTGAAAATAAAAATATTGTGATTTTTCTAAAAGGACTTTCAATTTAAACAATTTCAATTTCGTTTGCTTGTAACAAAATAATTTAATATGAAGGAGAGGTTCAGTTTCCATCCTAGTCAAAGCTGCACCATTTGCAATGTAGATTGTTTCAGAGGTGAATATAATATAAAAGTCAACGAATTCATGATTTTTCGAAATGCTGTACGATTATTTGAACATTTTATAAGAAGAAAATTTTCTGTAGCAAAACTGTAGATAAATACGTAACTATGTGACAGTTTAAATCGTATAAAAGAAATTATCTGGATTACCTTAATGATATGAGAGAATTAAGCATTCCTGAGAGTAGATATGAAGCCACTTTGGGACAAACTACCCCTAACTGGCCTGTACGTCACCGGTGAGTATAGGGGTAGTTTTGAATGATGTAGGGGGTGGTTGTGGCCTTGATCCTAGCCCTTGGGGGTGGGTTCGACCACGTTTAGAGGAGTAGGGGTAGTTTTGGGGAAAAAATATATTCTAACCCACTAACCTAAGGCTGGTAAATTGCATCTAACCTAACCTACCCCTAGGTGTGGGGGTGATCTCAGCTACGTTCAGGACCTTCCCCGGGGTAGCTCCGAGGGTGGATTCGGGGTTGGGGTATTTTTCGAAAAACGTTTGGAAAAATGTGTCTTGACTGATAGGGTGAGTTTAGAGTGCATTATCGCTATGGTTGGGGGTGGTTTCACCAGAGTGTAGTTTTTAAATAATATATGGAATTGCCAAAAATTGATCGGTTGGATCGAATGACCGTGCGGGATATGTTTAGAGTCCAGTATGGACTGCTGTGGGGTGTTTTCACCAGGGGGTAGTTTTCAGATTGCCAGAAATGATCGGTCCCTGGAGTAGTTGTCTTAGGTAAAAGTCACCTCGGAGCCAGGCCTTAGGTAAAGCCACCTCGAGGCCGGCCCTTAAGTAAAGCCGCTTAGGTAAAGTATCCCTGGAATAGCTCCGGTGGTGGGGGTAGCTTTTGGAAAGATTTAATGGTTATCTGATGACGTATCCGCGCTCGAGCGACTCTAGGCAAGTAGTAGGCTCACCCTAACTATACTGGTCTACCCCTAAATTTTTAGGGTGATGAGGGGCCCAGGAGCACGGGATATGATTGCCAAACTCAAAATTTGTCTATGCTACTAAATTAATAAACAAGGAAACAAGGCCTTATCGTTCGAGGGAATACGCGAGGCCTAGATAGCCGGAGACCGTGTGCTAGACATGTGCAAACCTGCAGAGATAAAACATTATCTTGGAGGTAGAGCCACCCAAACCTCAGGTATAGCATCCCTGCAGCCGGTGACCAGGTAAAGCTATCATGGACCCTGGAGTCGTGCTCGAGGTAAAACCACCTATGAGCCAGGCCTCAGGAAGCCAACCCGAAGAATGCCCTTAGGTAAAGCTACCATGGAGTCGTGGCTTAGGTAAAGCTACCATGGAGTCAGGCCCTAGATAAAGCAGTCAGTCTTTAAGTAAAGCTACCCAAGAGTCGGGCCAGGATGGTTGCTATATCAATTACAGCCTCTCGACCAAGACAAATACCTCCACCAAGTCTTGGGTAAAACTACCTTGGAGTCAGAAAATAGGTAAAGTCACCCTGGAGCCGTGCTTGAGGTAAAGCCACCTAACAGCTTGGCCTTAGGTATAGCCCCCATAGAGTATGGACTTAGTTAAAACCATCCTGAAGCCTGGCCCTAGCTAGAGCCACCCTGGAGAAAGGCCTGAGGCAAATTCACACCAGACTTCACACCAGGCTTTAAGTGGGGGTTATTTTTAATAATATATCAGATTGCCAAAAATTATTCGTTTGGATCAAATGACCAACGTTTCCCACTAGACGCTAAGTTTACCCGACCAACAATTATACATTGAGTTCAACTAGACAACAAGCTGTGCGGGGGCCCATCACATTTCAGAGGCTCGGTAGACCCGCGCAACGGTGGCAGAAAGGTGTGTAGGCATATATACTATGTTAAGGCAACATGCATGATAGCCCATATACCGTGTTAAACCAATGTGCGTGTAAGCCTACATACATACTATGCTAAGCCGACATACATGAATCCCTACAAGGGTCTGCTATGTCGGTAAACCACTGGCCAAAACCTCTATGATCTGAGCCTGACACACATTTACAAATCGTCTATCAGGTAGAACCTCAGGAAGGCAACCGTATAATATGGGGAGTACTATATGGTATAGCTAACAATGCATACCACCATAGCTGTGTAAAGGCGGCTACCAATGCATAGCCTATCACGCCCATTTCTGTCAACAAATATTACATTATAATTAAAAAAAGTTACGCAACCTATATACATACAGTGCTAAGCCAACATTCAGGCATATATACTATGTTAAACCAGCATGCAATATACTCTAAATAGCCATATATACGCTATTAAACCAATATGCAGGTTAACCTATATACACCCTGTATTAGGCCAATATCCCACATAGGCCTATATAATATGTTAAACAAGCATGCGTAACCGCTTATATAGTGTGTTTTAAACAAATATGCGTGTAAACCTACATAAATACTATGCTAAGCCAACATGCATGCTATCATACATATGCGTATACACTATGTTAAGCCTACATAATATGTTAAACAAATATGTGTGTAAGCCTGCATAGATATTATCCTAAGCCGACAAGGGCCTACAAATTATAACACATTATATCCAATGCATAGTTTAGCTAATGGTTATCACTCACTATCCTACGAGTAGCCCACAAATTACCACATAATACCTGATACATAGCCCGGCTAATGAATAACACATAGTATCCGATGCATAGCCTGACGAAGGGTTAACATATAGTATCCGATAAGTAGCTTGAGTATGCCCCAACACATAATATCCAGTGCATAGCCTCGCTAATGGTTAACACATCCGATGAGAAGTTTGAATACAAGGTAACACATAATATCCTGTGCATAGCCTGGCTAATGACCAACATATAGTATCCGATGCATAGCTGGGCTAACGGCTAACTAATAATTAGCTTGACTATGGGTTAACATATAGTAGCCGATAATTAGCTTGACTATGGCCTAACACATAATCTCCAGCGCATAGCCAGGCTAATGTTCATCATGTAGTACCCAATGCATAGCTAGGCTAATGGTTAACTAATGGTTAGTTTGACTATGATTAACACACAGTATCCGATGCAGAGCCTGACTATGGATTATCACATATTAGCCGGTGTGTAGCTTGACTAGTGATTAACACATAATATCCAATGTATGGCCCGACTATGGGTTAACTCATCCTAGCCAATGAGAATTTTTGATACAATTTAACACAAAATATCCATTGCATAGCCTGACTAGTGGTTAACACATCGTATCCAATGCATAGCTTGGCTAATATGTTCAACACATAGTATCTGATGCATAGCTAGGCTAGTGGTTAACATATAGTATCCGAAGCATAGCTAGGCTATTAGCCATTAGGTTAACTAATAGTTAGCTTGACTAAGGGTTAACACATAATATCCGATGTGTAGCCTGACTACAATTTAACACAAAATATCCAATGCATAGCTTGACTATGGGTTATCACATAGTATCCGATGAGAAGGTGAATACAAACTAATACGTAGTAACCATTGCATAGCTAGGCTAATGGTTAACACATAGTAGCCGTTGTGTAGCTTTACTACAAGTTAACAGAAAATATCCAATACATAGCTTGAGTATGGTTTACAAACAGTATCCAAAGCATAGCTTGACTATGGGTTATCACATATTATCCGATGTGTAGCTTGACTAGTGGTTAACACATCCATTGCATAGGCTGGCTAATGACCAACATATATTATCCGATTCATAGCTATGCTAGTGGTTAACTAATAGTTAGCTTGACTAGGGCTAACACATAATATCCGATGTGTAGTTTGACTAGTGGTTAACACAAAATATCCGGTGCATAGCTTGAGTATGTTTTAACAAATAGCATCCAATGCATAGCTTGACTAGGGTTTAACACAAAGTATCCGTTGAGTAGCTTGAATACAAACTAACACATAGTATCCATTGCATAGTTTGGCTAATGGTTATCACATAGTATCTGATACATAGCTAGGCTAATGCCTAACATATAGTAGCCGATGCAAATCATGACTAGGGCTAACACATAGTATCCGATGCATAGACTGACTAGGGGTCATCATACAGTATCCGATGAGTAGGTTGATTACAAACTAACACATAATATCCATTGCATAGTTTGGCTGATGGTTATCACATAGTATCTGATAAATAGCTAGGCTAATGGTTAACACATAGTAGCCGATGCATAGCCTGACTAGGGCTAGCACATAGTATCCGATGAATGGCTTGACTAAGGGTAACACACAGTATCCGATGCATAGCTTGACTATAGGTTAACAAATAGTATCCGATTAGAAGCTTGAATACAAAGTAACACATAATATCCATTGCATAGCTTGGCTAATGTTCATCATATAGCACCCGATGTATAGCTTGACTATGGGCTAACACATAGCATCTGATGAGTGGCGTGATATAATGTAACACATAGTATCCGATGCACAACTTAGGACCGAATATGACGTCATCCAGGGCGGAGAACAAGATGGCGGCAATGTTGATACCGAGTTCAAATGGGCTATGGTGGCTATGGCCAGTGTAGGCTAGATCAAATAACCAACGTTTCAACTAAACTACTGTCTTACGCTAAGTTTAACCGACCAACATACGCGAAGTTCAAACGAACAACATTTACACCAAGTTCATATAGGCTACGGCTAGTGAAGGCTAGCTCAACGTTTCAGCTAATCAACGTTGAAAAACTTACGCTAATCAACCAACATCTACACCGAGGTCAAATGGGTTATGCTTAGTGAAGGCACTGGCAAAAGCCATAGGCCTTAGACATAATTATAGCTATCAACGCATTCCAAAATAGCTATGCAGAAACCGTCAAGGCCTTTATGATTTGGGCTCTACATATATTGTTTAGGTATGTTGTATCAGTTACAACATACTGACTAAGACGAGTACCTCCATCAAATCTTAGGTAAAGCTACCTTGGAGTCAGGTCTTAGGTAAAGACACCGTAGAGTCAGGTCGTAGGTAAAGCTACCTTGGAGTTACCCTAGGTAAAGCAACCCCTGTGTCAAGCCATAGGTAAAGCCAGCTTGGAGTCGGGCCTCAGGTAAAGTTATGCTTGAGGCCAGGTCTCAGGTAAATCTTCTCTGGAATCAGACCTAGGTAAAGCTATCTTGGAGTCAGCCCTTAACAATAGCTACAGCTACGTAAAGGCAGCTACTATTGCATACACAATCACAATAGCTACGCAAAGACGGCTACCAATCCATAATCTTACACAATATCTCCATAAAGATAGCTACCAATGCATAACCTATCACTATAGATGTGTAAAGACAGCTACCAATACAAACTCTATCGCAATAGTTACGTAAACACCTCCATCAAACCGTGACTTGAGACAATATCTCTGTAAAACTAGCTACCAATTTATACTCTACTACAATAGCTATGTCAAAACTGTTACCGACTCATAATCTAAGACAATAGTTACGTAAAGCCCTGTATCAATTTAAGACCTTAGGCGATATCTTTGTAAAGACAGCAACCAATCCATACTATATCACAATAGTTACGTTAAAAGAGCTACCGATGCTCACCCTATCATAATAGCTACGTACAGACGGCTAATAATGTATAACCTATCACAAGACTTATGTAAAAACCGCTACCTTTGCATAACCTTTCACAATAACTGCGTAAAGGCAGCTAACAATGCCTGCCCCATTAAAATAGCTACGAAAAGATAACAACCAATACATACCCTATCATAATAGCTATGTAAAGACAGCTAAAGATGCATAACCTAACTAAGTAATGACTGCTACTAAATAATGAACCATCACACTAGCCTCGTAAAGACAGCTACCAAATATATATACACTATCACAATAGCTACGTAAAACACTGTTACCGATCCATGACCCAAGATAATACTTACTTAAGATCTATATCAGGGCTAAGACAATAGCTCCGTAAGGAAAACCTACCATTGCATGAACTACGACAACAGCAAGGTATGGGCGGCTACCAATGCATTACTTATCACAGCTACAAACACATAACTCGTCTCATTAGCTAAGTAAATAGCACTACCAATGCTTAGCCACACAGGCTAACTGAGGGGTCACTAACTAACCCATCACAATATCTTTGTACATAGCAGATGGCGTAATGATCCTCTTCCGTACCAGAGTACATTGGAAGTTCTACCTCAGACATGCTAGAAGATCCTCCTCTTTATCATAGTATGCCCTGTAGATGGGAAGACAAGATACTCCACCTAGGGGATAAAAGATAAATCCTGTTTGAAATGAGAACCCCATAAATAACGTTTGATCATAGGACACGGCACAAGTATGTAACTGCCCGAAGGCCCTGCCCTGCAGATGGACTAATGGTATAGCAAGTATAGGTGGCAAGCAACAGTTAATCCTATACAGATGACTTACCAATGGTTCGGACGCCATCTTGACCGACATTGTGTTTGACGTCATTGGCTGCGGTTATGCTGATAAATTCAGAGTGTGCTATCGCGGTCGGGTGCTGGCGATTAACAATATTACTGTAAAGGTTTTAAACAAGCATTTATTTGTCGAGCTCTGTGTGTGAACTTATCTACACCTGCAATGAAACGTAATAACACTGTATATTGACTTAACACAATATGTAGGCCTATGTACCGTATCATGCATATTGGGTTAATACAGGATGTGTGTAAATTTACAGGTATATCGACCTAACACAATATGTAGGCCTATGGAGGTTAAAACCCATATATACTTAATACAGGTTTACGTGCATATTGGCTTAACACAATCTGTAGGCTAATGTAGGGTACCGTGCATATTGACCTAATACAGGGTGTAGGCCTACGTAGGGGTAACGGGGCTTAATACAGGAGGAATGTAGGTTTACACGCTTATTGGCTTAATACAGGATGTAGGGTAACGCACATAATGGTGTAATACAGAATGTGTACTGTTGACATTGGGTATGCATTGATAGCTGTTTTACCACTCCAAGCTAGCTTTAAGGTTTGACACATGGGTTGCTTTACCTAGGGTAACTCCAAGGTAGCTTTACCTACGACCTGACTCTACGGTGTCTTTACCTAAGACCTGACTCTACGGTGTCTTTACCTAAGACCTGACTCCAAGGTAGCTTTACCTAAGATTTGATGGAGGTACTCGTCTTAGTCAGTATGTTGTAACTGATACAACATACCTAAACAATATATGTAGAGCCCAGATCATAAAGGCCTTGACGGTTTCTGCATAGCTATTTTGGTATGCGTTGATAGCTATAATTATGTCTAAGGCCTAAGGCTTTTGCCAGTGCCTTCACTAACCATAACCCATTTGACCTCGGTGTAGATGTTGGTTGATTAGCGTAAGTTTTTTCAACGTTGATTAGCTGAAACGTTGAGCTAGCCTTCACCAGCCGTAGCCTATTTGAACTTGGTGTAAATGTTGTTCGTTTGAACTTCGCGTATGTTGGTCGGTTAAACTTAGCGTAAGACAGTAGTTTAGTTGAAACGTTGGTAATTTGATCTAGCCTACACTGGCCATAGCCACCATAGCCCATTTGAACTCGGTATCAACATTGCCGCCATCTTGTTCTCCGCCCTGGATGACGCCATATTCGGTTCTAAGTTGTGCATCGGATACTATGTGTTACATTATATCACGCCACTCATCAGATGCTATGTGTTAGCCCATAGTCAAGCTATACATCGGGTGCTATATGATGAACATTAGCCAAGCTATGCAATGGATATTATGTGTTACTTTGTATTCAAGCTTCTCATCGGATACTATTTGTTAACCTATAGTCAAGCTATGCATCGGATACTGTGTGTTACCCTTAGTCAAGCCATTCATCGGATACTATGTGCTAGCCCTAGTCAGGCTATGCATCGGCTACTATGTGTTAACCATTAGCCTAGCTATTTATCAGATACTATGTGATAACCATTAGCCAAACTATGCAATGAATATTATGTGTTAGTTTGTAATCAACCTACTCATCGGATATTGTATAATGACCCCTAGTCAGTCTATGCATCGGATACTATGTGTTAGCCCTAGTCATGATTTGCATCGGCTACTATATGTTAAGCATTAGCCTAGCTATGTATCAGATACTATGTGATAGCTATTAGCCAAACTATGCAATGGATACTATGTGTTAGTTTGTATTCAAACTACTCAACGGATACTTTGTGTTAAACCCTAGTCAAGCTATGCATTGGATGCTATTTGTTAAAACATACTCAAGCTATGCATCGGATATTTTGTGTTAACCACTAGTCAAACTTTACATCGGATATTATGTGTTAGCCCCAGTCAAGCTAACTATTAGTTAACCACTAGCATAGCTATGAATCGGATAATATATGTTGGTCATTAGCCAGCCTATGCAATGGATGTGTTAACCACTAGTCAAGCTACACATCGGATAATATGTGATAACCTATAGTCAAGCTATGCTTTGGATACTGTTTGTTAAACCATACTCAAGCTATGTATTGGATATTTTCTGTTAACTTGTAGTAAAGCTACACAACGGCTACTATGTGTTAACCATTAGCCTAGCTATGCAATGGTTACTATGTATTAGTTTGTATTCACCTTCTCATCGAATACTATGTAATAACCCATAGTCAAGCTATGCATTGGATATTTTGTGTTAAATTGTAGTCAGGCTACACATCGGATATTATGTGTTAACCCTTAGTCAAGCTAACTATTAGTTAACCTAATGGCTAATAGCCTAGTCAAGTTACTTATCGGTTACTATATGTTAACCCATAGTCAAGCTAACTATTAGTTAGCCGTTAGCCCAGCTATGCATCGGATACTATATGTTGGTCATTAGCCAGGCTATGCACAGGATATTATGTGTTGACTTGTATTCAAACTTCTCATCGGATGTGTTAACCATTAGCGAGGCTATGCACTGGATATTATGTGTTGGGGCATACTCAAGCTACTTATCGAATACTATATGTTAACCCTTCGTCAGGCTATGCATCGGATACTATGTGTTAATGATTAGCCAGGCTATGTATCAGGTATTATGTGGTAATTTGTGGGCTACTCGTAGGATAGTGAGTGATAACCATTAGCTAAACTATGCATTGGATATAATGTGTTATAATTTGTAGGCCCTTGTCGGCTTAGCATAATATCTATGCAGGCTTACACACATATTTGTTTAAAATATTATGTAGGCTATCATGTATGTAGGCTTAACATAGTGTATACGCATATGTATGATAGCATGCATGTTGGCTTAGCATAGTACTTATGTAGGTTTACACGCATATTTGTTTAAAACACACTATATAAGCGATCACGCATGCTTGTTTAACATATTATATATGCCTATGTGGGATATTGGCCTAATACAGGGTGTATATAGGTTAACCTGCATATTGGTTTAATAGCGTATATATGGCTATTTAGAGTATATTGCATGCTGGTTTAACATAGTATATATGCCTGAATGTTGGTTTAGCACTGTATGTATATAGGTTGCGTAACTTTTTTTAATTATAATGTCATATTTGTTGACCTTCATGGGCGTGATAGGCTAAGCATTGGTAGCCGCCTTTACACAGCTATGGTGGTATGCATTGTTAGCTATACCATATAGTACTCCCCATATTATACGGTTGCCTGCCTGAGGTTCTACCTGATAGACGAGGTGTAAATGTGTGTCAGGCTCAGATCATAGAGGTTTTGGCCAGTGGTTTACCGACATAGCAGACCCTTGCAGGGATTCATGTATGTCGGCTTAGCATAGTATGTATGTAGGCTTACACGCACGTTGGTTTAACACGGTATATGGGCTATCATGCATGTTGCCTTAACATAGTATATATGCCTACACACCTTACTGCCACCGTTGCGCGGGTCTACCGAGCCCCTGCAATGTGATGGGTAGATTCCCCGCACAGCTTGTTGTCTAGTTGAACTCAATGTATAATTGTTGGTCTTGTAAACTTAGCGTCTAGTGGGAAACGTTGGTCATTTGATCCAAACGATCAATTTTTGGCAATCTGATATATTATTAAAAATAACCCCCACTTAAAGCCTGGTGTGAAGTCTGGTGTGAATTTGCCTCAGGCCTTTCTCCAGGGTGGCTTTAGCTAGGGCCAGGCTTCAGGATGGTTTTAACTAAGTCCATACTCTATGGGGGCTATACCTAAGGCCAAGCTGTTAGGTGGCTTTACCTCAAGCACGGCTCCAGGGTGACTTTACCTATGGTCTGACTCCAAGGTAGTTTTACCCAAGACTTGGTGGAGGTATTTGTCTTGGTCGAGAGGCTGTAATTGATATAGCAACCATCCTGGCCCGACTCTTGGGTAGCTTTACTTAAAGACTGACTGCTTTACCTAGGGCCTGACTCCATGGTAGCTTTACCTAAGCCCCGACTCCATGGTATCTTTACCTAAGGGCATTCTTCGGGTTAGCTTCCTGAGGCCTGGCTCATAGGTGGTTTTACCTCGAGCACGACTCCAGGGTCCATGATAGCTTTACCTGGTCACCGGCTGCAGGGATGCTATACCTGAGGTTTGGGTGGCTCTACCTCCAAGATAATGTTTTATCTCTGCAGGTTTGCACATGTCCAGCACACGGTCTCCGGCTATGTAGGCCTCGCGTATTCCCTCGAATGATAAGGCCTTGTTGCCTTGTTTATTAATTTAGTAGCATAGACTAATTTTGAGTTTGGCAATCATATCCCGTGATCCTGGGCCCCTCATCACCCTAAAAATTTAGGGGTAGACCACTATAGTTAGGGTGAGCCTAATACTTGCCTAGAGTCGCTCGAGCGCGGATACGTCATCAGATAACCATTAAATCTTTCCAAAAGCTACCCCCACCACCGGAGCTATTCCAGGGATACTTTACCTAAGCGGCTTTACTTAAGGGCCGGCCTCGAGGTGGCTTTACCTAAGGCCTGACTCCGAGGTGACTTTTACCTAAGACAACTACTCCAGGGACCGATCATTTCTGGCAATCTGAAAACTACCCCCTGGTGAAACCACCCCCACAGCAGTCCATACTGGACTCTAAACATATCCCGTACGGTCATTCGATCCAACCGATCAATTTTTGGCAATTTCATTAATTATTTAAAAACTACCCTCTGGTGAAACCACCCCCAACCATAGCGATAATGCACTCTAAACTCACCCTCTCAGTCAAGACACATTTTTCCAAACTTTTTTCAAAAACTACCCCCAACCCCGAATCCACCCCCGGAGCTACCCCCGGGGAAGGTCCTGAACGTAGCTGAGATCACCCACACACCTAAGGGTAGGTTAGGTTAGATGCAATTTACCAGCCTTAGGTTAGTGGGTTAGAATATATGTTTTTCCAAAAACTACCCCTACCCCTCTAAACGTGGTCGAACCCACCCCCAAGGGCTAGGATCAAGGCCACAACAATCCCCTACATCATCCAAAACTACCCCTATACTCACCGGTGACGTACAGGCCAGTTAGGGGTAGTTTGTCCCAAAGTGGCTTCATATCTACTCCTGAGGATTACGTTGTGGTCAGGAGATATTCTCAAATTTGGAAATTCCATACATACATCCTAATGATATACTTTTATTTGTTTTGTTTTTATTAATAATATTTATTTTCAATATAATATGTATTACAAGCAACTTTATGACACTATTATGGGGTTTCCTGTTATTCGAATAATTATTTGATCTTGAAATAGATCGGTTAAGTACATTGAATATTAATATGATGCTGTGTAATAGATTGGTGAATGATATTATTATTATTTCGAAATAAATTCCAGAGATCATTGTTTTTATTAAAATTCTTTCTATTAGTTCACACCTTATATGCACTTGCAGGTCAACCCTATTACAGAACAAATAAACGTCCAAACGTGAAAATAAAAATATTGTTAATTTTCTAAAACGACCTACAATTTGAACAATTCTCATTTCGTTTCTTTGTAACAAAATAATAATATTTGAAGGACAGGTTTAATTTTTGTCCGAGTCGTACCTCCACCATTTGCAAAATAGGGATTGCTTCAGAGGTGAATACAATAAGAGAGTTACGGATTCATGTACGATTATTTGAACATTTTATAAAATGGGAATTATCTGAAAAGATAATAAAATATTTTTTCATATAGAAGAGGGTGAGGCAAGAGAAATATTTAGGTAAAATGGAATTCTGAAGTCTTAAAAAAACTATTGCACTCACATAAAAGTTGTAAAGACAGCACGGAAAAAATTGACTTTAAACAAATTTGCGTATAAGATTAACTGTCTGAGTTGTGATCCCTTTCATGTGGACGAGACAAAGATACAGACTTTGGTTAGTATATGTGAAAATGAAAACAATTGTCATAAGGATAAACAATCTTCCTCTCGGTTTATCTTTGAGCACAGAAAGAAATTGTATTTTACTTCAAAAGTTTGTAATACTTTATATTAGGTGCAATTGGAGGAAGATAAATTACTGGGAAAAAGTAGGTTTTATGCCCAAGAAACTGGTTTTAACATTTATAATAATTTAAAATTTTGTGTATCACCTTAATAAACCCTATTATGTAAGTTAAAAATATCCACTTTAATGTGAATATATTTATTATTATAAATATCATTAAATGTAACTTTAATTGAGTGATATAAGTTTTTTCGCATATTTTTAATCTTTTTTTGCAGTTCTGTTTCTTATTAGATTTATTTAAGCGTTCTTTCATGTAAATGTTCTTAGTTTCTAATGAAGTTTTAAATGTAACCACTGTAACCTTTTTATATTTTTGACTCCCACTACTTTGTTGGGTTTATTGCATTATTTTCCCCTTAATTATAAAACAACAAGTCTTTGTGTGTTGTGGGTGAATGTACTAGCGTTTTATGACGTAATTTTAAAATAGTTTGTAATCTAGTTTCACATTTGATAAGGGCAACAAACAAGAGACCGAAACGTTGGTGTATTGAAAATAAATAAACCCCAGCAATGACCAACTATAGTGATTTCTCTAAACGATGTTTCATATTTAGTAGCTAAACTAGGCCTAACATTATTCAAAATTAAGTAAAAGACTTATAATTTACATTTTTTTATTCATAAATATAAAAGTTTCAATCTAAAAGGAATACATACAATATTTTTTTATATCTTATGAAACCTTTATAATTGTTTGTAATATAACTGTTTTAGGGCGATCATGGAGAGTGCTTAAAAAATACGATTGCATTTTATTAACTGACATTTCCTGTCTAATCCTATCTACTCCTTATTTCTGATGATCTACATCACGCTATACTGCCTTATTACTTACGCTGCATCATTAGAAGGGGCACAGTTTCCACTACTGTAGTCATAGTTGCAGCAGTCAGTATGAGTTTTGCACTGAAATAAATACTGTAAATATTAAATTATACAAATAACAAGCCCATTACATAATCCATTATGCAATTTTAGACACAACATTTTTTTATTATTTTTAAATATGGTGTAAACTACGGAATTTTATGACTTTTTATTTACTGCGATTTTATTGTGGTAAAACCAAAGATAATTATGACGTGAATATATCTTACGGTTGAACGTTGAAGCGATCGAACAACACTTCAAACATTCATTATTAATAACTTGATTTATTATTTCAATAATTAATAATAATTTGAAGTTATGACTTTAAACTTCAATATTGAAAATTTAACATTATGTGAAAGGAAAATGTATGCCTTTGGGCGATACATTTCTATAAAGCTTTCTGCTCAACTTGTTAGAATGGTTTAAAAAAAAGTAAACATTTAAATATTTATATCTATAAAACTTTAAGAAATAATTCAAAAGATTATATTTTGAAGAATATACAAAACACTATATTTATAAAACTTAACTTCAATCACTTGCCGGATTACCGTCTTCAATACAAGGTTGGATACCACTAAAATCGCTGTAGTCCTGTGTATAAATATAATCAGGACGAAAAATACGATCATCGCAATAATCACTGACGTTATCGCAGCCATCACTTCCATTTTCGTCAGCTTTACCTACATATATCTTTACCAGCGTCACTATAATCACTCTGTCCGTCGCTCTTACTTGGTGTGGCTTGGATGATCTCTTTTGGATTTTCCATCGGGGTGTGGTTCGTCATTACCACTGACATTGTCTGAATTATCATCATCATCATCATCATCATCGGCCGAATAGTCGCCATTTTGACCAATAGTGAATGAAACGAATTCGTCAATTTCACCTGCATCGTCTGTACTCGGTGGTTTTTAATCTGATACCTCCCTTTTATCCATTCCTTTTCAAATAAAACAAGCCTGTATAAGAAAATATGTTTGGCAATACATTTATTGAAAAAGTTAACATACCTTGAGGAGAAAAAGTTCAATGAAATGAATCTTGCTTTTATTGGTGTAGTTATATTTGTGTATATATATATATATGACATATTGGTAAAATGAAATTTGTTTGGTAATGTAGATACATGTTCGGAGACAAAAATAAACAATTTTAATCAAGATATAGTTGTCCATAATGTTCAGGAATTATTACTTACATGATTCTAAAGGTAAACATATAACAAAATTCTTCAAACTAAAAACCCTTGTTATTGAAATTTTTATACGAGATTTATTTGTCAACGGTTGAATGAAATTTATACTTATATATATATATATATATATATATATATATATATATATATATATATATATATATATATATGTCTGTGTGTGTGTGTGTGTATATTTGTATACATATATTAATAATAACATATATTAATAACACTAAATATTACAAACTTTAAATTGCTCTTTATATCTATCTTTAAGTTTTTTCTTAGTTTGTCCTATATAAACTTTATTACAATAATCATATTATAATTTATATACACAGTTTTTTTCATGAATATTAATAATATTATTATTATTCATTATATTTATTAATTTATTATTAGTATTATATGCTAATTTTATGTTGCTACTTTTAAACAATTTTGTGATATTTTTTATTTCATTACTAAAAAATGTAAATGAAGTCCATATTATAAAATATTATAATTAAGTTTAAAGAAACAAAATAATAATCTAACTTACAGAAATAATGATGAAAATGTCATATGGACTTCATTTACATTTTTTGGTAATGAAGTAAAAAATATCACAAAATTGTATAAAGGTAGCAACATAAAATTCGCATATAATACTAATAATAAATTAATAAATATAATAAATAATAATAATATTATTAATATGCATGAAAAAAACGGTATATATAAATTAAAATGTGATAATTGTAATAAAGATTATATAGGACAAACTAAGAAACAACTTAAAGATAGATATAAAGAGCACTTTAATGCATATAAAATGCCAGAAATTTATAAATCAAATTTTGCTAGCCATTGTATTAATAATAATCACATATCTCCTAATATAGATAATATAATACTTGTAAAAGAAATTAACAAAGGCCTGAGAATGAATATTTATGAAGCTTTAGAAATACATAAATATAATACTAATAATGAGTTGATAAATGAACAAATACAAGTAAAATCTAAATTTGATAATATATTCAGTGTTTGTAATATTAGGGCTGCAAAATAAAAGTTTACTGTTAGCCAACGAAAAGCTTTGAATTGTAAATTCAATTTTAATTCTTGTATTTGTATTTTGACTTACTTCTTTATTAATACACAAGAATACATATTGCAATATATATATGATGTTTTTATAATGATCTACACATTGTAGGAGTTCCAAATAAATAAAATAAGAGCAATAAATATTTCTGATTGAATTTTAAAATAAGGTATTATAAATAGAATTTAAAAAAATGCTACAATTAAAATTTCAATTACTAATTTTTTTTTTTTTTTTAATAAAGCGATTCTACACCACAATGTACTCTGTACTATCTTAATAAATCGATGGACGCTAGACGACAATTGCAACATGACAACTCACCTAAATTCATTGTGGCACAACTTTCACTTGCCGACACTGAGGAAGTCCAACGGTCATTGACCTTTTCTTTGTCTTATCTATTAACGATCAGTATTAGTGTAGATGTCGAATGACGTTTACAATTTTTTAAAAATTATTTATAAAAACCTGTTTATTTAGGAGGACATTTGTCATATTCTTGGCCGGCCTGTGCATGATCCTGTGATTTTATAGTGTTTTTAAAAATGTTTAAAATAATAAAGTTATATTTTTTATACACATATCCTATTTTAATTAAATACATATATCATGCATTCTATCATGTGATCGACAACATATAATACAATAAATATATGCTAGTGACGTAGACGATCATGAAGATATTCAAGAAATATTAGATAGATTTAAACAGTTTACAATTGTCATATTAGATGTGAAACAAAATAGTTTAGAAAAACATTTTCTCCTTAAAAGTTTTAGAAGAAACTATTTATGTTTATGACAAAATATTAAATCTTCCTACGGTTCTAGGTGAAAAGTGAAATGTTTTTAAATGTTATAATTCATAAAAATAAGTAGTAAAGCAAAACGTTAATGGCATACGCATAACATAAATAATCTTAATATCAGAAATGAATTATGGACGAAGCCGTTTAACACGAAAGGTGTTTTTGTAAAATTGAAAGATTTAGAGAAAGTCAAAACCATGTTAGAGATACCTTCGACGTTCGAAGAAAATCAGCTTGAACCTCGAAAATGAGTGAAATAGAGGTTTTTGGACAAATAACTTTAGCGGCTCTAAAAACAACGGGAAAATTCTAAGGAAATGGCCCAAGATGTCCTTTTATGTATTTCTTTGCTCTTTTATATGTAAAATGATTTATTTTTCAATTGAATACAAATATGTACTTTTAAATAACCTGAAGAAAATCGAAACTGTTGTTATTATTGTAACTATAATACGATATGTTATATGCCATTTTAATAATATGCATAGCTAAAAACTAAGAGTATTTTAGGAACATTTTTTTGTGTTCGATATAAGGGTAAGTAAATCAATCGCAAATATTTGTCAAAATATCTACCAATTAGTTATTTGAATAAGGTCCATTCAGTTACTTAATATTTGTCAACCAACTTTAATCTATGTCATATTACAAAGTTTAGTTTACAATTACCACATAGATAACCATATTGTATGGTTTTATGCTCGTAGTAAAATTCCGTTACCAAACAAAAATGTAATTTTCAACGTTATTTTATATTGTCCTTGTTCCTTAGGAAATAGGCATCTCCATTTTCTTGTTCTTGTCTTTACACCACCTTCTCCTTACATTTATACATAGAGATAATTAAAGTGTAACTAATTTGAATTTCTATCAATGTCCAACCAATCGCATTTGTTTTAACTTTTCTTAGTTATTGTATAGGCTTTGCTCTTATTCCCTTGATGGTCTACTTATTCTTTAAATTCTCCAGACCTAATCTTTCTCTGACAGTCCTAATGTTTTCATTCTTTTCATTATATTTCCAACCACTTTCTTCACCTTTTTCAAATAATCTATAACTTTAATATTATCCTTAACTTCATCGAAAGTATTTCCATTTCCTTACTTTCCTATTATATCCAATAATTTTTTTCCATGAAGATATTGTTATCCAAAGCATTAACTTTACTTATACGCAATTAATATTACTAATAGTAACCTAATTGAACATAATTTTATAATTTGTATTTTTAACATGAGTTTTTTGTTTATATTTAGACCTATTCTATATGACACTATAATTCTGCTTTTCATATTTATGCGTTTCTATGTCTCGTTTTAATTGTATTTTATTTTTAAATACATTATTATTTTTATTATTATTATTATTATTATTATTATTAACGATATCACAACTCCCGTTTCATCCTCTTAATCAATGTATTAACCTCACCTTCACTAATTCACTTTCATGATTTCCTTAACGTTTTAAACATTTTTATATTAATTTGTATCTCTTTAATTATACCAAATTCATATCTTGTCATTGTTGTTGTTTTTAACATTATTATTCTGATTAAAACGAGTATATTCATGCAATACCTTATGTTTTATTTTCTCGACACATGGTTTAGTAAGAATTTACTGTCAAATATTCATACGAATACATGTTTTAGAAATACACTGCTTAAGTAAAATTAAATTGCTATTTATGTTTCATTATTATTGCTATGCTATTCGCATTATTACATATGGTAATGTTTTATTTAGTGTAATATATACAATTTTGCTTTAGTGTATATAAACTGACCAGATTTAAAGTTTTATACTTCTCTGGTTTTCGCAACATTTTTATAATTCCAAAACCATTTTTATTTAATTTATCTCTACTTCATATAATAAAAAAAACCTGTATCACCAATAAGATACCAGAAAACCTAAACGTGCAAATCCAGTAAGACGTTTTGTGTTACCGAGCATAGAGGCATAATATAGGTTCGTACACACAGATTGAATCGGAAAGTTAAGTGGGCGGAAATTGAGGAAGCTGGAAATGGCCTTCCATTTCAATATAGCGGCTTACTAACTTCTAACCTCTGTGAACTTTTCAAATCGTTAACTGCGATAAATTGAGCAATACTCCTGATAAAGGAAATATTCCCAGAGTAAATGTCCACTTTGTATAAGTTTACTACGTGCGTGCATATTGAGACCTTGATCTTTTTACAATTTATAATCTTGAAAAGAAAACCTAATACGAGTATTAAAAACTACTGTTTCACAAACTTATACATAATTAAATTTGTTTATTAAAATAAAAAATATTTTTTTAATATATATGATATTGAAATTACAGCCTATAAGTGAAAATGAAAAGAATGTAAATCCGGTTTAAGTACCGAGTTTTGTATCAGCGTTTGACAGTTGATCTTCGGAAATTTGGCCAACTATAAACTTATTTTTGCTTTTGCTCTTTTCACACATTTTTTCCTGTTCCATATTTTTCCTGTTTTTTTGTTCAATCAATTATTGCTTTATGTGTAGTTGTGTATCGTGTAAAATATTAAAAACCAATAAATCAGCTTTTAAAGTGGGTCGTTGTAGCCGATGACGCTACACAGACAGGTCAACGCTGTCTCTTTTTGTTCATTTTCTTCACGACTAAACACAAATTTAAAATTGATAAATTCAACATCCATAATCGTATGGGTTTACATTGATAAAGTAATTCAGGTATAAGGGAAACTTTACGTCTTACAATAGAACTGTTATTTAAAAGATTAATTTTTAATTAAAAGTATTAAATTGAATGTAGGCTAGGAGTAGCGGAGCGTATTTAGGCTAATCTAGATTAATCTGGAAGGTTATTTCATTGACTTAAATGTAGAATATTTGCCAGTCTCCTCTTGTTCAATTTATAAGATGTTTTCTCTTCAATGTTGGGAATAGTTTTGATATTAAATAAATAGAACATGTCCATGTTTCAATTAGAATATTCAAATTTCTAAATAATCCCATAAGTGTGATATTAAAAATGATATCGAAAATATCAGGTAGATACTTTAGTCTCGCTATTTATTCAACTCTAACATATATTCTCTCCATAATAGAGAAATGCTTTGTAAATTAATTATGTAATTATAACAAAGAGCAAAGTTAAGCAGGTCATAGATACTCCGAGTTAATCCGAAGAGTGTGCAATGGCAAGCAATATTGTTCGTAGTTGGAATATTTGTCACATTTTGTTGTAATGGAAATAAAAACACTTTTTGTTGTCTTTAATAAGTATTAAGTATTAATATTATTAGTAGTATTATTATTAAGTATTTATAATTATTAATACATATATTTTGAATTAGATTTTAATTTAAATAAGGTTAAATATTTTTTTTTAATAAATTGTTTAACTTAGAGAAAGTTAAAGACACTCCCAAACACTTTTTATTTCCAATACGTTACTCAGCTTGGAGAAAGTTAACCCCGACATAAACCGGTAGTGTTTTTCACACCAATACTTAGAACTGGATAGTGTGCAAGAAACAGAAGTTACCTTGTAATATATAAGTATTTATTATTGTAGAACTTTCAAACTATACCTAGCAAATATAAATATTTACTTTATTACAAATATCCAACTTTAGTTTTTTTCGTGTCATATATATACGTGACTTGTTTGTGTGTGTGTTTGTGTGTGTGTGTGTGTGTGTGTTTGTGTGTGTGTGTGTGTGTGTGTGTGTGTGTGTGTGTATGTGTGTGTGTGTGTGTGTGTGTATGTGTGTGTGTGTGTGTATATGTGTGTGTGTGGGTGTGTGTGTGTGTGTGTGTGTGGGTGTGTGTGTGTGTGTGTGTGTGTGTGTGTGTGTGTGTGTGTGTGTGTGTGTGTGTATCGTGGCGTCATCCCGTTTTTCGACATAGATAAGTCCACAGAAAGTATACTTATATATATATATATATATATATATATATATATATATATATATATAAACATACATATATAGCAAATTAATTCAACTTTTTTAAATACAAATTCATACTTAATACATGTACCGTAACACAAATACCAGTGAAAATGTTTGTATTTTTACAAACTGTGTTTTTGTATTATTCCTTGTTTGCATATTTATCTACTTGTACAGAATGTATAAATAAATAAATATATATATATATATTGTATTTTAGAAATATCTATTGTAGTGTTTCTGTTTTTTTAACATCTAATCCTTAAATATTTATTTGGTTCAATTGAATCATATCGTTTATAAACTCGCAGCAACTTTACGGTTGAGAGTAAAATATATTTCATACCAATCATTAAAATGTATTAAAATAAAAAAAAATATTTTTCGCTCTATCAAGATGTTTAGACAACCGCATGTGTTCCCGATGTTTTCTCTTTAAGGTTTATTGATACAACTTAGCTCTGACCGCTCCATTACAAGGGCAGTGTATGGATCTCGGAAATCGTAAAGACAATTTGTTCATCTTTGGAAGTCTGTAAGGAAATTATTTGCATGAAATTGAATATTTTATCTCCAATAGAGAACGTTTTTAGATGTAGTTAAACAAATAAATAGGGACCTCAAAAAACTTAAAAAGTAAAATTAAAAATATTTGTAACGAACTGAATACTAATGGCGAAATAAAATTATTCGTTTCATTATAATAAAACAAATAGCAATACTGTAATTTTAAAATAATGTTGATGAAATTGCTGTATTGAATGTCATTTTGTACATTTTGTAATTTTAATTCGATTCTTAGTGAAAGTTGAAGTCAGTATTTTGTATATGGTCATATATTATTTCTTTGGACTTGAGCTAATTGTATATTTAATGAAGTTTAGAGAATAATGAGACGAAATGAGTTTCTGTAAATTGCTTTTGATGAACAATCGCAGAGGTCATATTCTTTCTCAGCAGCGTAACGGCGACTGCCTTCTAAATAATCCAAACACGATATTATAAAGACAGCTATTAGTTTGCAAATGTTAAATACAAATTGTTATTTTTTAGGGCTAGTAGGTTAAATGATTTCCTCTCTTCTCTATTAATCATTATACTTGTGTTATAAAATTATAAAATATAATCTAGTAGGAGAAGCGCAGTTCCAAAATAACAAATACTCCATGCCTTTTAGCTCTAGGCCCCACAGCATGATTATTATTGCCTAGGAAAAATAGGATTGGATTGAAAATGTGGCTAAGGTGCAAATATAAAACCTCAGGTATAGGATAGAGGGAGATTGTGACGTTGAAGTAGTTCAGGGTCTTGTACCTGAAGTATACCTTCTCCATACAGCGGAATATACAGCGAAGTATACTTGGAATAATACAGCGGAGTCTATCAGTTGAACTCTTAATAAAGAAAAATATCAAAATTGTAAATAAAAAAAGATAAAAAGAAAGGTTTATACGTGTCACTCGGAAAATATGGCATCGCGGAGACAGAGTAGATTACGTAAAGTACAGCTGCTTCTAATAAACTTTATCCTATGTGGAAATATTTCAGTTACAAAACTATGCAATTATTATTAAGATAATTCAGCCTCAGGAACACAGCATTCGCCAGCCTTGCACAGACGGCACGTGAGTCATCATGTAGTAGAGAATTAATATTTATGGTGCTTTAATATTATTTTTGTACCTTTAAGGCATTCCTCCAGTATGATTATCATCCCCTACGAAGAACAAGCTTGGATTATGAGTATAGGTGAAATTCCCGTAGGGGCAATCCTACCCTGAGCTGTATGTATAGATATGATGATAACGTTCACCGGTTTCCAACCTAAATGCACCCTACCCGAAATAAAATAATATTAAAGAAAGAAACCTTATTTTCAATCAGCATATTTAATTTTTATTTGGAACCGCAACGTGTTTTACATTGTAACATGTAATGGCAATCATAATGGCAAACATAACATGGCGCACATCTGCGTCAATTAAACTGTAAATATTCTATTATTTGCGTCATTGTTGCTAGATGAGCTCAACATCTGTTCGTCTGCGTAAAGTACAAACGCACAAATTCGATGTAAAGAATAGCACATTAAAAGCGACAAAAATATTTTTTATTTATTATTAGTTTGCAATAAATATGCCTACTAACTAAAATTGCTTAAATTTGTAAGAGATTGGCAATAGAGCAGGATAACATTTTCTTTACGTAACTTTCTGTATTTCTTTCTCAAAAATAACCAGAATTGATTTAAAAATGTTTGAGATGTCTTAAACCGATATGCCTTTTTTATTTATTAATCCTAAATAGGTTTCTGAGAATTATCCTTTTAAAATTTAATTCCAATTAGACCCATTGGTGAGTTTGTCAATGGGAACAAATCATTCTAATGTGAAAATTCTTCAGTGCATAAGATTCCCATTTAGTATTATTTCAAACACTTATAAATTCATTTTAAATGTACAAAATATTTCTTACTTACTTGTTTTTTTTTCTTACTTAATAAACAGGGTTATCAAATTATATTTATAATTTTGAAACGAGTAGCTTGCCGTGGTTTCTTTGGCAAACTAATTTCACATGTATTTTACCATTTTCACTTTTGAATTTTTTTTCATGAGTGCAATCGTTAAATACAATTTTACAAATTTCCTATTGTTATTAGTAATTTTATAATGGTAATAGAAATTTTTTAAATAAGTACTTTCTCCATCTACATCATGTGTTCGTTGCGTGTATTCCAAATGCACAGAGGGAGGCCTGTGCTAAGAATGGTACTTGTGTCACTACATTCAAAGCGTGAAAATTTTTATTTTTAAATTATTAGTTATTAAAAAATATTAATTAAAATTATTTATGACTTTAAATGGTTATCACTAGATCACGATAAAATTTTCATTTCACATAGCTTTCAATATTTCTTTCCTAAAAATAAACATATTAACCATTTATTTAAAAAATGTTTAAGATGTTTTCAAGCTATATTTGTTTTTTCCTACTTTATAGACGACATGATAAGTTATCAATACTTGGATGTATTCTCGTTTACTATACTCTGACAAAAAAAATTCAAATATACCTAGAACAGTAATCAATTATTTTATCAATACCCCTGAATAATCACCAGAACAAAATCTATTTGAGCTATTTATATGATATTAAATTTATAAAATAAATTAATCGCTGATTGATTAAATCATTCACACACAAATTTAAAGCAATAAGTATGGCTTTCCGAGCAAGACAGCAAGGAACAAAGTCTGTATTGGCAAAACGCAACAAGCACTCCTTCTTAGAAATGCGCTTTTTCTCTATTCAACCTATTTCCAATGCGGAAAAAGGATTAAACTCGTGTAAACATAATAACAATTAATTATTCTACGCTGGTGTTAAAAGCTCTTCCGCAAAGACAGTATCCCCACTCAAGCAATTCAGTAACAGTATTTCCAAATCAGGGAAATTGGTTAACAACAGTGAAGCACGTACGATAACAACCCCGAGAAAAAACGGCATGAAGACTTCGAAGTCAAAATGCTTAAAAACTACTGTCCAAAAACTCATGAAATAAATTTTAAAACCGGAAAGTCTTTCATTTCTTCTCACACTGACATTATTAGTCACATTACTCTCCTCCCAGTGACATTAGTCACGTTACTCTCCTCTAAATGACATTTTTTAGTCACATTACTCTCTACCACTGACAATATTAGTTATATTACTCTCCTCCTAGTGATATTATTAATCTTATAACTTAATAGCACTGACATTATTAGTCACAATACTCTCCTCCCAGTAACATTATGAGTCACATTACTTTCCTCAACGGACATTATTAGTCACATTACTCTCCTCCCAGTGACTTTAGTCACGTTACTCTCCTCTAAATGACATTTTTTAGTCACATTACTACCTACCACTGACAATATTAGTTATGTTACTCTCCTCCTAGTGACATTATTAATCTTATAACTTAATAGCACTGACATTATTAGTCACAATACTCTCCTCCCAGTAACATTATGAGTCACATTACTCTCCTCAAAGGACATTATTCGTTACATTACTCTCCTCCCAGTGACTTTAGTCACATTACTCTCCTCAAAGGACATTATTAGTCACATTACTCTCCTCCCAGTGACTTTAGTCACGTTACTCTCCTCTAAATGACGTTTTTTAGTCACATTACACCCTACCACTGACAATATTAGTTATATTACTCTCCTCCTAGTGACATTATTAATCTTATAACTTAATAGCACTGATATTGTTAGTCACAATACTCTCCTCCCAGTAACATTATGAGTCACATTACTCTCCTCAAAGGACATTATTAGTCACATTACTCTCCTCCCAGTGACTTTAGTCACGTTACTCTCCTCTAAATGACATTTTTTAGTCACATTACTCCCAACCACTGACAATGTCAGTTATATTACTCTCCTCCTACTGACATTATTAGTCTTATAACTTAATAGCACTGACATTATTAGTCACATTACTCTCCTCCCAGTAACATTATGAGTCACATTACTCTCCTCAAAGGACATTATTAGTCACATTACTCTCCTCCCAGTGACATTAGTCACGTTACTCTCCTCTAAATGACATTTTTAGTCACATTACTCCCTACCACTGAAAATATTAGTTATATTACTCTCCTCCTAGTGACATTATTAGTGTTATAACTTAATAACACTGACATTATTAGTCACATTACTCTCCTCCCAGTGACATTATTAGCCAAATTAGTCTCCTCCCAGTGATATTATAAGTCATATTACTCCCTATCACTGACATTATTAGTCATATTACTCCCCTTCCAGTGACAATATTAGTTACATTACTTCCTATCACTGAGAATATTAGTCATATTACTCTCCTCCCAGTGACATTATTACTCACAAAACCCTCCTCTCAGTGACATTATTAGTCACATTATTCTCCTCCCAGTGACATTATTAGTCACATTATTCTCCTACCAGTGACATTATTAGTCGCATTATTCTCCTCCCAGTGACATTATTAGTCACATTATTCTCCTCCCAGTGACATTATTAGTCACATTACTCTTCTCCCAGTGACATTATTAGTTACATTACTAAATCACCAGCGACATTTTTAGTCACATAACTTCCTTTTCAGTAATATTATTGCACAAATCAATACCGTTCCAATTCAATTGTTAGAACTAATATTACGCTCCCAGAGCTATTGTTTGAGTTGTCTCATACGATATCTTCAGAATTATGCGAGTCGTATCTTCAGAATTTAGAATTGTACAGTTGTATTTTCTTACAACCGAATTGATTTGTGTTTTTAATTAATGGAAATGATAATTGCAAAGTGTGAATTACAAAGTAACCAATATGGCTAGGAACCCCATTTACTCAACATATTCTATTACAATTATATTGAACTACTAAATTTTACGAAAGAGGACAAAAATATCATCATGTATAATATCTGCACAACAGATATTGTTTAAACATATGGTAGATGACGGACAATTTTTCCACACATGTGTGATGACGCTTATTTAGTATTTCATATAAATAGGTGTCAGAAAGCGGTGGAAGCGTAGTAGTTAACATGAAGCTCTTCGCAGTTCTCCTTTTGTCCTCGGGGATTTACCTAAGCCATGGTTTCTACATAAACGTAAGTACAAACATAGAAGTAAGTGAACATAGAAAACTAGCTAAGTACTTACAGTTATACTATAAGATTGAATAACAACACCAATCTTACAACACCAATCTGAGATTATAAATCGTTCTGAAATTGAATATTTATAAACTTTGACATAATTTATTTAGGAATCATTATTTTTTTATAAATCAAAAATATTTTTTAATTGCATTTACCTTTTCCTCTATTAAAAGTTAAAGCAATGCTAAATAAATTTACACAGAAAATAAATAAATTCTAAAAGTCTCTCTTTAGGAAATTCCAAATATATAAAACAGAAATTATGGATCCAATACTGAGATTAATCCATTTCAAATTCATTATATAATTCCAAAACATTTAACTGTGCCTTACAGTGACTAAAAAATTAAAATTGTAATGAATAATGATTATTTACAAATTACATTAAAACTCTAAACGGTTTTATTTGTGGATGAATAGAAAACTAAAAATAAAAAATAAAACAGATAAACAATACTGCTAGTATAATAAAAAAATGTAGGATTTAATATAGCGCAGCAGTTTACTGTAATGTTATTTTACACTTATTGGAAAATGGCGCATTGTAACTATAAATGAAGATTAAGTATGAAAATTAGTAGAGGTTATTATTTTCATTATAAAATATTTGATTATAAAATGAAAATGTTTAATTGGGTTTCGTTTTAACCTACATAAACATTTAAATTGTAAAATTTAATTTGAGTTTAAAATGACAGAATGGAAATGATTTTATATTGTTATGAATATTTATGCCAATTATTTCTGGAAAATGGTTATATAACATTTGAGCAGAAAATTAGGCTTAATTCATAAAACGTTATAGAACGTACAGAATAACTAGAAAAAAGTAAAATGTTTTAATATAGGTAGATATATATTATTTTATATTCATTGGAGCACTATAAAACCTTTATGTGTTGAGTAATATGCAGTAAAACATTGAAAATGGTAAGTTAAAGAAAAGGGCAAGCATACTGAGATTATATTACCATCTACTGATTATACATTTCTAAACATGATGCATTTGTAAATTTTAGTAAACAGACATTGAAACTAAAAATATAACAAGTCTAAAATATTCAAATGGTAATATTTTCTAATCATTATAAGACTTTTTTTTGTACTGTGGTTACATAAAATGTAAATATAGAGAGCTAATTCAAGTAAAACATCACTGTGCGAAAATTTAAAATAATTATAACTATATATAGATTTGTAATAAAATATAAATTTTGCTTGTCGAAACCGCATTATAGTTTTACACCAGGGAGGAGGAATTCAATTTTTTCCATTGTGTTATTTCATTATTTTCGAATTAAAAAACTTTTCGGAAATTGTTTAAAATATGAAACATTTCAGTATTGTTGATAAGAAGATAGGAAGTAAACAATAAAACACGTTAAAAAATTGTATAGAACATGTTTTCTAAAACATTGGTTATAAGAATTTGTTTTTTAAATTGCTTATTGACCAATACCTTTTTCAACCTTTGTGCCGTTACCATCGTCACGGATTAGCTACAAGGAGATAGGTTCACTCATGCTAACTGTGTTATAGTAATACAAAGGCCTTATGTTTCTTTTTCTTTTCTTTGTAGCGTATACTCGTACTTATTTATTTACATTAAATTGATATCTATTTTTTTTCAGTGCCTGATCCGTATTTGATAAGATTAAATGTGTCGTTTTATTTCTGTTCAGTAAGTATTCGATAATATATTTCGAAATCGAATCCACTCTCAAAACGTGCAGACGAGATTCGACCTTATTACGATATGTAACACTTGTTTATCGAGGGATATTATCTCCCTCCCTATATATCCCACTAAGTGCTTCCTGTATAAACTTATGCTCTCTGGTAGCCTATATATAAAGTTTGCTTTAGCAACCATTTTCACAATAAGCGAAAAGTCTAATTAGATATGATGTTCATATTAACTAATATTTTCAAAGCTAATAAATTATATTTCATGATTTGCAGGTTAAACAGAATCTCGATAATAGATTTGATACCGTAAGTAGAACGTTTTTTTTTCTTTTTCAAACTGATTAGTAGGACAAAAACACAAAACACATTTATATATTTATATATATATATATATATATATATATATATATATATATATATAATTATACTCATTACCAACAAAATTGTGACAATTATATAATACTATTTATCCAGTTCTCTCTCATTGTTTGTCACACACGCACACACACCCACACACACACACAAACACACACATACACACACACACACAACACATAACACATACACACAAACACACACACTCACACACACACAACACATAACTCATACACACACACACACACACTCACACAATCACACACACACACACACACACACACACACATATATATATATATATATATATATATATATATATATATATATATATATATATATATATACAACACACCCATTTTATTAAAAAACCAGTCAAGGAATCACATATTTTTATGAAATATATATATTTTCTCATTACCAACAAATTAGTGTCAATTATAAAACCCTATTATTTTAACTCTATTTTTATGTCTCTTCCACGGACACACCTACACACTACTATAAAATTATGTAAAATGAAAAGAAAGACCACATAAACAAGTAAAACTTTGAGCATTACAAATTTAAAAGTTGATAGTGTTTAAGAGGGGATTATCAGTTATTACATTTATTACTCTATTGATATACCTTATAAATTTGTTGATAATAAATTTTTTTTTAAAGGATGCTCACATTTCGAAAGAAATCCACAAAAGAGATGCATCGGACGCAATACCACCAAGCACAGCCGATGGAAGTGAGAATGACGACGGCTCTGCATTAGACACTAGTGAGGATAATCAATTTGATGATAGCACTTCCGGTGATGATAATAATTCTGAAAATGCCAGTGGTAATGACGCGCCACAACCAGGTGGAAAATCTAAAAGAGATACATCAGACGCAATACCACCAAGCACAGACGATGGAAGTGAGAAAGACGACGGCTCTGAATTAGACACTAGTGAGGATAATCAATTTGATGATAGCACTTCCGGTGATGATAATAATTCTGAAAATGTCAGTGGTAATGACGCGCCACAACCAGGTGGAAAATCTAAAAGAGATGCATCAGACGCAATACCACCAAGCACAGACGATGGAAGTGAGAAAGACGACGGCTCTGAATTTGACACTAGTGATGATAATCAATTTGATGATAGCTCTTCCGGTGATGATATTAATTCTGAAAATGTCAGTGGTAATGACGCGCCACAACCAGGTGGAAAATCTAAAAGAGATGCATCAGACGCAATACCACCAAGCACAGACGATGGAAGTGAGAAAGACGACGGCTCTGAATTTGACACTAGTGAGGATAATCAATTTGATGATAGCTCTTCCGGTGATGATAATAATTCTGAAAATGCCAGTGGTAATGACGCGCCACAACCAGGTGGAAAATCTAAAAGAGAAGCATCAGTCGCAATACCACCAAGCACAGACGATGGAAGTGAGAAAGACGACGGCTCTGAATTTGACACTAGTGAGGATAATCAATTTGATGATAGCTCTTCCGGTGATGATAATAATTCTGAAAATGCCAGTGGTAATGACGCGCCACAACCAGGTGGAAAATCTAAAAGAGATGCATCAGTCGCAATACCACCAAGCACAGACGATGGAAGTGAGAAAGACGACGGCTCTGAATTTGACACTAGTGATGATAATCAATTTGATGATAGCTCTTCCGGTGAAGATAATAATTCTGAAAATGTCAGTGGTAATGACGCGCCACAACCAGGTGGAAAATCTAAAAGAGATGCATCTAACCCACCACCAAGTAATAGCGACGCAAGTAACAATAACGGTAGTGCTGGCGATGAGGGAAGTGATGGTGGCGATCCGGACAGTGGCTTTGACGATGATGGTATTGATCCTGATCTTTCCAATGACGCTAGTGATATCCAACCCTGTTTGGATGACAATAATCCGGTAAGTATTATTAGTCAGGTTTATAAATAAAATGTTTGAATATCTTTCATATATTTGTGGTTTTATAGTTACAAGTATTTGTAATCAATACATTTTATATTACCATTCTAATAACTTGAGTAAAACATTTTATAGAAATTAATCACATGCAGACATTCTGGACATAACTTCTTTTATGGTCAATCATAACCCAGTATTTAAAACGATCCTTATCTATAAATGAATATTTATTTATTTAAATGAGAGAGAGAGAGAGAGTGTGTGTTTGTGTGTGTGTGTGTGTGTGTGTATGTATGTGTGTATGTGTGTGTGTGTGTGTGTGTGTGTGTGTGTGTGTGTGTGTGTGTGTGTGTGTGTGTGTGTGTGTGTGTGTGTGTGTGTGTGTGTGTGTGTGTGTGTGTGTGTGTGTGTGTGTGTGTGTGTGTGTGTGTGTGTGTGTGTGTGTGTGTGTGTGTGTGTGTGTGTGTGTGTGTGTGTGTGTGTGCAGGATCGGATATAGAAAAATATTTTCGGGAGGGCTGGTGCGAGGGGAGGATAAGGGTTATAGTGTAAACTCTAAGGGTCTTCTACCTGAAGGAAATAGTTATAGGCCTGCTATGTTATATTACACACGCATTATTTAGCTGCATTTACCATATATTTACAATGTAAACAACCTATTTATTACATTGTTCGTGGCCCTGTTCAATAATGCTTTCAGTATGGTATTATAGTGAAAAATATAAGTTTGTAAACATATTCTACTAATTATTAAGTAGATTTAAATCGGGGACGTCGGATGCAGACACCGGAAATGGCATTTTAGTTTACATTTATAGTTTAAAAATTTTTACTTTTCCATTTTTTGGGAGGGGCTTGAGCCCTAAAGCCCCTCCCTTAAATCCGCCACTGTGTGTGTGTGTGTGTGTGTGTGTGTGTGTGTGTGTGTGTGTGTGTATGTGTGTGTTGGTGTGTGTGTGTGTTTGTTTGTTGTGTGAGTTGTGTGTAAGTTTGTTCGAACCCATTTTCATTTTTCATATTGTTAAATTATTACTAATGTTTGAAGTATTAGGAAATAATATTCTTTCAAATACACTCTAAAAGTTTCTAATAATGTGTCTAAGCAAGTATGTTTTTTTTTAATATTTCCCAATAAAGATCGTTATTTTAAAAATTTTATTTAAATAAATGTAACTTATTTTTATCTTTTAATGATCTTTGGTTTTTACCCCAATAAAATCGCAGTAAATACAAACACATAAAACTCATGAATTTACTCCACATTTAACAATAATAAAAAACATATTTACAAAATGAATTATGTTATGGTGTTGTTTGTTGTATAATTTGATATTTACAATATTCTTTCTCTGTTTCCAGTGCACAATTAATACTGACTGCTGCAACTATAACTGCAGTGGTGGGAAGTGTGCCCCGTCTGATGATACATCGTAAGTAACAAAAATGTATGGCATGATGTAGAACATAAGAAATAAGGAATAGACAAAAGCGTACAGAAAAGGTTTGTTATCTAAATCTTCCTGTAGTGCCAACCAGCACCCTTTGGTATTTTTCAAGGATTCTCTGTGATCGCCCCAAAACCATTACAGAAATAATAACCATTACCAATTTTAATAATTTCCTTGAGATGTAAAAAAATACTTCTTGAAATCATTTATGCATTATAATTTTGTATTTATGATTTAAAACAATAGAGTTTTTTATATATCATTTTGATTAATTATTTTATAGCTTTCAAGTAAGAAGTAGTTTTTATGAAAGATATTAATTTCTAATAAATATTATGTTATGTATGATACATTTTTATGTATTTAATACAACAATATTTGTTTTTTTTTCAGAGCGGCACCTTAAGAGTTTGACTGAAATTCGTCACTGCTGTTTCCTTTGAATAAAATATTCTTGTAAGGAAACTGATTCCAGTGTAATAAATATTAAATAAAATATTTAATATTTTACCGAATCGCTTTTGTTTGCATTATTATTATTTTTATTTTATGACATTTAAACCAAGTAACACAATTACTATCAATAGCCTTATTATTAGTAGTACGTCTAAAATTGGATTTCATCGAATTTATGGGTATTTAATGGTATTTCTATAATGTGTAAAATTATTCATTGTATTAACAATTTATGGTGTTTGTAAATTGACGGTAATATGTATGATTGTAAGGTTGTACAATCCAGCAAAGCTCCTATCAAGAACCAATGTTTGGCAATCTGTAAGTCTAAGCACTGCTCCAATGATCCTTTAATAAACTGTCTCCCGAAGAAATGTTGGTAATTTTGAATGAATATGATTAATAAATATCTGATTATTAAATATTTATTTTATTTGCGGCAACGTTTCTGGTTTATTATTGCCCTTATAAAGTAAGAAACTAGATTACAAATGTTTTTAAATTACGCTGGTACATTCAACTACAATAAATAAAAATTTATATTTTGAGAATTAGTGAAAAAATAATACAATAAACCCAATAAAGTAGTGGAAGTAAAAAATATAAAACAGTTACAGTGATTATATTTAGAACTTCATTTAAAAATATCTTTTAAAAACTAAAATTTAAAAACATTTACATGAAAGAACCCTTAAAATCCTAGTAACGAAACAAAACTGCCAAATAAGATTAAAAATATACATACAAATAAAACTTACCTCACCGAATTAAAGTTTCAAAATTATTACTTGAATGTTTTTAACTTATATGTTAATGTTTATCAAGCTGATACACAACTTTTCAAAATCATTTTAAACGTTAATACCATTTTGTAAATTAAAATGTACTTTTTCCGAATAATTTATATTCCTCTAGTTGGACCTAATATCAAGTATTACAAAATTTTGAAGTCAAATGCAATTTCTTACTGTGTTCAGAGAAAACCCGACATGAAAAGTATTTATCGGTATTTCCATTGTTTTCATGAAAATCAATTCACTCATATAAGAGATATCACAACTTAGACTGTTAATCTTACACTCAGCATTGTTCAAACCTTATGTATCCGTTCTGTCTGTACCTCTTTCAATACGATAAAATAAAACTATCATGAATATATAAAAATCGTTTTTATACAGAAATGTCTTTTTTGCAATTCTTCTGAAACTATCATTTAATTAATGTATTTATAAGATAATATTATACAAACAATTAATAATAGCAATATCACTAGAATCAGCATACTTTGTCAACTTTATTTTAAAACGAACATCCTTTTTAATATGAAATTCAGAACTTCCAAGAAATAATCATTATGTAACAAATATAATAAGATTAAGTATAGCAATTAAACTTATTATGAATAAACTTATTTGTTACATTTATAACAAATAATATAAATAAGTATAAAAACAAATAATCATAAGACTTTATGAACTAAAGAATATGACACACCTACTTTATAAGAGTACACATGGTGAGAACTAAAGCTTAAAGGCGTCCAGAAAAGTCATTTTATTATGGAAAATGGAAATACTCACATTTTCTCTAATAATTCTCAATTCCAAACAATTATGATAAATTAATAACATAATCAATCAATTATGTAAATTTCAATCTTTCGGTACATATTGTAAAATGCTAAATAATTTTTTTTTTTTTGATAATTCAGCATGTTGCATAAATATTTGTTTTATTTTAGCTAATGTAAAACGTCCTAAATTAAAAGAATTTATGTTTTTAAAAATGTTAAAGACGACATGATTTAGAGGTAAGGACATGATGAATACCATACCAAAAAAAGGATTTATTTTAAATGTTTAAGGGTGTATTTACTTAGCTTCTGTTACTTAGCTTTAGAAACCTTATGCGTCTGGTCCGTCTGTCTTTCCTCAGCTATGGTAGATGAAAGATCGGCATGGAGCAATCGTTAATATTTTTTGTGCTAGAGCTTGGATTCAGTTTTTAATAAACAACTTTTCAATAATTATTAACAAGGTGAAAATGTTTTAGTCAGCAGCTTTGTTTCGTTTCTCTTATATTTTTCAAAATTTAAATATGTTAAAAGAGTAAAACCGTGTAATGTTTTAAATGTTTAAACAAAGCAAGTAACCTCCAGTGATTGCCAAAGTATGCTAAAAATTTAATTTGTTGATGTGTTCCAATAGAATCAAACCATAAAATATGCAAGACTTACTTAATTACTAATCACCCTTGTCAGTTGAGCCTTTGGCGACGCGCTGACCAGTAGAGATGATCCTCCTTGATGATGGGACTATTGTAATACTGGGCCCGCTCCAGGGATGTGCTATGATTAAGGTGTTCGGCATTCATAAGTTCACCACCACATAGCAGACACTCCGGGGTCGGTAGCACATGGATGCGGTGGAAGTACGCAGCAAGGTAATCATGACCAGTCTTCAATCTGAAAGTTGCAACGCTATCCGCCTGGGACAAATTATGGTCAATTGGTCTCCCCGTCACAAGACATTCCCACTGTTTTCCGGCTGAGAGTTCCCTAAATAGAATGTGATTCCATTTTTTGGTAGACATCTTTATGAGAACCTGGAGGAATGTATGGAACTCAGATGCTCGGGCTAAAGGAGGCTTGTAATCTGCTTGGCTAGTTGATCAGCCCAGTGAAGTTGACATGGCTCGTAATCGACTGGAAATTAAATACCCACCAGGTATTTATGAGAGCATTTAGTTTTCTTCTACAGTCTATGGTTCTACTACAGTCAGTTTGTGAGTTCTCAGAGGGGTTCAAGACGGAGAGTCAACAAGGAAAACGGCCTTTGCCGGAGCAGTCAGGTTCTTAAGTTGGATGTCTAAAGCATATATGGAAGCTACCTCGAAAACCCCTAAAACTATATGCAGTAGTATGCAGCACCTGTTTCGCCAGATCCAGGTACGAATGAACTAAAGCACAAATTACCAGGGGGTTACAATATAAAAAAACAAAAATTCAAGATCTTCTGCCTATTTTTTGCGATGATACTAAGCACATCATCAACCAATATCATATTCAATAATTAAGATCTAATTCAAGATATTTAAGAAATTATTGGACTAACCGACCCCGTTGGAGTGTCATAAACTTGCTTGTAATGCATATTATATTGAAAACAAAGTGTCATTCATAAAAGATTGAACAATTAAAAGCACATGGTTAAGATATATGTCATGGAATTTCCGAATTTGAAACTATCTCTTTTCAATAGATCTCAAAACCAAATCCTCCCCTACGTTACTGTAAAGTGCTGAACGCCTTAACTGACCTCGACGTGATCGTCATGAATGTTTAAGTCTGTTACGTCATTAAGGAAACCCAGGTAATTTCTTATGTACGAGATAGACTGAATCACACAATTACGTATTTTAACTAGAGTTTTCTACAATATATGTATATAAATATATATATATATATATATATATATATATATATATATATATATATATATATATATATATATATACATATATATATATATATATACATATATATATATATATGAAGTTATTATTATTACTTGTAAATAATCTATTCCACCACTAAGTGCAATAATTTTACCTTATGTGATGAGGCACCTTCCGGTCACTCGACATCGATCAAGTAATAATAATAACTTCATAAAGTCAGTGCAACGGAAAAATATTGGACAACGTGAAATATCACGATATATATATATATATATATATATATATATATATATATATATATAAGTAATACTGTTATAAGCAATTGTAGCAGAGGTAATAGAATCAAAATTCTATGAATCTTGGTTAATCCATACAATGTAAGTATAGCTGCATCGTATTGGTTTTAGCAGTCGACTATCCTTGCAATGAATGTTCGAAAATGTCTAAATTCCATTTTACATGCGTCCTTCTCAGTTCCCATTCTTCTTGATATGTAGAAAATATTTTACTCCCATTTCAGATCATTTCCTTTTTATAAAATGATCAAATAATCGTAGAGCATTCTGGGAGGCTATGAAACGCGTGAACCTCTTATTGTATTCACATCTGAAGTAATTCCGAACGCAAATGTGCAGATTTGACTCGGATTAGAAACTAAACCTTTCCTTAGAATCAAATTATTTTGTCACAAACAAGCTGAATGAAAATTGTTCAAACTGTAAGTCTTTTTAGAAAACTAACAATATTTTTATTTTCACGTTTGGACGTTTATTTGTTCTTTAATAAAGTGGAAAAGCAAGTGTATGTATATGAGGAGAGTGTGAACTAATAGATGGAATTGAAAAAGATCCAAGATCTCTGGAATTTGGTTTTCGAAAAGATCAAAAAAAAATCATTCACCAATCTATTACATAGTGTCATAAAAATATTCAATGTACTTAGCTGATTTTTTCAAGATCAAACAATTATTAGACTACCAGGAAACCCCATAATAGTGTCATAAAGTTGCTTGTAATACATATTATATTGAAAATAAATATTATTCATAAAACTCAACAAATAAAAGTATATCATTAGGATGTATGTTATGGAATTTCCAAATTTGAGAATATCTCCTGACCACAACGTAATCCTCAGGAATGCTTAATTCTCTCATATCATAAAGGTAATCGAGGTAAATTCTTATGTACGATTTAAGCTCTCACACATTTACGTATTTTAACTACAGTTTTGCTACAAAGCATTCCTTTTTTATAAAATGTTCAAATAACCGTACAGCATTCTGGTAGGCTATGAAACGCGCGAACCTCTTTTTGTATTCACCTCTGAAGTAATTCCGATTGCAAATAGTGCAGATTTGAGTCGGATTAGAAATTAAAACATTCCTTAGAATAAAATTATTTTGATACAAATAATTGAACTGTAAAGCACTTTTATTTCCATATTCGGACTTTTATTTTTCCTACAAAAAAGTTGACAAGCAAGTGTAGCCTTAGCTGTCATTGAGCAACTGTTCTGGAATGAATCAGGGTTAAATTATTTATGTGAGGCATTTTATAATCAGAGTTGTGTGTGTGTGTGTGTGTGTGTGTGTGTATGTGTGTGAGTGTGTGTGTGTGTGTGTGTGTGTGTGTGTGTGTGTGTGTGTGTGTGTGTGTGTGTGTGAATGAGTGTGTGTGTGTGTGTGTGTGTGTGTGTGTGTGTGTGTGTGTGTGTGTGTGTGTGTGTGTGTGTGTGTGTGTATGTGTGTGTGCATGTGTGTATGTGTGTGTGTATGTGTGTGTGTGTGTGTGTGTGTGTGTGTGTGTGTGTGTGTGTGTGTGTGTGTGTGTGTATAAAATGTATATGCATTATTCATTTAATTACACACAAGTTTTAAATATTTAATATTATACATCTATATTGCATACCTCAGTGAGTCTATCGAGGTGTAGATATATTCTCTTTGTAAAACGCCTGTAACTCCTGCATCCTAAGCTGTTTTCATTTGCAAAATATATAACTCTTCTCTCGGAACGGAGTTTTGCCGGAGCGAGAAACTCCCCCAGGACTATAAATTATCGGTTACTGTTAGCTGAACGTGCAGGGTGTCGCTATATCTATTCCATTTCTTGCTCCTTTATATGTATTTCGATTTTCCTTCGAATTGAATACGGGTATTTAGTTGTAACCTAAGAGTATTTTAAAACCTTTGTTGTTCGATATCAGGGTAAATTTATCAACCGCACATATTTTTCAAAATCTCTAAAAATTACTTATTTGATTGTTAAAATAAGGTCCTTACAATTACTTAATATTCATATTATTTTAATTTTCTCCTTCTTTTTATTTGGAAATAATATCCAATTTTTACTGTATCCTCTACCAGAGATTTTAATTTTCTCCTTCTTTTTATTTTTAAATAATATCCAATTTCCTCTGTATCCTCTACCAGAGATTTTAATTTTCTCCTTCTTTTTATTTGGAAATAATATCCAATTTCCTCTGTATCCTCTACCAGAGATTTTAATTTTCTCCTTCTTTTTATTTGGAAACAATATCCAATTTCCTCTGTATCCTCTACCAGAGATTTTAATTTTCTCCTTCTTTTTATTTGGAAATAATATCCAATTTCCTCTGTATCCTCTACCAGAGATTTTAATTTTCTATCTTAGCACTATTTTCAATCCAATCCTATTTATCCTAGGCTATTGCCTAGGCTATTTATCCTAGGTATTATAAGCATACCGCTGTGAGGCCTAGAACTAAAAGGAACGAACTATTGGCTATTTTGTAACTCCGCTTCTCCTTCTAGAAATATTTCATAACACACGTATAATGATTTATAGAGAAGAGGAGAAATAGTTTAACCCATTAGCCCTAAAAAGTAACAATTTTTATTTATTTAACATTTGGAAGCTAACAGCTGTCTTTATAATATCGTGTTTGCATTATATAGAAAGCAATCGCCGTTACGCTGCTGAGAAAGAGAATGACCTTTTAGATTGTTCATGAAAAGCAATTTACATAAACTCATTTCGTTTCATTGTCCTTCAAAACTCATTAAATATACAATTAGCTCAAGTCCAAAGAAATAATATATGACCATATACAAAATAATGACTTCAACTTTCACTAAGAATCGAATTAAAATTACGAAATGTACAAAATGACATTCAATACAGCAATTTCATCAACATTATTTTAAAATTACAGTATTGTTATTTGTTTTATTATATTTAAACGAATAATTTTATTTCGCCATTAGTATTCAGTTCGTTACAATGATTGTTAATTTTACTTTTTAGTAATAATTTATCACTCTCCTTATGTACCTACAGAGATTATATTCCTTACGAGTATATTTGGGTTATTCTTGCAGTAAAGTCATCAAAAATATGTTGATCCTAAACAATTCTGAAAGAAATTTAGAATTCCAAGCATTGACGTCTTAGGTGTTAATTTTATTTAACCGACCATAGAAACTATATAAGTGTTTATATTTTGTTGTACATTATTTTACCGAAACAACCCTTTGATCCTATTTCTAAATAGGCATCTCCATTTTCTTGTTCTTGTCTTTACATCAGGTTTTCCTCCTTATTTTATACATACCTATTTATAAATTCTAACTAGATTGTATTTATATCATTGTCCAAACGATTGCATTTTTTCAATGTTTAACTTATCTCATTTATTTTATATATGCTTTGCCCTTATTTCCTTGATGGCCTACTTACTCTTTCATCTTTTCAGACGTTTGTCTGAAATTTATAACGTTTTCATTCCTTTCATTATATTTCCAAAATTTTTCTTTACTTTTTTCAGCATATGTATCATTTTATTATTACCTTTACCTTCACCGATAGTATTTCCATTTTCTTACTTACTTTCACATTGTATACAATTATGTTATTCCACGAAGATAAATTTATCCAAAGCATAATCTTTTCTTTCAGATTTATTATTATTCTCAGTAAGCTCATTGACAATAATTTTTATTTATTAATATATTTATTTTAATTGTTATTATAATTTTGAGCATGACTCTTTTCTGTTATTCTACTTTTTATATTTATGCGTGTCTATTTCTTGTTTAAATTATATTTTATTCTTAAATATAATGTATACCCTTACGAAATCACTAGCCGAATTCCTTATTCACTATGTTTATTACAAATTTAATGTAGCAGCTATTTCTCTCATTTCAGTTTTATTCACTCTCCCATGTGAACTTACCTTCACTATTTCATTTTCTCTCATGTTTTCTTTGACGTTTTCTTCCTATTTTATTAGTTTTATTCTCAATTTTGTATCTTCTTCTGCATTCCAATTTTACTTTTTGCTATAATTATTGCTGTTGCCTTTATTGTTTTGATTCATATGTTTATAAAATACCTTACTATATTATATTGTCCCGACACAAGATTTAGGAAGAATCTCCAATTTTTGAAAGATGTTTTACACGACCTTCATCACATTATCACATATTAAAGAGAGTTTGCGTTTACATCAAGATCTACATAATACTAGAAAATTATTGATAGTGATAAGCATTTTATTGTAAAAGTCTCATAAGACTTTGTTAGAGCTAATTACCTGCACGAATTGGTCGGTTTTAGGATTTGGACGATTTTATTATTTTTGTTCATTAATGACTATGCACAAAACATAGGAAGTTATTAAAATACTCAAGATGCTTGTGAATAAATTTTGTTTATTGTTTGATTTTTTTCATAAACCATGAATTATATCAGTAAAACTACAACAAGTTTTAAAAATCTGGTATAATATTTCCTCTCCTGTACAAAGACGATTTTATCAGCTGCGAAAAAACGATAACATCTAGAATATTTAAAATTAGATGTTACCCTCTCCTAGTTAACGGAGTCCTTATTTCAGCTTCTTCATTATTTCATTTGTTTTATAATTTTTTCGATACTAATTTTATTTGTTGAATTACGTTAATTTTTATTTCATGTATCGAGATTTCTAAATACATTCAATGTATATGTCGTAGTAGTTGAATGGTTGGATTAGATAACCTGGCAAATATGTCGAAATATTCATGTGAGTAACTTTGAAAAACTAATGTATTATCTATATATCTGTGATTTTGATATAAAACTACTAATTGTAGACGTAAATCAGTTTTAGGGTTTTACTTATTAAATATAGGTATCAGATTACTTTGTATAAAAGTTGACTAAAATGGTAACGCAATTATTATACAAAGTACTTCATCGATTTGTCAATGCTCATGATTATTATTTTGAATTTATTATTTTATTTTCCAAAATGAAAACTGAATAGTAAAATTTCTATTACCAGATAACCTTCACAATATTTATTTTTTAACACACAGAATTTAACTTCATTGTGCTTACGCATTGGATTTGGATTTTGTAGCACATGTCTTAAAGTGGTAACATTATTTGAACATCTGTGTTGTCACTCTGAAAATATTGGAAAATTTTGTCTCTGGTGACATCAACAATACAAAAAAGTGGCTTTGTTAAACGTTCGTTACAGTTGTACGAACTACTAAACGACTATTTTATTAAAACTGAAACCACTTATAACCTAAATACATAATACGAATCGATCAAATTACTTAAATATACGACCAAAAGATATATATCAATTTTTACCCTGTGGAGTAAAACAATTACAAGCTGGTGTTGCCTTTCAGTTTATTAGAGTTTAGTTTATGATTTAGGCATCAACTTCTTAGTTGTTTTAAGTTATTGGGCTTAAATATATATATATTATATATATGTATATAATATAAAAAGCTATATATATATATATATATATACATATATACATATAAATAAATATATGGGGTATAGCTGTATATTTATGATATTAACCATTTATATTTGAACAAATTTTTTTTGTGTGAAAAAAGCTGATCCAATTTTCAGCCATAATAAAATGCACAAATTAACGCGTGTAAAGGTTTTTCTTTTAAATTACAAGAACTTTATTTTAAATGTTAGAATTTAGAAAAGCTAAATCGATAAGCCAACATGTTGAAAGTACTACCTTGAGGGCTATAAACAGTTGTGACAACATTGACTTCAAAAAATTTACTTAGTTAATTGAAAAAACTTATTTTTATGTCTACTTAAATAAAACTTATCAAAGGGCGTGTTTGTTATTGTGTGTATAGAGCTACATCTTTATAGTCCTTCCCTTAAATTTGGACACAATGTTTGAAGTCTATTAGGCATTTAGATAAAGCTACAAAAGTTTTTAAAAATGTATATTCAAAAGTTTGAAGAAATGAGGTTTAGGCATGTATGATATAAAGGACATTATTTCTACTGGAAAAATGTTAAAGCGTTTTAAATATTTGTTTTATAGTATAAATCACTTAGATCCTGTAAGAGCTCCACTTCTGAGAAAAGTTATCCTCCAACCACTTTTCAAGATGTGGAGGCTAATTTTAGAGATGTATAAAAGTGTTTTTAGAACCAAAGTTGCCATTAGAGGCGCGTATTTCAGTGGATTTCATTTTGCATTCCTTTACTCAAGTTTTTGTAATATATGTAGAAACCTTTTCTCAAGTACATAGTATGAAATTGAGGCAGGAACAGAATTTCTAATAGAAGATTAACGAGTTTGCGGGAAGGTTTACTATAAAGAAAAGGCTTTTTAGATTTTGTGGTAGTAATTATTTACTGGCACAGATATGTCAATGATATCATAACACTATACAGAGGCAACCCCCGTCAATGTGAAAAACTCCTCACCTACACTAATAAAATACACCCAAAATTTCACTTCAGAAATTGAAACCAACCTATCCCTAAACTTCCTCGCCTAACCATAACAAAAAGCCACAGACAAAAATACAGCTTCAACATTTACAGGAAACCCATAACAACAGACACACTTATCCACAACACCTCAAACCACCCTATCCAACACAAACACGCTGCCTACAGATCCATGCTTCATAGACGTAAAGAAGTCCCAATGACCACAGAAAACATGAACAAGGAACTAGACACAATTAAATATTTAGCATACACAAATGTATACAACACCACAATAATAGACAAACTATGGTACACAATACAAAAAAACACTAAAATTAACACTACAGACAGGGAAAACAAATACATCACATTACCATTCATAAACAAAACAACAAACAAAATAGCCCGCAAATTTCAAAAAATAGGATACAAAATATCATACAAATCCAATAACAAATTACAATACAAAATACAACACAACACCAACAACAAAGATAAACTACAAGCACCAGGCGTATACAAACTAAACTGTGACGAATGTAACAAATTCTACATTAGACAAACAGGTCGCAGCTTTAAACAAAGAGTCGAAGAACACAAACATAACAACAACTCAACGTTTTACAATCACCTAAAAGAAACAGGACACAAATACACAGACATTTGTCATAATTTAGAAATCCTAAACATCAACAAATTGTTTTTTTTTTTTTTTTTTTTTTTTTTTTTTTTCCAGGCGAAAAACCTATTGAGGTTATCATCGCCTAACTAGAATTTTATTTTAAATAATTATTTCAAAATAGAACTAACCAACTTAACAAAATAAAATAAATGTATAATACTAAATGTAACTAAAAAGAAAGAAACTAAAATTATATATAATTTAAATATTATTAAATAGATTCAGGTGGCGTAAGAAAGCGATGACACGGTCGATAGCCGTGACATCGTCCCTTAATACCACCTTTAAACTACCTCGAAGACCGTGACGTATATACAAATTTTCCAACTTATCACAATCAAGCAGGATATGCTTGATTGTAATATTATTTCTACAAAACGGACATAGTGGTGGATCCTCATGTCGCACCAACCAACCATGCGTTAACAAAGAGTGGCCGATGCGAAGTCGAGTAACCACCACTTCCTCCCTACGATTCGAACGAACAGATGTCCTCCATGGTCGGACGGTTTTTTTGATGTCCCTCAGCTTGTTTCTATTTACATTTTGCCATTCTTCATTCCAAACAGAGAATAGTGTAGTTTTAACTTTGCATACAAAATCTGATGCCATCACACGTTGTGTCGATGGCAACATACCTGTAGCTAATTTTGCACCTTCATCTGCTTTAGTGTTTCCGAATATTCCACAGTGACCAGGCACCCAGAGAAATGACACCTCGACACCTCGTAATTGGAGCCTGTGTATAGAGCACAAAATGTCTCCAACCAAAGGGTTCTTAGTGTACATTTCCTGAATAGCCTGGAGAGCACTTTTGGAATCACAACACACAAGATATTTAGATTTTGCAGACGGAATTGATCTTAAAGCTTGGAAAATTGCATAAAGTTCTGCAGTAAAAACACTACAGGCTGAGGGCAATCCATAAGTGAAAGTTTGTCCTTCCATATAAAATGCACAACCTATCCCATTATCCAGTTTTGAACCGTCTGTGAATATAGTCACAGTGTGTGGGTGAGTTTGTTGAATCTGCAAAAACTCCTGACGATAAATAACGTCAGGAGTATTGTGTTTTAGGTACATGGACAATGAGAAGTCACATTTTGGCTTTTGTATTGTCCATGGAGGGATGTAGCATGATGTTCGTTCGAATATAGGTGGATGTTCTAAATTTAGATTCCTAGAAATGCGCAACGTTCTTATTCCGAAGGGAGCAACAAAAAAGAGCCACATCTCAACACACTAGAACAATATGAAATTTACAGACATACAAAAACACAAAATACAAACATATTAAACGAACAAACACAATACAAATCACACATACTCTTTGATACTATCGAAAACCCACCTTTAAAACCGTCACCGCTTGACCCAACATCTCCAAGCAGGACACTGATGAAGATCGGCACATAGCGATCAAAAACGTTCTGTCTCAGTAAGTTTTAACAAATTTACTAAATATAAAGTTCGGATAGTCATAAACTATTGTTCAAGTGATTAAAAAGTTAAATTGTAATATATCAGTAGACTACTTATTTTTGTAGAAAATTCGTTTTAAAAAACTTCTGGTAGAAAATATAAAACAAATCAAGACGGCGTGTCGGAGTTACAAAACAAGCTTCATAGTTATTAACTTTCTAAAGAAAACAGATGATTTTCGAAAAATAATGTTATCTAGGAAACATGGCTTCCTAATTATGTGTTTGGTTGAAACAACCTCAGTTATTTAACCATAATAGATAGAGCTTTAAACTTTTTAAGGAGACTTACTATTTACTAAACATACTAAATATTTACAAGTTCATGCTAATGTACTTATGTCAAGAATTTAAATACACAAATTTGTAATATAACTTTGAATATTTCTTAATATGCGAATACTTGTAAAAACGTTGGGCAACTGTGGTATAACTTTTTAAATTAAAATAAATGAAACCTCTCAACAACAAAAATCTATTTATTTAAAAAGGCTCAAAAGGTTATTACTTATTTAAAGTATGAATATTTGTATTAAATTGAAATCATGTAACATCTTTAAATCTGAAAGTTATTTCAAATAATTTTTAAAATTACAATTTTATTACAATAATGCAATTGAAGGCTTACAGAATAATTTTACGAGTTAGAATCTGTAAACTGTTGACTAATGGTGATTTATAATAGAAATAAAAAAACACTAGACTTGAACAATTCCAGTTTTATCAATTTTTTAATACGCCTTAAAGAGCAAATATCGGGAACACATGCGGCTACCTCAACATCTTAGTAGAGGCCAAAATTGTTTATTTTAATAATAGGTGTGAAATGTATTTTTCTCTCAATAATAACAAACGTTGGAGTTCCTAGGAAAGTTTATAAACGCTGTATAATTATTGTGTTAATTTACAAGCCAGCTCGAATACGTTTATAACTTGGATTGTTCAACTTCTTACATTTTTTATTATAAACCCATAGCGTGCTCCTATAAATTTTTAACTGGGTTTATTGATAATAATTATAATAAAAGCGTTGTTGCCTTAACACGGAATTGCCATTTTACAACTTCACGAATTGTGCAGAAATACGATAATGAATCTGGTTTTGTAATTGACCGCGAATTCAACATATCTTAGCTGGAGCATTATGTCGTTCTTCCCGATAATCTCTGTGGAATTTGTATACAAGAGGCCGTTATTAACTTGTTGGATTATTGCAAAGTTTGAAATTGAATATTGTACTTCTTTAACAAATTGCATATTCCCTAATCCTAAATAGGTTTCGGAGAATCATCCCTTTAAAACCCAATTCCAAGTCAATTAGACCCATGAGTGAGTTTGTCAATGGAAACAAATTATTCTAATGTGAAAATTCTTCAGAACATAAATTTCTCATTCAGTATTATTTCAAACACTTCTAAATTCGTTTTAAATGTACAAAATATTTCAAGTTTTTTTTCTTATTTAATAAACAGGGTTATCAAATTATATTTATAATTTTGAAACGAGTAGCTTTGCCGTGGTTTCTTAGGCAAACTAATTTCACATGTATTTTACCATTTTCACTTTTGAATTTTTTTTCATGAGTGCAATCGTTAAATACAATTTTACAAATTTCCTATTACTATTAGTAATTTTATAATGGTAATAGAAATTTTTTAAATAAGTACTTTCTCCATCTACATCATGTGTTCGTTGCGTGTATTCCAAATGCACAGAGGGAGGCCTGTGCTAAGAATGGTACTTGTGTCACTACATTCAAAGCGTGAAAATTTTTATTTTTAAATTATTAGTTATTAAAAAATATTAATTAAAATTATTTATGACTTTAAATGGTTATCACTAGATCACGATAAAATTTTCATTTCACATAGCTTTCAATATTTCTTTCTTAAAAATAAACATAATAACCATTTATTTAAAAAATTTTGAAACGAGTAGCTTTGCCGTGATTCATAGGCCATTTCATATATACTTTACCATTTTCAGTTTTGATTTTTTCATGAATGAAAGACAATCATTAAATCCATTATTACAAACTTCCTATTGTTATTAGTAATTTTATAATCGTAATAGAAATTTTTTAAATAAGTGCTTTCTCCATCTACATCATGTGTTCGTTGCGTGTATTCCAAATGCACAGAAGGAGGCCTGTGCTAAGAATGGTACTTGTGTCACTAAATTCAAAGCGTGAAAAATTCTATTTTTGAATTAATAATTTTTAACAAATACTAATTAAAATTGTTCGAATTTGAATGGGTAGCAGTAGAGCATGATAAAATTTTAGTAACCCATAGATTTCTATATTTCTTTCTTAAAAATAAACTTATTAGGCATTGATTTAAAAAAAAAAAACTGTTAGGACGTCTTCAACAAACATATTTTTTTTCATTTTTCTTACTTTATAGACAATATAAAAATAATCAATACTTGAATGTATTCTCAGCAGATTTCTGGCAAAAAAAATTCAAATAAATTTACTTAAAACAATTATTAATACTTTTGGATAATCATTAAAACTAAAACTGTTTGAGTTATTTACATGATATTGAAATTATATAATAAATTAATCGCTGATTGGTTAAATCATTCACACACAAATTTGGGGCAATACGTATGGCTTTCCGAGCAAGACAGCAAGGAACCAAGTCCGTATTCGCAAAACGCAACAAGCATTCCTTCTTAGATATACGCTTTGTTTCTATTCAACCTATTTGCTGTGCATAAAAAGCTATACATTCATGTAAAGATGATAACAATTACTTTGCGATGGCGTAAAAGGTCTCCTGCAAAGACCGTAGCAACTCGGGAGCAAATACAAAAACATCTGCTGAGAAGTTTAATCCATATCAGAGAACTTTGCTGAGCAAATAAGGTAACAACTGCGAGAAATACGACACGACAACTTCACAGAAAAAATGGGTAAGATTTCTTGTGCAAAACACTGTATCAACTACACTGCAAAATCTTAAGTATATCTGATCAAAAAATTTAAAATGTTTCGACCAAAATTAAATTTTCTTGATAAAAACAACTACCATCATTATGTTTTTACTTTCATCTCAATGGCATTTACAATCAATTTTCTAATCACCCAGATACACAACTATCCACTTCATCATATTCTCAGTGACGTAATTATTTTATTGCGTGTCTCAGAGTAGAAAAAATAATAACAACTTCTGAGTAAGTGTTTAAACATTTACTTATCAATTGTTGGTAAATGCTTTGTAAACAAATGCTGACCATGCTGTCTACAAAGTGACTTTAGCTCCAAAATACCTCAAAGCACTTTCAACTTCAATTTGAATATTTCCAAGAAATAGAAAGAATATGTTTTCGCTGTCATTGAAATTTACCTTGCATTATCAGCAGAGAGTACGCTGACTTATTTCAAACACTGCAAATAAAATGTGAACGTTTTTAAAAGAGGTTTATTTCTTTTAAATAACTTCTACAGTCTAGTTATTGTTTAGCCAATATATGAGGACATTTCGCTTTACAACAGCCTTTAATTAGAACGAACAACTATCAGGATTAATAAATCCGTTACGATATGTGTATATCTGAATACGAAAAGTATATATGTACAGTATATTTTTTGTCTGTGAAACAATATATTTGGACGTAAAGAAGATCAATATTTGCTCCTTTTGGGATATGGAATTCAGCGTAATCAAGTTGCACAACTGATTGTTTGCATATGTTATTGTGATGGATTGATCAAACAATCAGTAGAAGTTCAGTCTTTATTTTACTGTTGGATGGGAAGTTTAGTAGGTTTACTGTCTATTTTTGTTGTGTAAGGATATGATTAGTATGATAAGGATATGTAAGGAACGAAAAGCTTTGAAATGTAAATTCAAATATAATTCTTGTATTTGTATTTTGACTTGGTTCTTTATTATATATATATATATATATATATATATATATATATATATATATATATATATATAATGTATTTGTTCATTATGTAATATATATATTTTTTTAGAAACATTTCAAGCTGTTAGCTGTTAGTACTTAAAGAATAGATCTTTTAATAATATATATATATATATATATATATATATATATATATATATATAAATTTTAGTGGACATAAATATTATTAAAAGATCTATACTTTAAGTACTAACAGGTAACAACGTTAAAAAGTTCCTAAACTAAAACTATATATATATATATATAATGTATTTGTTCATTATGTAATATATATATTTTTTTAGAAACTTTTTCAAGCTGTTAGCTGTTAGTACCAAAAGTATAGATCTTTTAATAATATATATATATATATATATATATATATATATATATATATATATATATATATATATATATTTTAGTGGACATAAATATTATTCAAAGATCTATACTTTAAGTAATAACAAGTAACAACTTTAAAAATTTCTTAAACTAAATATATATATATATATATATATATATAATGTATTTGTTCATTATGTAATATATATATTTTTTTAGAAACTATTTCAAGTTGTTAGCTGTTAGTACTTAAAGTATAGATCTTTTAATAATATATATATATATATATATATATATATATATATATTTTAGTGGACATAAATATTATTAAAAGATATATATTTCAAGTACTAACAGGTAACAACTTTAAAAAGTTCCCAAACTAAATATATATATATATATATATATATATATATATATATATAATGTAATTGTTCATTATGTAATATATATATATTTTTTTAGAAACTTTTTCAAGTTGTTAGCTGTTAGTACTTAAAGTATAGATCTTTATATTTTAGTGGACATAGATTTAAGTGGTATAGATTATATATTTTAGTGGACATAAATATTATTAAAAGATCTAAACTTTAAGTACTAACACGTAACAACTTTAAAAAGTTCCTAAACTAAATAACTAAATATATATATATATATATATATATATATATATATATATATATATATATATATATATATAATGTATTTGTTCATTATGTAATATATATATTTTTTTAGAAACTTTTTCAAGTTGTTAGCTGTTAGTACTTAAAGTATAGATCTTTTAATAATATATATATATATATTTTAGTGGACATAAATATTATTAAAAGATCTATACTTTAAGTACTAACAGGTAACAACTTTAAAAAGTTCCTAAACTAAATATATATATATATATATATATTTTAGTGGACATAAATATTATTAAAAGATCTAAACTTTAAGTACTAACAGGTAACAACTTTAAAAAGTTCCTAAACTAAATATATATATATATATATATATATTTTAGTGGACATAAATATTATTAAAAGATCTATACTTTAAGTACTAACAGGTAACAACTTTAAAAAGTTCCTAAACTAAATATATATATATATATATATATATTTTAGTGGACATAAATATTATTAAAAGATCTATACTTTAAGTACTAACAGGTAACAACTTTAAAAAGTTCCTAAACTAAATATATATATATATATATATATTTTAGTGGACATAAATATTATTAAAAGATCTATACTTTAAGTACTAACAGGTAACAACTTTAAAAAGTTCCTAAACTAAATATATATATATATATATATATATATATATATATATATATATGTTTATATATATAGTATTTGTTCATTATGTAAAATATATATATTTTTTAAAACTTTTTCAAGTTGTTAGCGGTTAGTACTTAAAGTATAGATCTTTTAATAATATATATTTAATATATATATATATATATATATATATATATATATTTTAGTGGACATAAATATTATTAAAAGATCTAAACTTTAAGTACTAACAGGTAACAACTTTAAAAAGTTCCTAAACTAAATATATATATATATATATATGTATATATATATATATATATATATATATATATATAATGTATTTGTTCATTATGTAATATATATATTTTTTTAGAAACTTTTTCAAGTTGTTAGCTGTTAGTACTTGAAGTATAGATCTTTTAATAATATATATATATATATTTTAGTGGACATAAATATAATTAAAAGATCTATACTTTAAGTACTAACAGGTAACAACTTTAAAAAGTTCCTAAACTAAATATATATATATGTATATATATATATATATATATATATATATATATATATATATATATATATATATATATATATATATATATATATATATATATAATGTATTTGTTAATTATGTAATATATATATTTTTTTAGAAACTTTTTCAAGTTGTTAGCTGTTAGTACTTAAAGTATAGATCTTTTAATAATATATATATATATATATATATATATATATATATATTTTAGTGTTCATAAATATTATTAATAGATCTATACTTTAAATACTAACAGGTAACAACTTTAAAAACTTCCTAAACTAAATATATATATATATATATATATATATATATATATATATATATATAATGTATTTGTTCATTATGTAATATATATATTTTTTTAGAAACTTTTTCAAGTTGTTAGCTGTTAGTACTTAAAGTATAGATCTTTTAATAATATATATATATATATATATTTTAGTGTTCATAAATATTATTAAAAGATCTATACTTTAAGTACTAACAGGTAACAACTTTAAAATTTCCTAAACTAAATATATATATATATATATATATATATATATATATATATATATATATATATATATAATGTATTTGTTCATTATGTAATATATATATTTTTTTAGAAACTTTTTCAAGTTGTTAGCTGTTAGTACTTAAAGTATAGATCTTTTAATAATATATATATATATATATTTTAGTGTTCATAAATATTATTAAAAGATCTATACTTTAAGTACTAACAGGTAACAACTTTAAAAACGTCCTAAACTATATATATATATATATATATATATATATATATATATATATATATATATATATATATAATGTATTTGTTCATTATGTAATATATATATTTTTTTAGAAACTTTTTCAAGTTGTTAGCTGTTAGTACTTAAAGTATAGATCTTTTAATAATATATATATATATATATTTTAGTGTTCATAAATATTATTAAAAGATCTATACTTTAAGTACTAACAGGTAACAACTTTAAAAACTTCCTAAACTAAATATATATATATATATATATATATATATATATATATATATATATATATATATAATGTATTTGTTCATTATGTAATATATATATTTTTTTAGAAACTTTTTCAAGTTGTTAGCTGTTAGTACTTAAAGTATAGATCTTTTAATAATATATATATATATATATATATATATATATATATATATATATATATATATATTTTTGTGTTCATAAATATTATTAAAAGATCTATACTTTAAGTACTAACAGGTAACAACTTTAAAAACTTCCTAAACTAAATATATATATATATATATATATATATATATATTAAATATGGTGATATGTTTTCTTGTATATATAGTTAATAAATTTAAAATATTTCAAACACAAGAAACTTTTAATGAATATATTTATTCAAAGCTTTTCGCCGATAAAAAGTATCAGCATCTTCAGGAAAAATAATTATCTAATAAAATACTTTTACAAAATTAAATCATATGTACTACAAAGAATCATATGTTTATAATTATTGCACTTATGTAAATTTTTCTATAACATCAATGACTTTATAAATAGTTTGGTGCCTTGATCTCACTTGAATTTGTTCATCAATTAATTTGTCTTTAACTTTATGCTTATAAATTTCCAATGTTTCAAATATATTCATTTTTAATCCTTTATTTAATTCTTTTATTAATTTCATATTTTCTATTTCCGGAAACTCATGTCCATTATTAATACAATGCGTAGCTAAATTGGATTTGTATATGTTTGGTTTGATATAAGCGTTTAAATGTTCTTTGTATCTTTCTATTAATTTCTTTTTTGTTTGTCCTACATATAATTTATTACAAGTTTGACATTTTATATTATATACTCCATTTCTATCGTGCATATTATTTTGATTTTTGTTATTGTTTATTAAATTTGTAATTTTATTATCGGTTTTATATGTAATTTGTAAATTTGTTTCTTTAAATAATCTTGTAATTTTATTTATTTCGTTACCAGTGAATGTAAAAGTTGTCCAAATATTTTCTCTCTTATTAGGTACAAAATTATTTTCGAGTTTCTGTTTTCTTATTATATTATATTTAAAACTATTCTTGTGTTTGAAATATTTTAAATTTATTAAATATATATATATATATATAATGTATTTGTTCATTATGTAATATATATATTTTTTTAGAAACTTTTTCAAGTTGTTAGCTGTTAGTACTTAAAGTATAGATCTTTTAATAATATATATATATATATATTTTAGTGTTCATAAATATTATTAAAAGATCTAAACTTTAAGTACTAACAGGTAACAACTTTAAAAAGTTCCTAAACTAAATATATATATATATATATATATATATATATATATATATATATAATATGTATTTGTTCATTATGTAATATATATATTTTTTTAGAAACTTTTTCAAGTTGTTAGCTGTTAGTACTTAAAGTATAGATCTTTTAATAATATATATATATATATATATTTTAGTGTTCATAAATATTATTAAAAGATCTAAACTTTAAGTACTAACAGGTAACAACTTTAAAAAGTTCCTAAACTAAATATATATATATATATATATATATATATATATATATATATATATATATATATATAATGTATTTGTTCATTATGTAATATATATATTTTTTTAGACACTTTTTCAAGTTGTTAGCTGTTAGTACTTAAAGTATAGATCTTTTAATAATATATATATATATATATATATATATTTTAGTGTTCATAAATATTATTAAAAGATCTATAGTTTAAGTACTAACAGGTAACAACTTTAAAAACTTCCTAAACTAAATATATATATATATATATATATATATATATATATATATATATATATATATATATATAATGTATTTGTTCATTATGTAATATATATATTTTTTTAGAAACTTTTTCAAGTTGTTAGCTGTTAGTACTTAAGGTATAGATCTTTTAATAATATATATATATATTTTTGTGTTCATAAATATTATTAAAAGATCTATACTTTAAGTACTAACAGGTAACAACTTTAAAAACTTCCTAAAATAAATATATATATATATATATATATATATATATATATATATATATATATATATAATGTATTTGTTCATTATGTAATATATATATTTTTTTAGAAACTTTTTCAAGTTGTTAGCTGTTAGTACTTAAAGTATAGATCTTTTAATAATATATATATATATATATATATTTTAGTGTTCATAAATATTATTAAAAGATCTATACTTTAAGTACTAACAGGTAACAACTTTAAAAACTTCCTAAACTAAATATATATATATATATATATATATAATGTATTTGTTCATTATGTAATATATATATTTTTTTAGAAACTTTTTCAAGTTGTTAGCTGTTAGTACTTAAAGTATAGATCTTTTAATAATATATATATATATATATATATATATATATATATATATATATATATATATTTTAGTGTTCATAAATATTATTAAAAGATCTATACTTTAAGTACTAACAGGTAACAACTTTAAAAAGTTCCTAAACTAAATATATATATATATATATATATATATATATATATATATATATATATATATATATTTAATGTATTTGTTAATTATGTAATATATATATATTTTTTTAGAAACTTTTTCAAGTTGTTAGCTGTTAGTACTTAAAGTATAGATATTTTAATAATATATATATATATATTTTAGTGTTCATAAATATTATTAAAAGATATATACTTTAAGTACTAACAGGTAACAACTTTAAAAACTTCCTAAACTAAATATATATATATATATATATATATATATATATATATATATATATATATAATGTATTTGTTCATTATGTAATATATATATTTTTTTAGAAACTTTTTCAAGTTGTTAGCTGTTAGTACTTAAAGTATAGATCTTTTAATAATATATATATATATATATATTTTAGTGTTCATAAATATTATTAAAAGATCTAAACTTTAAGTACTAACAGGTAACAACTTTAAAAAGTTCCTAAACTAAATATATATAATGTATTTGTTCATTATGTAATATATATATTTTTTTAGACACTTTTTCAAGTTGTTAGCTGTTAGTACTTAAAGTATAGATCTTTTAATAATATATATATATATATATTTTAGTGTTCATAAATATTATTAAAAGATCTATAGTTTAAGTACTAAGAGGTAACAACTTTAAAATCTTCCTAAACTAAATATATATATATATATATATATATATATATATATATATATATATATAATGTATTTGTTCATTATGTAATATATATATTTTTTTAGAAACTTTTTCAAGTTGTTAGCTGTTAGTACTTAAGGTATAGATCTTTTAATAATATATATATATATTTTTGTGTTCATAAATATTATTAAAAGATCTATACTTTAAGTACTAACAGGTAACAACTTTAAAAACTTCCTAAAATAAATATATATATATATATAATGTATTTGTTCATTATGTAATATATATATTTTTTTAGAAACTTTTTCAAGTTGTTAGCTGTTAGTACTTAAAGTATAGATCTTTTAATAATATATATATATATATATATTTTAGTGTTCATAAATATTATTAAAAGATCTATACTTTAAGTACTAACAGGTAACAACTTTAAAAACTTCCTAAACTAAATATATATATATATATATATATATATATATATATATATATATATATATATATATATAATGTATTTGTTCATTATGTAATATATATATTTTTTTAGAAACTTTTTCAAGTTGTTAGCTGTTAGTACTTAAAGTATAGATCTTTTAATAATATATATATATATATATATATATATATATATATATATATATATTTTAGTGTTCATAAATATTATTAAAAGATCTATACTTTAAGTACTAACAGGTAACAACTTTAAAAAGTTCCTAAACTAAATATATATATATATATATATATATATATATATATATATATATATATATATATATATATAATGTATTTGTTAATTATGTAATATATATATATTTTTTTAGAAACTTTTTCAAGTTGTTAGCTGTTACTACTTAAAGTATAGATATTTTAATAATATATATATATATATATATTTTAGTGTTCATAAATAATATTAAAAGATATATACTTTAAGTACTAACAGGTAACAACTTTAAAAACTTCCTAAACTAAATATATATATATATATATATATATATATATATATATATATATATATATATATATATATAATGTATTTGTTCATTATGTAATATATATATTTTTTTAAAAACTTTTTCAAGTTGTTAGCTGTTAGTACTTAAAGTATAGATCTTTTAATAATATATATATATATATATATATATATTTAAGTGTTCATAAATATTATTAAAAGATCTATACTTTAAGTACTAACAGGTAACAACTTTAAAAACTTCCTAAACTAAATATATATATATATATATATATATATATATATATATATATATATATATATATATATATATGTAATGTATTTGTTCATTATGTAATATATATATTTTTTTAGAAACTTTTTCAAGTTGTTAGCTGTTAGTACTTAAAGTATAGATCTTTTAATAATATATATATATATATTTTAGTGTTCATAAATATTACTAAAAGATATATACTTTATGTACTAACAGGTAACAACTTTAAAAAGTTCCTAAACTACATATATATATATATATATATATATATATATATATATATAATGTATTTGTTCATTATGTAATATATATATTTTTTTAGAAACTTTTTCAAGTTGTTAGCTGTTAGTACTTAAAGTATAGATCTTTTAATAATATATATATATATATATATATATATTTTAGTGTTCATAAATATTATTAAAAGATATATACTTTATGTACTAACAGGTAACAACTTTAAAAAGTTCCTAAACTACATATATATATATATATATATATATATATATATATATATATATATATAATGTATTTGTTCATTATGTAATATATATATTTTTTTAGAAACTTTTTCAAGTTGTTAGCTGTTAGTACTTAAAGTATAGATCTTTTAATAATATATATATATATATATATATATTTTAGTGTTCATAAATATTATTAAAAGATATATACTTTATGTACTAACAGGTAACAACTTTAAAAAGTTCCTAAACTACATATATATATATATATATATATATATATATATATATATATATATATAATGTATTTGTTCATTATGTAATATATATATTTTTTTAGAAACTTTTTCAAGTTGTTAGCTGTTAGTACTTAAAGTATAGATCTTTTAATAATATATATATATATATATATATTTTAGTGTTCATAAATATTATTAAAAGATATATACTTTATGTACTAACAGGTAACAACTTTACAAACTTCCTAAACTACATATATATATATATATATATATATATATATAATGTATTTGTTCATTATGTAATATATATATTTTTTTAGAAACTTTTTCAAGTTGTTAGCTGTTAGTACTTAAAGTATGGATCCTTTAATAATATATATATATATATATATATATATATATATATATATATATATATATATATATATATATTTTAGTGGTCATAAATATTATTAAAAGATCTATACTTTAAGTACTAACAGGTAACAACTTTAAAAACTTCCTAAACTATATATATATATATATATATATATATATATATATATATATATATATATATATATATATATAATGTATTTGTTCATTATGTAATATATGTATTTTTTTAGAAACTTTTTCAAGTTGTTAGCTGTTAGTACTTAAAGTATAGATCTTTTAATAATATATATATATATATATATATATATATATATATATATATATATATATATATTTTAGTGGACATAAATATTATTAAAAGATCTATACTTTAAGTACTAACAGGTAACAACTTTAAAAAGTTCCTAAACTAAATATATATATATATATATATATATATATATATATATATATAATGTATTTGTTCATTATGTAATATATATATTTTTTTAGAAACTTTTTCAAGTTGTTAGCTGTTAGTACTTAAAGTATAGATCTTTTAATAATATATATATATATATATATATTTAAGTGTTCATAAATATTATTAAAAGATCTATACTTTAAGTACTAACAGGTAACAACTTTAAAAACTTCCTAAACTAAATATATATATATATATATATATATATATATATATATATATATATATATATATATATATATATATATATATAATGTATTTGTTCATTATGTAATATATATATTTTTTTAGAAACTTTTTCAAGTTGTTAGCTGTTAGTACTTAAAGTATAGATCTTTTAATAATATATATATATATATATATATTTTAGTGTTCATAAATATTATTAAAAGATATATACTTTATGTACTAACAGGTAACAACTTTAAAAAGTTCCTAAACTACATATATATATATATATATATATATATATAATGTATTTGTTCATTATGTAATATATATATTTTTTTAGAAACTTTTTCAAGTTGTTAGCTGTTAGTACTTAAAGTATAGATCTTTTAATAATATATATATATATATATATATTTTAGTGTTCATAAATATTATTAAAAGATATATACTTTATGTACTAACAGGTAACAACTTTAAAAAGATCCTAAACTACATATATATATATATATATATATATATATATATATATATATATATATAATGTATTTGTTCATTATGTAATATATATATTTTTTTAGAAACTTTTTCAAGTCGTTAGCTGTTAGTACTTAAAGTATAGATCTTTTAATAATATATATATATATATATATATATTTTAGTGTTCATAAATATTATTAAAAGATATATACTTTATGTACTAACAGGTAACAACTTTACAAACTTCCTAAACTACATATATATATATATATATATATATATATATATAATGTATTTGTTCATTATGTAATATATATATTTTTTTAGAAACTTTTTCATGTTGTTAGCTGTTAGTACTTAAAGTATAGATCTTTTAATAATATATATATATATATATATATATTTAAGTGTTCATAAATATTATTAAAAGATCTATACTTTAAGTACTAACAGGTAACAACTTTAAAAACTTCCTAAACTAAATATATATATATATATATATATATATATATATATATATATATATATATATATATATATAATGTATTTGTTCATTATGTAATATATATATTTTTTTAGAAACTTTTTCAAGTTGTTAGCTGTTAGTACTTAAAGTATAGATCTTTTAATAATATATATATATATATATATATATATTTTAGTGTTCATAAATATTATTAAAAGATATATACTTTATGTACTAACAGGTAACAACTTTAAAAAGTTCCTAAACTACATATATATATATATATATATATATATATATATATATATATATATATATATATATATATATATATATATATATATATAATGTATTTGTTCATTATGTAATATATATATTTTTTTAGAAACTTTTTCAAGTTGTTAGCTGTTAGTACTTAAAGTATAGATCTTTTAATAATATATATATATATATATATATATTTTAGTGTTCATAAATATTATTAAAAGATATATACTTTATGTACTAACAGGTAACAACTTTAAAAAGTTCCTAAACTACATATATATATATATATATATATATATATATATATATATATATATATATATATATATAATGTATTTGTTCATTATGTAATATATATATTTTTTTAGAAACTTTTTCAAGTTGTTAGCTGTTAGTACTTAAAGTATAGATCTTTTAATAATATATATATATATATATATATTTTAGTGTTCATAAATATTATTAAAAGATATATACTTTATGTACTAACAGGTAACAACTTTAAAAAGTTCCTAAACTACATATATATATATATATATATATATAATGTATTTGTTCATTATGTAATATATATATTTTTTTAGAAACTTTTTCAAGTTGTTAGCTGTTAGTACTTAAAGTATAGATCTTTTAATAATATATATATATATATATATATATTTTAGTGTTCATAAATATTATTAAAAGATATATACTTTATGTACTAACAGGTAACAACTTTACAAACTTCCTAAACTACATATATATATATATATATATATATATATATATATATATAATGTATTTGTTCATTATGTAATATATATATTTTTTTTGAAACTTTTTCAAGTTGTTAGCTGTTAGTACTTAAAGTATGGATCCTTTAATAATATATATATATATATATATATATATATATATATATATTTTAGTGTTCATAAATATTATTAAAAG
>JBAIZL010000084.1:405000-472945 GCA_036971475.1 Prosapia bicincta | reverse complement strand
ACAAGATGTGTATAAGAAGAGTATAAACAAGATGTGTATAAGGAGAGTATAAACAAGATGTGTATAAGGAGAGTATAAACAAGATGTGTATAAGGAGAGTATAAACAAGATGTGTATAAGGAGAGTATAAACAAGATGTGTATAAGGAGAGTATAAACAAGATGTGTATAAGGAGAGTATAAACAAGATGTGTATAAGGAGAGTATAAACAAGATGTGCATAAGGAGAGTATAAACAAGATGTGTATAAGGAGAGTATAAACAAGATGTGTATAAGGAGAGTATAAACAAGATGTGTATAAGGAGAGTATAAACAAGATGTGTATAAGGAGAGTATAAACAAGATGTGCATAAGGAGAGTATAAACAAGATGTGTATAAGGAGAGTATAAACAAGATGTGTATAAGGAGAGTATAAACAAGATGTGTATAAGGAGAGTATAAACAAGATGTGTATAAGGAGAGTATAAACAAGATGTGTATAAGGAGAGTATAAACAAGATGTGTATAAGGAGAGTATAAACAAGATGTGTATAAGGAGAGTATAAACAAGATGTGTATAAGGAGAGTATAAACAAGATGTGTATAAGGAGAGTATAAACAAGATGTGTATAAGGAGAGTATAAACAAGATGTGCATAAGGAGAGTATAAACAAGATGTGTATAAGGAGAGTATAAACAAGATCTGTATAAGAAGAGTATAAACAAGATGTGTATAAGAAGAGTATAAACAAGATGTGTATAAGGAGAGTATAAACAAGATGTGTATAAGGAGAGTATAAACAAGATGTGTATAAGGAGAGTATAAACAAGATGTGTATAAGGAGAGTATAAACAAGATGTGTATAAGGAGAGTATAAACAAGATGTGTATAAGGAGAGTATAAACAAGATGTGTATAAGGAGAGTATAAACAAGATGTGTATAAGGAGAGTATAAACAAGATGTGTATAAGGAGAGTATAAACAAGATGTGTATAAGGAGAGTATAAACAAGATGTGTATAAGGAGAGTATAAACAAGATGTGCATAAGGAGAGTATAAACAAGATGTGTATAAGGAGAGTATAAACAAGATGTGTATAAGGAGAGTATAAACAAGATGTGTATAAGAAGAGTATAAACAAGATCTGTATAAGGAGAGTATAAACAAGATCTGTATAAGAAGAGTATAAACAAGATGTGTATAAGAAGAGTATAAACAAGATGTGTATAAGGAGAGTATAAACAAGATCTGTATAAGAAGAGTATAAACAAGATGTGTATAAGGAGAGTATAAACAAGATCTGTATAAGAAGAGTATAAACAAGATGTGTATAAGAAGAGTATAAACAAGATGTGTATAAGGAGAGTATAAACAAGATCTGTATAAGAAGAGTATAAACAAGATGTGTATAAGGAGAGTATAAACAAGATGTGTATAAGGAGAGTATAAACAAGATCTGTATAAGGAGAGTATAAACAAGATCTGTATAAGAAGAGTATAAACAAGATGTGTATAAGGAGAGTATAAACAAGATGTGTATAAGGAGAGTATAAACAAGATGTGTATAAGGAGAGTATAAACAAGATGTGCATAAGGAGAGTATAAACAAGATGTGTATAAGGAGAGTATAAACAAGATGTGTATAAGGAGAGTATAAACAAGATGTGTATAAGGAGAGTATAAACAAGATGTGTATAAGGAGAGTATAAACAAGATGTGTATAAGGAGAGTATAAACAAGATGTGCATAAGGAGAGTATAAACAAGATGTGTATAAGAAGAGTATAAACAAGATGTGTATAAGGAGAGTATAAACAAGATGTGTGTAAGGAGAGTATAAACAAGATGTGTATAAGGAGAGTATAAACAAGATGTGTATAAGGAGAGTATAAACAAGATGTGTGTAAGGAGAGTATAAACAAGATGTGTATAAGGAGAGTATAAACAAGATGTGTATAAGGAGAGTATAAACAAGATGTGTATAAGGAGAGTATAAACAAGATGTGTATAAGGAGAGTATAAACAAGATGTGTATAAGGAGAGTATAAACAAGATGTGTATAAGGAGAGTATAAACAAGATGTGTATAAGGAGAGTATAAACAAGATGTGTATAAGGAGAGTATAAACAAGATGTGTATAAGGAGAGTATAAACAAGATGTGCATAAGGAGAGTATAAACAAGATGTGTATAAGGAGAGTATAAACAAGATGTGTATAAGGAGAGTATAAACAAGATCTGTATAAGAAGAGTATAAACAAGATGTGTATAAGGAGAGTATAAACAAGATGTGTATAAGGAGAGTATAAACAAGATGTGTATAAGGAGAGTATAAACAAGATGTGTATAAGGAGAGTATAAACAAGATGTGTATAAGAAGAGTATAAACAAGATGTGTATAAGGAGAGTATAAACAAGATGTGTATAAGGAGAGTATAAACAAGATCTGTATAAGAAGAGTATAAACAAGATGTGTATAAGGAGAGTATAAACAAGATATGTATAAGGAGAGTATAAACAAGATCTGTATAAGGAGAGTATAAACAAGATCTGTATAAGAAGAGTTTAAACAAGATGTGTATAAGAAGAGTATAAACAAGATGTGTATAAGGAGAGTATAAACAAGATGTGTATAAGAAGAGTATAAACAAGATCTGTATAAGGAGAGTATAAACAAGATCTGTATAAGGAGAGTATAAACAAGATGTGTATAAGAAGAGTATAAACAAGATGTGTATAAGGAGAGTATAAACAAGATGTGTATAAGAAGAGTATAAACAAGATCTGTATAAGGAGAGTATAAACAAGATCTGTATAAGAAGAGTATAAACAAGATGTGTATAAGGAGAGTATAAACAAGATCTGTATAAGAAGAGTATAAACAAGATGTGTATAAGAAGAGTATAAACAAGATGTGTATAAGGAGAGTATAAACAAGATGTGTATAAGGAGAGTATAAACAAGATCTGTATAAGAAGAGTATAAACAAGATGTGTATAAGAAGAGTATAAACAAGATGTGTATAAGAAGAGTATAAACAAGATGTGTATAAGGAGAGTATAAACAAGATGTGTATAAGGAGAGTATAAACAAGATCTGTATAAGGAGAGTATAAACAAGATGTGTATAAGGAGAGTATAAACAAGATGTGTATAAGGAGACTATAAACAAGATGTGTATAAGGAGAGTATAAACAAGATGTGTATAAGGAGAGTATAAACAAGATGTGTATAAGAAGAGTATAAACAAGATGTGTATAAGGAGAGTATAAACAAGATGTGTATAAGGAGAGTATAAACAAGATCTGTATAGGAAGAGTATAAACAAGATGTGTATAAGGAGAGTATAAACAAGATGTGTATAAGGAGAGTATAAACAAGATCTGTATAAGAAGAGTATAAACAAGATGTGTATAAGGAGAGTATAAACAAGATCTGTATAAGAAGAGTATAAACAAGATGTGTATAAGGAGAGTATAAACAAGATGTGTATAAGGAGAGTATAAACAAGATCTGTATAAGAAGAGTATAAACAAGATGTGTATAAGGAGAGTATAAACAAGATGTGTATAAGGAGAGTATAAACAAGATGTGTATAAGGAGAGTATAAACAAGATGTGTATAAGGAGAGTATAAACAAGATGTGTATAAGGAGAGTATAAACAAGATCTGTATAAGAAGAGTATAAACAAGATGTGTATAAGAAGAGTATAAACAAGATGTGTATAAGGAGAGTATAAACAAGATGTGTATAAGGAGAGTATAAACAAGATGTGTATAAGGAGAGTATAAACAAGATGTGTATAAGGAGAGTATAAACAAGATCTGTATAAGAAGAGTATAAACAAGATGTGTATAAGGAGAGTATAAACACGATGTGTATAAGGAGAGTATAAACAAGATCTGTATAAGAAGAGTATAAACAAGATGTGTATAAGGAGAGTATAAACAAGATGTGTATAAGGAGAGTATAAACAAGATCTGTATAAGAAGAGTATAAACAAGATGTGTATAAGAAGAGTATAAACAAGATGTGTATAAGGAGAGTATAAACAAGATGTGTATAAGGAGAGTATAAACAAGATCTGTATAAGAAGAGTATAAACAAGATGTGTATAAGGAGAGTATAAACAAGATCTGTATAAGAAGAGTATAAACAAGATGTGTATAAGGAGAGTATAAACAAGATGTGTATAAGGAGAGTATAAACAAGATCTGTATAAGAAGAGTATAAACAAGATGTGTATAAGGAGAGTATAAACAAGATCTGTATAAGAAGAGTATAAACAAGATGTGTATAAGGAGAGTATAAACAAGATGTGTATAAGGAGAGTATAAACAAGATGTGTATAAGAAGAGTATAAACAAGATCTGTATAAGGAGAGTATAAACAAGATCTGTATAAGAAGAGTATAAACAAGATGTGTATAAGAAGAGTATAAACAAGATGTGTATAAGGAGAGTATAAACAAGATCTGTATAAGAAGAGTATAAACAAGATGTGTATAAGGAGAGTATAAACAAGATCTGTATAAGAAGAGTATAAACAAGATGTGTATAAGAAGAGTATAAACAAGATGTGTATAAGGAGAGTATAAACAAGATCTGTATAAGAAGAGTATAAACAAGATGTGTATAAGGAGAGTATAAACAAGATGTGTATAAGAAGAGTATAAACAAGATCTGTATAAGGAGAGTATAAACAAGATCTGTATAAGAAGAGTATAAACAAGATGTGTATAAGAAGAGTATAAACAAGATGTGTATAAGGAGAGTATAAACAAGATGTGTATAAGAAGAGTATAAACAAGATCTGTATAAGAAGAGTATAAACAAGATGTGTATAAGAAGAGTATAAACAAGATGTGTATAAGGAGAGTATAAACAAGATGTGTATAAGGAGAGTATAAACAAGATCTGTATAAGAAGAGTATAAACAAGATGTGTATAAGAAGAGTATAAACAAGATGTGTATAAGGAGAGTATTAACAAGATGTGTATAAGGAGAGTATAAACAAGATGTGTATAAGAAGAGTATAAACAAGATGTGTATAAGAAGAGTATAAACAAGATGTGTATAAGAAGAGTATAAACAAGATGTGTATAAGAAGAGTATAAACAAGATGTGTATAAGGAGAGTATAAACAAGATGTGTATAAGGAGAGTATAAACAAGATGTGTATAAGGAGAGTATAAACAAGATCTGTATAAGAAGAGTATAAACAAGATGTGTATAAGGAGAGTATAAACAAGATGTGTATAAGGAGAGTATAAACAAGATCTGTATAAGAAGAGTATAAACAAGATGTGTATAAGGAGAGTATAAACAAGATGTGTATAAGGAGAGTATAAACAAGATGTGTATAAGGAGAGTATAAACAAGATGTGTATAAGGAGAGTATAAACAAGATCTGTATAAGAAGAGTATAAACAAGACGTGTATAAGGAGAGTATAAACAAGATGTGTATAAGGAGAGTATAAACAAGATGTGTATAAGGAGAGTATAAACAAGATGTGTATAAGGAGAGTATAAACAAGATCTGTATAAGGAGAGTATAAACAAGATCTGTATAAGAAGAGTATAAACAAGATGTGTATAAGGAGAGTATAAACAAGATGTGTATAAGGAGAGTATAAACAAGATGTGTATAAGGAGAGTATAAACAAGATGTGTATAAGAAGAGTATAAACAAGATGTGTATAAGGAGAGTATAAACAAGATGTGTATAAGGAGAGTATAAACAAGATGTGTATAAGGAGAGTATAAACAAGATGTGTATAAGGAGAGTATAAACAAGATGTGTATAAGGAGAGTATAAACAAGATGTGTATAAGGAGAGTATAAACAAGATGTGTATAAGGAGAGTATAAACAAGATGTGTATAAGAAGAGTATAAACAAGATGTGTATAAGGAGAGTATAAACAAGATGTGTATAAGGAGAGTATAAACAAGATGTGTATAAGGAGAGTATAAACAAGATGTGTATAAGAAGAGTATAAACAAGATGTGTATAAGGAGAGTATAAACAAGATGTGTATAAGGAGAATATAAACAAGATGTGTATAAGGAGAGTATAAACAAGATGTGTATAAGAAGAGTATAAACAAGATGTGTATAAGGAGAGTATAAACAAGATGTGTATAAGGAGAGTATAAACAAGATGTGTATAAGAAGAGTATAAACAAGATGTGTATAAGGAGAGTATAAACAAGATGTGTATAAGGAGAGTATAAACAAGATGTGTATAAGGAGAGTATAAACAAGATGTGTATAAGGAGAGTATAAACAAGATGTGTATAAGAAGAGTATAAACAAGATGTGTATAAGGAGAGTATAAACAAGATGTGTATAAGGAGAGTATAAACAAGATGTGTATAAGGAGAGTATAAACAAGATGTGTATAAGGAGAGTATAAACAAGATGTGTATAAGGAGAGTATAAACAAGATGTGTATAAGGAGAGTATAAACAAGATGTGTATAAGGAGAGTATAAACTAACAGAAGGAATTAATTAGCCTCAAAACACACAAATAATACACGCTCGTGAAATTGTAGGGATATCATAAACTACTCCAGATATGTAAACAGAAGTAAATTTACACTACAATGCCCTAAAAAACAGACTATCAAATCATTATAGTAAATAAACAGTAACAGTTGCAGTATGCTTTTTATAAAACCAAAACTATAAAATCCGTTAATTTTTATTGCACAAAATACGTATAAAAAATAGAAAGAATTAAAATTTTTAAAGTTAACAGTCTTCTTGCTGCAGGAAAAATTATCCTGAGACATCTGAAACTGTCCCGATTTTATCTGAATACCGACAGAACTGAAAAGATTTATAACCACGTCTACAGAAATATTGAACTGAGAAAACATTTAATTTTGCGCAATGAGAAATTACCTTAAACATTTGCTATTAGTCGCGCCTAAGAATGTTTTTTTTTCAAAAATTGGATTAAAAATACATAGCTTATTATTATAGTTATATTGAACTATTTGTATTGAGATTTATCAAATTTTAAATAAATTATTATATTTATTAAATGATAAAAACTAACAATTGTCCTTCCCCTTAACGATGTTCGACAAGTAATATAATATAACATATGCGTTAAAACAGTTGTTTTACAACATAATGTACATACAACATAAAATCAGCTGTTGCATGAAATCATATGTTATCATTTAATTTACTTTGTGGTGACTCATAGCATAACGTGACGGAAATTGTATATTTATGTCAATCCCAATACGTTTTTGTACGCGTCGCTAAAAAGTTTTTATTTTAAAAACATTTCTAAATGATGGAGTTAAAATAGTGTTTGAACTATTGACTACTTTAGGCGCTTAGTATTTTTTCTTAAAGGATTATAAATGTAGAGATATGACGTCACAAAGAAGATACTGTATAAAATTAAGGGACTGTTCTCGAAGATTACCGGAATGTCATACAATTTCTTACATATTCAGATATATTGTAGATTTAATTAAATGAATTGGTAACTTTACTTCATAGATGCGTTATTCGTATGTTATGTTGTATTTCTGTATTGCAAAATATATATTTGAGGAAATTTATATTTCTGAATACGTTTACGGTAAATTTAGTTCTTTAACATACCTACTTGTTAATGCCTTAAACTATTAATGATTAATTTTGGGAATTTTTAAGGTTTATTTAATTATACTATTAGGAGCAAAATTTCAAGACATAAATTGTGACAATGAATTGTATTATGAAAGTGTAATATTTTAAATAAAACGTTAAAAGAACGTGTTCGTTCAGAATTTTAAGTACCAGAAGAACCTCTCGATAAAGCTTATGGCTTCTTCACCTTATTGATAACGATTAGAATGTGTGTAGGCCTACATAGGATAACATCTGATGCATTTTTACTTTGAGCCTAATTATATGAGGTTAGTGGATTTTCAGTATCAGAGTAACAAAAGGAACTGTCACTAGTACTTTTCCTGGACACGTCACTGAGTCCTCGTGACCTAGTTCCACTCTCACAATCCAGATAATAATAGGAAGCCGATTGGTTAATTAGCGGCCTGCCTTGTGAGAGCGACGCGATTGGCGAAATCTGATTGGTCAAAGCACCATAACTTACTGGTGCACTACCATAAGTTACTGAAATTTTATCATGGGTATGTTCCACACGCGCGCAAGCACACGCACACAAACACACACACAAACACACATCAAATACCAGAAATACATCATAATAAATTCATTTAAAGATACAATTTACGCTCACAATCTTTTGTCGACATTTTTGAGCAAATGTTTAAACCAAAACCTCTAAACTTTACTTTCTGAATACTCACCCCTGTAAAGAGAATTTTACAGCTGCGTCAATGTAGAATTAACATTGTTGTGAGGGGGAGGACAAGATATCCTTTAGTCCCATGCCTGAAAAAACCAAAGCAAAATAAAAACCTGTCACATTTACAGGAATAGCAATAGACAATAGTTGTACACATTATGAATAGGCAATAGTTGTACACATTATGAATAGGCAATAGCTGTACACATTACGAACAGGCAATAGTTGTACACATTATGAATAGGCAATAGCTGTACGCATTATGAATAGGCGATAGTTGTACACATTACGAACAGGCAATAGTTGTACACATTACGAACAGGCAATAGTTGTACACATTATGAATAGGCAATAGTTGTACACATTATGAATAGGCAATAGTTGTAAACATTATGAATAGGCAATAGTTGTACACATTATGAATAGGCAATAGTTGTACACATTATGAATAGGCAATAGTTGTACACATTATGAATAGGCAATAGCTGTACGCATTATGAATAGGCGATAGTTGTACACATTACGAACAGGCAATAGTTGTACACATTACGAACAGGCAATAGTTGTACACATTATGAATAGGCAATAGTTGTACACATTATGAATAGGCAATAGTTGTAAACATTATGAATAGGCAATAGTTGTACACATTATGAATAGGCAATAGCTGTACGCATTATGAACAGGCAATAGTTGTACACATTGTAACGGTTGAGCCTTTTTTCCTGGGGTAAGTATTTATCAGGGCTTTATTAAAAATGTGTGTTAATTACTAATTAACAAATTAATTACCTTACGTAACCAGGGCTCTATCTAGTTCTCCGTTTCAGCCAGGCATAATAATGTCTTTCTGTAAACGATCTTCTGATATCTTTGGAAGATAGAACTAGGTTACTTGAAATGAAAATTGAAAGTTTGTAACGTTCTAGGTTACTTGTGAAATAACAATTTAAATTTTTAAAATACAAAATTAGACAATTTATTAATCAATCACAAATTACAAAAGAACAAATGACAGCAATGTGTCGAGTAATTTACTATTAATTACGGCTAGTTATTCCATACATTTTAATTACTTATTAACCTTTAAAATTTATATATATCGACAAGATAGTAACTTGAGTTTTTCCAAATTAATTTTGAAATGAATATTCAAAGGACAATTTCTACCGTTCATGTGTTAACCGTTTATCAATTAAAAATCCTTCAACTTAGTTAACATTAAAATACATTTTCTTTATTATCATCTAAAACGTACCTGATTGTGCACATCACTTATAAAACACTTTAAAACATATTAAACATTGCCCCTGACTTTTGGAATCACTAAACACTTCACACATCGCTCTTGCAAATAAGCGCACTTAAACAAAAATGATATTAACTTTTACTCATTTGAAATACATAAATAATCGCTTCTGACTTCTTCTTTTAGCTCGTTAATAAAATTTGGTACCGGCCTTGACATCTTAAATTTTGAATACTGGAGCTTATAAATTTCTAGGTTACGTCCGAAAATGCCATCACGTCTGTTCTGTTCAAGAACCTCTCGAGAAATGGGGTTTCTGCAAGGACACGCCAACGGAACTTCCCACCCCTGATTATTATTTCGAATTTTTCGATTGGTGCATTGGATCTGGCGATATCAGACCATGCTCACGTCACATGAGGTGATGTGGGTTAATTACCCCAAGTTACCACTCGTACGATATTTTGCATTTTTACCCGCTATGGGCGCTACTATCTATGCTAGCTTCACAATGTAAACCAATAAAACAAACATTTTCTTTTATATTGGAATGATATAATTATTAAATAAAAATCAAATATATAAATGAATTTATATGTAACACCTTATTTTTAAGAGTGTTACAACATTAAGAATAGGCGATAGTTGTACACATTATGAATAGGCAATATTTGTACATATTATGAATAGGCAATAGTTGTACACATTATGAATAGGCAATATTTGTACACATTATGAATAGGCAATCGTTGTAAACATTATGAATAGGCAATAGTTGTGAAAATTACCAATTATATAAAGTAACCCGTATCTACGCATACCTATAGTAAATAATTATTTAAATAGTGCACACTTACGTCTTGGGATGTATTTGGAAGTGCAGTAAAACCCCAATAATTCGGTAATTTATGGCCCGGCAATTTCAGTAATCAAAGGACTTACAGCATGACACATCAAGTAATCCAGCTTTTTAGTGTCGGGCACTATCAGTAATCCGCCTCCTTGGAGTGTGGCCTTATCAGTAATTCGGCATGTTATAGTTCGAAGCTTTCAGTTTTCCGGCATCCTTTAGTTTAACACATTCAGTAATCCGCCTCCTTGGAGTGTGGCCTTATCAGTAATTCGGCATGTTGTAGTTCGAAGCTTTCAGTTTTCCGGCATCCTTTAGTTTAACACATTCAGTAATCCGCCTCCTTGGAGTGTGGCCTTATCAGTAATTCGGCATGTTGTAGTTCGAAGCTTTCAGTTTTCCGGCATCCTTTAGTTTAACACATTCAGTAATCCGCCTCCTTGGAGTGTGGCCTTATCAGTAATTCGGCATGTTATAGTTCGAAGCTTTCAGTTTTCCGGCATCCTTTAGTTTAACACATTCAGTAATCCGACTCCTTATAGTCAGGCGCTTTCAGTAATCCTGGATCTTATAGTCGGGTGCTTCAAGTTCTCTGACAACTTAAATCCTGGCACCTTCATTAATCCGGCATTTCAGTAAGGAGTATAAAAAAATATAAAGTTAGCAACTTGTGAAGATTGGGTCCATCTTTTCTATCTTAAAGTTAAGTCACCTAATTTATATTTGGCGGATATTTTTAGCAAGAATAAACAATAAACAAACATTTATGATTTATTTTTGGAGTTAAGAAACTCACGGCTGGTCGTAAATCAAGAAACTAACATTTGCCGATTGACAAAACCCTTGTCGGATTGAATCCACCGAACATGATGCTTGTCAGTTCCTTGTCTCTTCAGTACCGGCGCGACGTTAGAACTACTGTAATTATACAAATTTGCAAAATAAATAAATTATGCTATAAAAATTTGTTTTTTTCAGTAATTCATAAATCTTGCCCACTAACCACCATAGTAATAGTCATATAAATAGGTTTTTGTAACGATTTACAATATGAATATTTTTCAATATTCAATAGTAAATTTTGTGTTTATTAAAAGTTTTATAAAGAAATAACCAACAAATAATCCAAATAATTCATTACCATGGTCAAGATTGAGGCAATTATTTGCGAGTATTTTAATGTCAGGAAGGTGCCCCAGAAGGTGCCTTATTTGTGTGCTACAGTAAAAAAAACTCAATATTCCTCCAAACAAGAAACTCATTTTTTTTTTTACTACAAAAATATTGTTTCTAATATGGTTTTGTAAATGTTGTCATTATGTTATTTGAAAGGCTTAATTAATAGAAACATAAACTGTTAAATAGCATTATAAAATGTGCGAATGAGTGGAAGAATCGATACAGAATAGCCTCAGTTACGGAACTTCTGTAGTGTCTAAGCACCAGATATTTCCCGAGGAAGCAATAATAATAAATCTACCAACAGCCTGGGGATTTCCTCACCACAGTATTGCGTTTACTTATTATCCAATCCGCTATTTTGCGGGCGCACATCTCAGTACATAAACTAAGAGGCAGATAATATAAGATAAATAGCACGTAAAGAATCTATGAAATAAACGACCAAATTACCCCTACCGCCACCAAGGTTATTCAACCCAGGGATACCGAATCCGAGATGAGCGAAATATGGGACCAAGCTACCCCTACCGTCACCAAGTCAACCCAGGGATACTGAATCCGGGATGTGCGAAATAAGCGACCAAGCTACCCCTACCTCCACCAAGATCATTCAACTCAGGGATACCGAATCCGAGATGAGCGAAATATGAAACCAAGCTACCCCTACCGCCATCAAGTCAACTCAGAAATACTGAATTCGGGATGTGCGAAATAAGCGACCAAGCTACCCCTACCGCCACCAAGGTTATTCAACCCAGGGATACCGAATCCGAGATGAGCGAAATATGGGACCAAGCTACCCCTACCGCCACCAAGGTCATTTAACCCAAGGATACCGAATCCGAGATGAGCGAAATATGAAACCAAGCTACCCCTACCGCCATCAAGTCAACTCAGAAATACTGAATTCGGGATGTGCGAAATAAGCGACCAAGCTACCCCTACCGCCACCAAGGTTATTCAACCCAGGGATACCGAATCCGAGATGAGCGAAATATGGGACCAAGCTACCCCTACCGCCATCAAGTCAACTCAGAAATACTGAATTCGGGATGTGCGAAATAAGCGACCAAGCTACCCCTACCGCCACCAAGGTTATTCAACTCAGGGATACCGAATCCGAGATGAGCGAAATATGAAACCAAGCTACCCCTACCGCCATCAAGTCAACTCAGAAATACTGAATTCGGGATGTGCGAAATAAGCGACCAAGCTACCCCTACCGCCACCAAGGTTATTCAACCCAGGGATACCGAATCCGAGATGAGCGAAATATGGGACCAAGCTACCCCTACCGCCACCAAGTCAACCCAGGGATACTGAATCCGGGATGTGCGAAATAAGCGACCAAGCTACCCCTACCTCCACCAAGATCATTCAACTCAGGGATACCGAATCCGAGATGAGCGAAATATGAAACCAAGCTACCCCTACCGCCATCAAGTCAACTCAGAAATACTGAATTCGGGATGTGCGAAATAAGCGACCAAGGGATACCGAATCCGAGATGAGCGAAATATGGAACCAAGCTACCCCTACCGCCATCAAGTCAACTCAGAAATACTGAATTCGGGATGTGCGAAATAAGCGACCAAGCTACCCCTACCGCCACCAAGGTCATTTAACCCAAGGATACCGAATCCGAGATGAGCGAAATATGGAACCAAGCTACCCCTACCGCCATCAAGTCAACTCAGAAATACTGAATTCGGGATGTGCGAAATAAGCGACCAAGCTACCCCTACCGCCACCAAGGTCATTTAACCCAAGGATACCGAATCCGAGATGAGCGAAATATGGAACCAAGCTACCCCTACCGCCATCAAGTCAACTCAGAAATACTGAATTCGGGATGTGCGAAATAAGCGACCAAGCTACCCCTACCGCCACCAAGGTCATTTAACCCAAGGATACCGAATCCGAGATGAGCGAAATATGGAACCAAGCTACCCCTACCGCCATCAAGTCAACTCAGAAATACTGAATTCGGGATGTGCGAAATAAGCGACCAAGCTACCCCTACCGCCACCAAGGTCATTTAACCCAGGGATACCGAATCCGAGATGTGCGAACTAAGCGACCAAGCTACCCCTACCGACACCAAGTCAACCCAGGGATACTGAATCCGGGATGTGCGAAATAAGCGACCAAGCTACCCCTACCTCCACCAAGATCATTCAACTCAGGGATACCGAATCCGAGATGAGCGAAATATGAAACCAAGCTACCCCTACCGCCATCAAGATCATTCAACTCAGGGATACCGAATCCGAGATGAGCGAAATATGAAACCAAGCTACCCCTACCGCCATCAAGTCAACTCAGAAATACTGAATTCGGGATGTGCGAAATAAGCGACCAAGCTACCCCTACCGCCACCAAGGTTATTCAACCCAGGGATACCGAATCCGAGATGAGCGAAATATGGGACCAAGCTACCCCTACCGCCACCAAGGTCATTTAACCCAAGGATACCGAATCCGAGATGAGCGAAATATGAAACCAAGCTACCCCTACCGCCATCAAGTCAACTCAGAAATACTGAATTCGGGATGTGCGAAATAAGCGACCAAGCTACCCCTACCGCCACCAAGGTTATTCAACCCAGGGATACCGAATCCGAGATGAGCGAAATATGGGACCAAGCTACCCCTACCGCCATCAAGTCAACTCAGAAATACTGAATTCGGGATGTGCGAAATAAGCGACCAAGCTACCCCTACCGCCACCAAGGTTATTCAACTCAGGGATACCGAATCCGAGATGAGCGAAATATGGAACCAAGCTACCCCTACCGCCATCAAGTCAACTCAGAAATACTGAATTCGGGATGTGCGAAATAAGCGACCAAGCTACCCCTACCGCCACCAAGGTCATTTAACCCAAGGATACCGAATCCGAGATGAGCGAAATATGGAACCAAGCTACCCCTACCGCCATCAAGTCAACTCAGAAATACTGAATTCGGGATGTGCGAAATAAGCGACCAAGCTACCCCTACCGCCACCAAGGTCATTTAACCCAAGGATACCGAATCCGAGATGAGCGAAATATGGAACCAAGCTACCCCTACCGCCATCAAGTCAACTCAGAAATACTGAATTCGGGATGTGCGAAATAAGCGACCAAGCTACCCCTACCGCCACCAAGGTCATTTAACCCAAGGATACCGAATCCGAGATGAGCGAAATATGGAACCAAGCTACCCCAACCGCCATCAAGTCAACTCAGAAATACTGAATTCGGGATGTGCGAAATAAGCGACCAAGCTACCCCTACCGCCACCAAGGTCATTTAACCCAGGGATACCGAATCCGAGATGTGCGAGCTAAGCGACCAAGCTACCCCTACCGACACCAAGTCAACCCAGGGATACTGAATCCGGGATGTGCGAAATAAGCGACCAAGCTACCCCTACCTCCACCAAGATCATTCAACTCAGGGATACCGAATCCGAGATGAGCGAAATATGAAACCAAGCTACCCCTACCGCCATCAAGATCATTCAACTCAGGGATACCGAATCCGAGATGAGCGAAATATGAAACCAAGCTACCCCTACCGCCATCAAGATCATTCAACTCAGGGATACCGAATCCGAGATGTGCGAAATATGGGACCAAGCTACCCCTTCCGTCACCAAGTCAACCCAGGGATACTGAATCCGGGATGTGCGAAATAAGCGACCAAGCTACCCCTACCTCCACCAAGATCATTCAACTCAGGGATACCGAATCCGAGATGAGCGAAATATGAAACCAAGCTACCCCTACCGCCATCAAGTCAACTCAGAAATACTGAATTCGGGATGTGCGAAATAAGCGACCAAGGGATACCGAATCCGAGATGAGCGAAATATGGAACCAAGCTACCCCTACCGCCATCAAGTCAACTCAGAAATACTGAATTCGGGATGTGCGAAATAAGCGACCAAGCTACCCCTACCGCCACCAAGGTTATTCAACCCAGGGATACCGAATCCGAGATGAGCGAAATATGGGACCAAGCTACCCCTACCGCCACCAAGGTCATTTAACCCAAGGATACCGAATCCGAGATGAGCGAAATATGAAACCAAGCTACCCCTACCGCCATCAAGTCAACTCAGAAATACTGAATTCGGGATGTGCGAAATAAGCGACCAAGCTACCCCTACCGCCACCAAGGTTATTCAACCCAGGGATACCGAATCCGAGATGAGCGAAATATGGGACCAAGCTACCCCTACCGCCATCAAGTCAACTCAGAAATACTGAATTCGGGATGTGCGAAATAAGCGACCAAGCTACCCCTACCGCCACCAAGGTTATTCAACTCAGGGATACCGAATCCGAGATGAGCGAAATATGAAACCAAGCTACCCCTACCGCCATCAAGTCAACTCAGAAATACTGAATTCGGGATGTGCGAAATAAGCGACCAAGCTACCCCTACCGCCACCAAGGTTATTCAACCCAGGGATACCGAATCCGAGATGAGCGAAATATGGGACCAAGCTACCCCTACCGCCACCAAGTCAACCCAGGGATACTGAATCCGGGATGTGCGAAATAAGCGACCAAGCTACCCCTACCTCCACCAAGATCATTCAACTCAGGGATACCGAATCCGAGATGAGCGAAATATGAAACCAAGCTACCCCTACCGCCATCAAGTCAACTCAGAAATACTGAATTCGGGATGTGCGAAATAAGCGACCAAGGGATACCGAATCCGAGATGAGCGAAATATGGAACCAAGCTACCCCTACCGCCATCAAGTCAACTCAGAAATACTGAATTCGGGATGTGCGAAATAAGCGACCAAGCTACCCCTACCGCCACCAAGGTCATTTAACCCAAGGATACCGAATCCGAGATGAGCGAAATATGGAACCAAGCTACCCCTACCGCCATCAAGTCAACTCAGAAATACTGAATTCGGGATGTGCGAAATAAGCGACCAAGCTACCCCTACCGCCACCAAGGTCATTTAACCCAAGGATACCGAATCCGAGATGAGCGAAATATGGAACCAAGCTACCCCTACCGCCATCAAGTCAACTCAGAAATACTGAATTCGGGATGTGCGAAATAAGCGACCAAGCTACCCCTACCGCCACCAAGGTCATTTAACCCAAGGATACCGAATCCGAGATGAGCGAAATATGGAACCAAGCTACCCCTACCGCCATCAAGTCAACTCAGAAATACTGAATTCGGGATGTGCGAAATAAGCTACCAAGCTACCCCTACCGCCACCAAGGTCATTTAACCCAGGGATACCGAATCCGAGATGTGCGAACTAAGCGACCAAGCTACCCCTACCGACACCAAGTCAACCCAGGGATACTGAATCCGGGATGTGCGAAATAAGCGACCAAGCTACCCCTACCTCCACCAAGATCATTCAACTCAGGGATACCGAATCCGAGATGAGCGAAATATGAAACCAAGCTACCCCTACCGCCATCAAGATCATTCAACTCAGGGATACCGAATCCGAGATGAGCGAAATATGAAACCAAGCTACCCCTACCGCCATCAAGTCAACTCAGAAATACTGAATTCGGGATGTGCGAAATAAGCGACCAAGCTACCCCTACCGCCACCAAGGTTATTCAACCCAGGGATACCGAATCCGAGATGAGCGAAATATGGGACCAAGCTACCCCTACCGCCACCAAGGTCATTTAACCCAAGGATACCGAATCCGAGATGAGCGAAATATGAAACCAAGCTACCCCTACCGCCATCAAGTCAACTCAGAAATACTGAATTCGGGATGTGCGAAATAAGCGACCAAGCTACCCCTACCGCCACCAAGGTCATTTAACCCAAGGATACCGAATCCGAGATGAGCGAAATATGGAACCAAGCTACCCCAACCGCCATCAAGTCAACTCAGAAATACTGAATTCGGGATGTGCGAAATAAGCGACCAAGCTACCCCTACCGCCACCAAGGTCATTTAACCCAGGGATACCGAATCCGAGATGTGCGAGCTAAGCGACCAAGCTACCCCTACCGACACCAAGTCAACCCAGGGATACTGAATCCGGGATGTGCGAAATAAGCGACCAAGCTACCCCTACCTCCACCAAGATCATTCAACTCAGGGATACCGAATCCGAGATGAGCGAAATATGAAACCAAGCTACCCCTACCGCCATCAAGATCATTCAACTCAGGGATACCGAATCCGAGATGAGCGAAATATGAAACCAAGCTACCCCTACCGCCATCAAGATCATTCAACTCAGGGATACCGAATCCGAGATGTGCGAAATATGGGACCAAGCTACCCCTTCCGTCACCAAGTCAACCCAGGGATACTGAATCCGGGATGTGCGAAATAAGCGACCAAGCTACCCCTACCTCCACCAAGATCATTCAACTCAGGGATACCGAATCCGAGATGAGCGAAATATGAAACCAAGCTACCCCTACCGCCATCAAGTCAACTCAGAAATACTGAATTCGGGATGTGCGAAATAAGCGACCAAGGGATACCGAATCCGAGATGAGCGAAATATGGAACCAAGCTACCCCTACCGCCATCAAGTCAACTCAGAAATACTGAATTCGGGATGTGCGAAATAAGCGACCAAGCTACCCCTACCGCCACCAAGGTTATTCAACCCAGGGATACCGAATCCGAGATGAGCGAAATATGGGACCAAGCTACCCCTACCGCCACCAAGGTCATTTAACCCAAGGATACCGAATCCGAGATGAGCGAAATATGAAACCAAGCTACCCCTACCGCCATCAAGTCAACTCAGAAATACTGAATTCGGGATGTGCGAAATAAGCGACCAAGCTACCCCTACCGCCACCAAGGTTATTCAACCCAGGGATACCGAATCCGAGATGAGCGAAATATGGGACCAAGCTACCCCTACCGCCATCAAGTCAACTCAGAAATACTGAATTCGGGATGTGCGAAATAAGCGACCAAGCTACCCCTACCGCCACCAAGGTTATTCAACTCAGGGATACCGAATCCGAGATGAGCGAAATATGAAACCAAGCTACCCCTACCGCCATCAAGTCAACTCAGAAATACTGAATTCGGGATGTGCGAAATAAGCGACCAAGCTACCCCTACCGCCACCAAGGTTATTCAACCCAGGGATACCGAATCCGAGATGAGCGAAATATGGGACCAAGCTACCCCTACCGCCACCAAGTCAACCCAGGGATACTGAATCCGGGATGTGCGAAATAAGCGACCAAGCTACCCCTACCTCCACCAAGATCATTCAACTCAGGGATACCGAATCCGAGATGAGCGAAATATGAAACCAAGCTACCCCTACCGCCATCAAGTCAACTCAGAAATACTGAATTCGGGATGTGCGAAATAAGCGACCAAGGGATACCGAATCCGAGATGAGCGAAATATGGAACCAAGCTACCCCTACCGCCATCAAGTCAACTCAGAAATACTGAATTCGGGATGTGCGAAATAAGCGACCAAGCTACCCCTACCGCCACCAAGGTCATTTAACCCAAGGATACCGAATCCGAGATGAGCGAAATATGGAACCAAGCTACCCCTACCGCCATCAAGTCAACTCAGAAATACTGAATTCGGGATGTGCGAAATAAGCGACCAAGCTACCCCTACCGCCACCAAGGTCATTTAACCCAAGGATACCGAATCCGAGATGAGCGAAATATGGAACCAAGCTACCCCTACCGCCATCAAGTCAACTCAGAAATACTGAATTCGGGATGTGCGAAATAAGCGACCAAGCTACCCCTACCGCCACCAAGGTCATTTAACCCAAGGATACCGAATCCGAGATGAGCGAAATATGGAACCAAGCTACCCCTACCGCCATCAAGTCAACTCAGAAATACTGAATTCGGGATGTGCGAAATAAGCTACCAAGCTACCCCTACCGCCACCAAGGTCATTTAACCCAGGGATACCGAATCCGAGATGTGCGAACTAAGCGACCAAGCTACCCCTACCGACACCAAGTCAACCCAGGGATACTGAATCCGGGATGTGCGAAATAAGCGACCAAGCTACCCCTACCTCCACCAAGATCATTCAACTCAGGGATACCGAATCCGAGATGAGCGAAATATGAAACCAAGCTACCCCTACCGCCATCAAGATCATTCAACTCAGGGATACCGAATCCGAGATGAGCGAAATATGAAACCAAGCTACCCCTACCGCCATCAAGTCAACTCAGAAATACTGAATTCGGGATGTGCGAAATAAGCGACCAAGCTACCCCTACCGCCACCAAGGTTATTCAACCCAGGGATACCGAATCCGAGATGAGCGAAATATGGGACCAAGCTACCCCTACCGCCACCAAGGTCATTTAACCCAAGGATACCGAATCCGAGATGAGCGAAATATGAAACCAAGCTACCCCTACCGCCATCAAGTCAACTCAGAAATACTGAATTCGGGATGTGCGAAATAAGCGACCAAGCTACCCCTACCGCCACCAAGGTTATTCAACCCAGGGATACCGAATCCGAGATGAGCGAAATATGGGACCAAGCTACCCCTACCGCCATCAAGTCAACTCAGAAATACTGAATTCGGGATGTGCGAAATAAGCGACCAAGCTACCCCTACCGCCACCAAGGTTATTCAACTCAGGGATACCGAATCCGAGATGAGCGAAATATGAAACCAAGCTACCCCTACCGCCATCAAGTCAACTCAGAAATACTGAATTCGGGATGTGCGAAATAAGCGACCAAGCTACCCCTACCGCCACCAAGGTTATTCAACCCAGGGATACCGAATCCGAGATGAGCGAAATATGGGACCAAGCTACCCCTACCGCCACCAAGTCAACCCAGGGATACTGAATCCGGGATGTGCGAAATAAGCGACCAAGCTACCCCTACCTCCACCAAGATCATTCAACTCAGGGATACCGAATCCGAGATGAGCGAAATATGAAACCAAGCTACCCCTACCGCCATCAAGTCAACTCAGAAATACTGAATTCGGGATGTGCGAAATAAGCGACCAAGGGATACCGAATCCGAGATGAGCGAAATATGGAACCAAGCTACCCCTACCGCCATCAAGTCAACTCAGAAATACTGAATTCGGGATGTGCGAAATAAGCGACCAAGCTACCCCTACCGCCACCAAGGTCATTTAACCCAAGGATACCGAATCCGAGATGAGCGAAATATGGAACCAAGCTACCCCTACCGCCATCAAGTCAACTCAGAAATACTGAATTCGGGATGTGCGAAATAAGCGACCAAGCTACCCCTACCGCCACCAAGGTCATTTAACCCAAGGATACCGAATCCGAGATGAGCGAAATATGGAACCAAGCTACCCCTACCGCCATCAAGTCAACTCAGAAATACTGAATTCGGGATGTGCGAAATAAGCGACCAAGCTACCCCTACCGCCACCAAGGTCATTTAACCCAAGGATACCGAATCCGAGATGAGCGAAATATGGAACCAAGCTACCCCTACCGCCATCAAGTCAACTCAGAAATACTGAATTCGGGATGTGCGAAATAAGCGACCAAGCTACCCCTACCGCCACCAAGGTCATTTAACCCAGGGATACCGAATCCGAGATGTGCGAACTAAGCGACCAAGCTACCCCTACCGACACCAAGTCAACCCAGGGATACTGAATCCGGGATGTGCGAAATAAGCGACCAAGCTACCCCTACCTCCACCAAGATCATTCAACTCAGGGATACCGAATCCGAGATGAGCGAAATATGAAACCAAGCTACCCCTACCGCCATCAAGATCATTCAACTCAGGGATACCGAATCCGAGATGAGCGAAATATGAAACCAAGCTACCCCTACCGCCATCAAGATCATTCAACTCAGGGATACCGAATCCGAGATGTGCGAAATATGGGACCAAGCTACCCCTTCCGTCACCAAGTCAACCCAGGGATACTGAATCCGGGATGTGCGAAATAAGCGACCAAGCTACCCCTACCTCCACCAAGATCATTCAACTCAGGGATACCGAATCCGAGATGAGCGAAATATGAAACCAAGCTACCCCTACCGCCATCAAGTCAACTCAGAAATACTGAATTCGGGATGTGCGAAATAAGCGACCAAGGGATACCGAATCCGAGATGAGCGAAATATGGAACCAAGCTACCCCTACCGCCATCAAGTCAACTCAGAAATACTGAATTCGGGATGTGCGAAATAAGCGACCAAGCTACCCCTACCGCCACCAAGGTCATTTAACCCAAGGATACCGAATCCGAGATGAGCGAAATATGGAACCAAGCTACCCCTACCGCCATCAAGTCAACTCAGAAATACTGAATTCGGGATGTGCGAAATAAGCGACCAAGCTACCCCTACCGACACCAAGGTCATTCAACCCAGGGATACCGAATCCGAGATGAGCGAAATATGGAACCAAGCTACCCCTACCGCCATCAAGTCAACTCAGAAATACTGAATTCGGGATGTGCGAAATAAGCGACCAAGCTACCCCTACCGCCACCAAGGTCATTTAACCCAAGGATACCGAATCCGAGATGAGCGAAATATGGAACCAAGCTACCCCTACCGCCATCAAGTCAACTCAGAAATACTGAATTCGGGATGTGCGAAATAAGCGACCAAGCTACCCCTACCGCCACCAAGGTCATTTAACCCAAGGATACCGAATCCGAGATGAGCGAAATATGGAACCAAGCTACCCCTACCGCCATCAAGTCAACTCAGAAATACTGAATTCGGGATGTGCGAAATAAGCGACCAAGCTACCCCTACCGCCACCAAGGTCATTTAACCCAAGGATACCGAATCCGAGATGAGCGAAATATGGAACCAAGCTACCCCTACCGCCATCAAGTCAACTCAGAAATACTGAATTCGGGATGTGCGAAATAAGCGACCAAGCTACCCCTACCGCCACCAAGGTCATTTAACCCAAGGATACCGAATCCGAGATGAGCGAAATATGGAACCAAGCTACCCCTACCGCCATCAAGTCAACTCAGAAATACTGAATTCGGGATGTGCGAAATAAGCGACCAAGCTACCCCTACCGCCACCAAGGTCATTTAACCCAAGGATACCGAATCCGAGATGAGCGAAATATGGAACCAAGCTACCCCTACCGCCATCAAGTCAACTCAGAAATACTGAATTCGGGATGTGCGAAATAAGCGACCAAGCTACCCCTACCGCCACCAAGGTCATTTAACCCAAGGATACCGAATCCGAGATGAGCGAAATATGGAACCAAGCTACCCCTACCGCCATCAAGTCAACTCAGAAATACTGAATTCGGGATGTGCGAAATAAGCGACCAAGCTACCCCTACCGCCACCAAGGTCATTTAACCCAAGGATACCGAATCCGAGATGAGCGAAATATGGAACCAAGCTACCCCTACCGCCATCAAGTCAACTCAGAAATACTGAATTCGGGATGTGCGAAATAAGCGACCAAGCTACCCCTACCGCCACCAAGGTCATTTAACCCAGGGATACCGAATCCGAGATGTGAGAACTAAGCGACCAAGCTACCCCTACCGACACCAAGGCCATTTAACGTAAGGATACCCAATCCAGGATGCGCGAAATAAGCTACCAAACTACACTTCCACTGTCAATTACAGTTAAATTTGGAAGGAAAACGAACAAAGCTGAAGTATAAGAAAGTGGATACAGCTGTTGAACCAACAATGAAGAAAATGGTGACATAAAGGCTTGTCTCCGTACTCTCTCCTTCCTTCCAAACCTGGATTTAGTTTACGATCGTAAAAAAGAGGAACATACAAAAATACAGATATAAATATAAACTTAGGTGAATATTTTTTTTAAATATTATAAAAAACACTATAAATCGTTACAAAACATTATAAAACAAATATAAAATAATCCCTGGGGAGACCTCCCTTAAGGCTGATTTCAAACCCGCCTTAATGATAAAATTGATTTATTATCATTTAGCCAGCCCAAAAACTGGTGAAGTGTGATGGAAATCAGAATTAATGTATAAAAAAAAAACACAGTTCAAACTGTCTTACGAAGAGTGTGGAATACCCAGAGCACGTATAATTCTGTGGTGGTCGCTCATTTCACTGAAGATTAAGACTCTAGGCGCAGGTAGAGAAACCGTAATGGTCACTTTTTTCGCGACACCCGCGTAAATGATGACCGACAAGTACAAACACTACAATATATAAGTTTTAATTAGATTCTTTTCTCCTGTACATCTCGTAGTACGTAATTACTTGAACGTGCATTGCTTCTGTTGACTAAACTTTAAGACTAGTTATCCTTCAAACAAGGCTAATGTAATTGTTTACTAACATTACCTTGAGGCATGCGTTTCAAACAACTTATAATTTATAACAGAATGAAGAATTTATCCATCTAAGATTTCTAGCATAATTAAAAGCACTCTTCGTAACATGGAAGCATTAGACAAGATTGAGAAGAGGCTAATTCAACACCACTCAACATATTCACCTTTTAATGCCAATGAGAAGCTGACTGTATTTGTAATTTATTTACTTATTTTTATAAATAACATTCCTATTTTGACACAAATGTCTTACTTTGTTAATCCCGTTTAAAAAAAATACAGATGACGCCTAAAAGCTTGGCATTGCCTAGGGCTGTAACGGTAGCGAAATATATATATAATATGTAATAAATACGATAAATGTGTGCAACTCCAGAATCTGTACACCAGAAGTGGACGACATCCCCGTCCTCCAACGCAGGTGGGGACAGTAGCGTGCCCAATTACCCTATTTTAGCGTTGAGCGAATATTTAATGATGTCTTCGGATGCTAAATGATTCACAGATATGATGAGCGGGAGGTTTGAGAACAAAAGCATTCGACTACCCGCAACGTGACACAGTTCGAGAGAGTTAATATGGTTCCAAATAACGTAAGTAATCACTTTTTGGGATTATACATGTTGAAAATACAGTTAAAAATCTCTACTAGTGATATATTATTACTTATTTATTTTTGCTTTTTCAATTCCTTTTATTAGTTTATACTTTTGCATTGGGAAAAAACTACTGTATGTACATAAGGGACAAGGTATGTATATAGTTATTTCGTCACATCTGGCTTTAAAAAAATGCTCTGATTTCATAAAACAGCTGATTTTATATTGTAGGTTTAAGTGGTAGAACAGCTGCTTTATATGGTGTGTTATTTAATTTATATTAATTATAATTATTTAATAAAAAGTAACTAAAATAACATTTTTATTTGTTGGGTCAAGTAGGATTTGACTTCAATTATTTTTGCTTATATTACTTGTTTTAATAGACCTATTGGAGGTTTTAATTTGATTTAAAAATTACCGTAAAACAAAAGACGTAAGCCAAAAACCTTTCTCGATTAAGTATAAATAGGTACATTTTTTCATTCTGACTTTATTTTGTTTATTAAATTGTTTATACAAGTTTTTTTTGTTTGTAAGTTATAATTTATAACATTTTTTGTTACTAATGTTTTGTTTTAAACTACTGTTTTATTAATGATTTGAAGCAACTGTGGTGTCATTTTTTTTATAAACAAATAGAATTTCTTAAACCATAAATACTTTTTATTTATGTCTTGATGCACATTTCGATTCCAAAGCAATCATCTTCAGAGGAAATTATCGTGCAGTAATTTCGTCTAAAGATTATTGGCTTGCAATCGAATGCATCAGGACATAAATAAAAGCGTTTTGATTTTACACCTGGCTTCGACGCCATTCTTTCAACCGCTTCTCTGGTCCTCTTCAACCTTCTAATCATCTTTCCGACCTCTAGTATTCATGGACACATCCATCTTGTCTCAAAACGATTGTCAGGGTCGCCCTCCTTTACGTGTAACCACCGGACTCCATTCTGCAATTTCCTTCCCCACCTTACCCCTGCCTCTCACTTCACACGCCCGCGCCAAAGTGTTAATGTATCTAGGTCAAACCCGTCTTTAAATTATTTATCTTCATAACGTCTTCATTTCTAAACCTATCCACTTTGATAACACACTTATTCTTCCAAAATCCCATCTCAGTATCGTTTATTTTATGATCGATACTTCCTTACATCCATGTGAGCGATATAACACTTAGAAGCATTACTTAGTTACCACTTAGAGTTCTTGTTAAAAATCTAAATACTCTTGCTACAAACCTTAAATAATGACCTACTCAGACTAATAAACAATTTTATAAAAACTAATAAACAACAATAATATAAATATTGCTTTCTTTAAAAAAAAAAACGTAAAATAATATGGAAAAAGAGAGGTAAACGTGTTAAAAGACATTTGTGAAAGTGCACGAAAGAATCTGTGTTCGCACAGATCCAAACAGATAGTCGGGAATCAGCAAAGTTGAGTCACCACTGACACGCCGGCACACTCCACGGTCCGTCACCCGACAGTACCCTCCATCCTAACCGATACGCCACAGATAGTCGGGAATCAGCAAAGTTGAGTCACCACTGACACGCCGGCACACTCCACGCTCCGTCACCCGACAGTATCCTCCATCCTAACCGACACGCCACAGATAGTCGGGAATCAGCCAAGTTGAGTCACCACTGACACGCCGGCACACTCCACGGTCCGTCGCCCCGACAGTATCCTCCATCCTAACCGACACGCCACAGATAGTCGGGAATCAGCCAAGTTGAGTCACCACTGACACGCCGGCACACTCCACGGTCCGTCGCCCCGACAGTATCCTCCATCCTAACCGACACGCCTCAGATAGTCGGAAATCAGCAAAGTTGAGTCACCACTGACACGCCGGCACACTCCACGGTCCGTCGCCCCGACAGTATCCTCCAACCTAACCGACACGCCACAGATAGTCGGGAATCAGCAAAGTTGAGTCACCACTGACACGCCGGCACACTCCACGCTCCGTCACCCGACAGTATCCTCCATCCTAACCGACACGCCACAGATAGTCGGGAATCAGCAAAGTTGAGTCACCACTGACACGCCGGCACACTCCACGCTCCGTCACCCGACAGTACCCTCCATCCTAACCGACACGCCACAGATAGTCGGGAATCAGCAAAGTTGAGTCACCACTGACACGCCGGCACCTCCAGTATCCTCCATCCTAACCGACACGCCACAGATAGTCGGGAATCAGCAAAGTTGAGTCACCACTGACACGCCGATAACCTCCAGTATCCTCCATCCTAACCGACACGCCACAGATAGTCGGGAATCAGCAAAGTTGAGTCACCACTGACACGCCGGCAACGTCCAGTACCCTCCATCCACCGACACGCCACAGATAGTCGAGAATCAGCAAAGTTGAGTCACCACTGACACGCCGGAAACCTCCAGTACCCTCCATTCTAACCGACACGCCACAGATAGTCGGGAATCAGCAAAGTTGAGTCACCACTGACACGCCGGCAATCTCCAGTACACTCCATCCTAACCGACACGCCACAGATAGTCGGGAATCAGCAAAGTTGAGTCACCACTGACACGCCGGCAACCTCCAGCACCCTCCATCCTAACCGACACGCCGGCACACTCCACGCTCCGTCACCCGACAGTATCCTCCATCCTAACCGACACGCCACAGATAGTCGGGAACCAGCAAAGTTGAGTCACCACTGACACGCCGGCAACCCCTAGTACCCTCCATCCTAACAGACACGCCACAGACAGTCGGGAATCAGCAAAGTTGAGTCACCACTGACACGCCGGCAACCCCTAGTACCCTCCATCCTAACAGACACGCCACAGACAGTCGGGAATCAGCAAAGTTGAGTCACCACTGACACGCCGGCAACCCCTAGTACCCTCCATCCTAACAGACACGCCACAGACAGTCGGGAATCAGCAAAGTTGAGTCACCACTGACACGCCGGCAACCCCTAGTACCCTCCATCCTAACAGACACGCCACAGACAGTCGGGAATCAGCAAAGTTGAGTCACCACTGACACGCCGGCAACCCCTAGTACCCTCCATCCTAACAGACACGCCACAGACAGTCGGGAATCAGCAAAGTTGAGTCACCACTGACACGCCGGCAACCCCTAGTACCCTCCATCCTAACAGACACGCCACAGACAGTCGGGAATCAGCAAAGTTGAGTCACCACTGACACGCCGGCAACCTCCAGTACCCTCCATCCTAACCGACACGCCACAGACAGTCGGGAATCAGCAAAGTTGAGTCACCACTGACACGCCGGCAACCCCTAGTACCCTCCATCCTAACAGACACGCCACAGACAGTCGGGAATCAGCAAAGTTGAGTCACCACTGACACGCCGGCAACCTCTAGTACCCTCCATCCACCGACTCGTCACAGATAGTCGGGAATCAGCAAAGTTGAGTCACCACTTACAAGCCGGCAACCTCTAGTACCCTCCATCCACCGACACGCCACAGATAGTCGGGAATCAGCAAAGTTGAGTCACCACTTACAAGCCGGCAACCTCTAGTACCCTCTATCCACCGACACGCCACAGATAGTCGGGAATCAGCAAAGTTGAGTCACCACTTACACGCCGGCAACCTCCAGTACCCTCCATCCACCGACACGCCACAGATAGTCGGGAATCAGCAAGGTTGAGTCACCACTTACACGCCGGCAACCTCTAGTACCCTCCATCCACCGACACGCCACAGATAGTCGGGAATCAGCAAAGTTGAGTCACCACTTACAAGCCGGCAACCTCTAGTACCCTCTATCCACCGACACGCCACAGATAGTCGGGAATCAGCAAAGTTGAGTCACCACTTACAAGCCGGCAACCTCTTGTACCCTCCATCCACCGACACGCCACAGATAGTCGGGAATCAGCAAAGTTGAGTCACCACTTACAAGCCGGCAACCTCTAGTACCCTCCATCCACCGACACGCCACAGATAGTCGGGAATCAGCAAAGTTGAGTCACCACTTACAAGCCGGCAACCTCTAGTACCCTCCATCCACCGACACGCCGCAGATAGTCGGGAATCAGCAAGGTTGAGTCACCACTTACACGCCGGCAACCTCTAGTACCCTCCATCCACCGACTCGTCACAGATAGTCGGGAATCAGCAAAGTTGAGTCACCACTTACAAGCCGGCAACCTCTAGTACCCTCCATCCACCGACACGCCACAGATAGTCGGGAATCAGCAAAGTTGAGTCACCACTTACAAGCCGGCAACCTCTAGTACCCTCCATCCACCGACACGCCACAGATAGTCGGGAATCAGCAAAGTTGAGTCACCACTTACATGCCGGCAACCTCTAGTACCCTCCATCCACCGACACGCCACAGATAGTCGGGAATCAGCAAAGTTGAGTCACCACTTACAAGCCGGCAACCTCTAGTACCCTCCTACCACTTACACGCCACAGATAGTCGGGAATCAGCAAAGTTGAGTCACCACTTACATGCCGGCAACCTCTAGTACCCTCCATCCACCGACACGCCACAGATAGTCGGGAATCAGCAAAGTCGAGTCACCACTTACACGCCGGCAACCTCTAGTACCCTCCATCCACCGACACGTCACAGATAGTCGGGAATCAGCAAAGTTGAGTCACCACTTACATGCCGGCAACCTCTAGTACCCTCCATCCACCGACACGCCACAGATAGTCGGGAATCAGCAAAGTTGAGTCACCACTTACAAGCCGGCAACCTCTAGTACCCTCCATCCACCGACACGCCACAGATAGTCGGGAATCAGCAAAGTTGAGTCACCACTTACAAGCCGGCAACCTCTAGTACCCTCCATCCACTTACACGCCACAGATAGTCGGGAATCAGCAAAGTTGAGTCACCACTTACATGCCGGCAACCTCTAGTACCCTCCATCCACCGACACGCCACAGATAGTCGGGAATCAGCAAAGTTGAGTCATCACTGACACGCCGGCAACCTCCAGTACCCTCCATCCTAACCGACACGTCACAGATAGTCGGGAATCAGCAAAGTTGAGTCACCACTTACACGCCGGCAACCTCTAGTACCCTCCATCCACCGACACGCCACAGATAGTCGGGAATCAGCAAAGTTGAGTCATCACTGACACGCCGGCAACCTCCAGTACCCTCCATCCTAACCGACACGTCACAGATAGTCGGGAATCAGCAAAGTTGAGTCACCACTTACACGCCGGCAACCTCTAGTACCCTCCATCCACCGACACGCCACAGATAGTCGGGAATCAGCAAAGTTGAGTCATCACTGACACGCCGGCAACCTCCAGTACCCTCCATCCTAACCGACACGTCACAGATAGTCGGGAATCAGCAAAGTTGAGTCACCACTTACACGCCGGCAACCTCTAGTACCCTCCATCTACCGACACGCCACAGATAGTCGGGAATCAGCAAAGTTGAGTCCCCACTGACACGCCGGCAACCTCCAGTACCCTCCATCCACCGACACGCCACAGATAGTCGGGAATCAGCAAAGTTGAGTCACCACTTACAAGCCGGCAACCTCTAGTACCCTCTATCCACTTACACGTCACAGATAGTCGGGAATCAGCAAAGTTGAGTCACCACTTACAAGCCGGCAACCTCTAGTACCCTCTATCCACTTACACGTCACAGATAGTCGGGAATCAGCAAAGTTGAGTCATCACTGACACGCCGGCAACCTCCAGTACCCTCTATCCACCGACACGCCACAGATAGTCGGGAATCAGCAAAGTTGAGTCACAACTTACAAGCCGGCAACCTCTAGTACCCTCTATCCACTTACACGTCACAGATAGTCGGGAATCAGCAAAGTTGAGTCACCACTTACACGCCGGCAACCTCTAGTACCCTCTATCCACTTACACGTCACAGATAGTCGGGAATCAGCAAAGTTGAGTCACCACTTACAAGCCGGCAACCTCTAGTACCCTCTATCCACTTACACGTCACAGATAGTCGGGAATCAGCAAAGTTGAGTCACCACTTACAAGCCGGCAACCTCTAGTACCCTCTATCCACCGGCACGCCACAGATAGTCGGGAATCAACAAAGTTGAGTCACCACTTACAAGCCGGCAACCTCTAGTACCCTCTATCCACTTACACGTCACAGATAGTCGGGAATCAGCAAAGTTGAGTCACCACTTACAAGCCGGCAACCTCTAGTACCCTCCATCCACCGACACGCCACAGATAGTCGGGAATCAGCAAAGTTGAGTCTCCACTTACACGCCGGCAACCTCTAGTACCCTCCATCCTAACCGACACGTCACAGATAGTCGGGAATCAGCAAAGTTGAGTCATCACTGACACGCCGGCAACCTCCAGTACCCTCTATCCACCGACACGCCACAGATAGTCGGGAATCAGCAAAGTTGAGTCATCACTGACAAGCCGGCAACCTCCAGTACCCTCCATCCACCGACACGCCACAGATAGTCGGGAACCAGCAAAGTTGAGTCACCACTTACATGCCGGCAACTTCTAGTACCCTCTATCCACTTACACGTCACAGATAGTCGGGAATCAGCAAAGTTGAGTCACCACTTACAAGCCGGCAACCTCTAGTACCCTCCATCCACCGACACGCCACAGATAGTCGGGAATCAGCAAAGTTGAGTCACCACTTACAAGCCGGCAACCTCTAGTACCCTCCATCCACCGACACGCCACAGATAGTCGGGAATCAGCAAAGTTGAGTCACCACTTACAAGCCGGCAACCTCTAGTACCCTCCATCCACCGACACGCCACAGATAGTCGGGAATCAGCAAAGTTGAGTCACCACTTACACGCCGGCAACCTCTAATACCCTCCATCCACCGACACGCCACAGATAGTCGGGAATCAGCAAAGTTGAGTCACCACTTACAAGCCGGCAACCTCTAGTACCCTCTATCCACCGACACGCCACAGATAGTCGGGAATCAGCAAAGTTGAGTCACCACTTACAAGCCGGCAACCTCTAGTACCCTCTATCCACCGACACGCCACAGATAGTCGGGAATCAGCAAAGTTGAGTCACCACTTACACGCCGGCAACCTCCAGTACCCTCCATCCACCGACACGCCACAGATAGTCGGGAATCAGCAAGGTTGAGTCACCACTTACACGCCGGCAACCTCTAGTACCCTCCATCCACCGACACGCCACAGATAGTCGGGAATCAGCAAAGTTGAGTCACCACTTACAAGCCGGCAACCTCTAGTACCCTCTATCCACCGACACGCCACAGATAGTCGGGAATCAGCAAAGTTGAGTCACCACTTACAAGCCGGCAACCTCTTGTACCCTCCATCCACCGACACGCCACAGATAGTCGGGAATCAGCAAAGTTGAGTCACCACTTACAAGCCGGCAACCTCTAGTACCCTCCATCCACCGACACGCCACAGATAGTCGGGAATCAGCAAAGTTGAGTCACCACTTACAAGCCGGCAACCTCTAGTACCCTCCATCCACCGACACGCCGCAGATAGTCGGGAATCAGCAAGGTTGAGTCACCACTTACACGCCGGCAACCTCTAGTACCCTCCATCCACCGACTCGTCACAGATAGTCGGGAATCAGCAAAGTTGAGTCACCACTTACAAGCCGGCAACCTCTAGTACCCTCCATCCACCGACACGCCACAGATAGTCGGGAATCAGCAAAGTTGAGTCACCACTTACACGCCGGCAACCTCTAGTACCCTCCATCCACCGACACGCCACAGATAGTCGGGAATCAGCAAGGTTGAGTCACCACTTACAAGCCGGCAACCTCTAGTACCCTCCATCCACCGACACGCCACAGATAGTCGGGAATCAGCAAAGTTGAGTCACCACTTACATGCCGGCAACCTCTAGTACCCTCCATCCACCGACTCGTCACAGATAGTCGGGAATCAGCAAAGTTGAGTCACCACTTACAAGCCGGCAACCTCTAGTACCCTCCATCCACCGACACGCCACAGATAGTCGGGAATCAGCAAGGTTGAGTCACCACTTACACGCCGGCAACCTCTAGTACCCTCCATCCACCGACTCGTCACAGATAGTCGGGAATCAGCAAAGTTGAGTCACCACTTACAAGCCGGCAACCTCTAGTACCCTCCATCCACCGACACGCCACAGATAGTCGGGAATCAGCAAAGTTGAGTCACCACTTACAAGCCGGCAACCTCTAGTACCCTCTATCCACCGACACGCCACAGATAGTCGGGAATCAGCAAAGTTGAGTCACCACTTACACGCCGGCAACCTCTAGTACCCTCCATCCACCGACACGTCACAGATAGTCGGGAATCAGCAAAGTTGAGTCACCACTTACACGCCGGCAACCTCTAGTACCCTCCATCCACCGACACGTCACAGATAGTCGGGAATCAGCAAAGTTGAGTCACCACTTACACGCCGGCAACCTCTAGTACCCTCCATCCACCGTCACGCCACAGATAGTCGGGAATCAGCAAAGTTGAGTCACCACTTACACGCCGGCAACCTCTAGTACCCTCCATCCACCGACACGTCACAGATAGTCGGGAATCAGCAAAGTTGACTCACCACTTACACGCCGGCAACCTCTAGTACACTCCATCCACCGACACGTCACAGATAGTCGGGAATCAGCAAAGTTGAGTCACCACTTACACGCCGGCAACCTCTAGTAACCTCCATCTACCGTCACGCCACAGATAGTCGGGAATCAGCAAAGTTGAGTCACCACTTACAAGCCGGCAACCTCTAGTACCCTCCATCCACCGACACGCCACAGATAGTCGGGAATCAGCAAAGTTGAGTCACCACTTACAAGCCGGCAACCTCTAGTACCCTCCATCCACCGACTCGTCACAGATAGTCGGGAATCAGCAAAGTTGAGTCACCACTTACAAGCCGGCAACCTCTAGTACCCTCCATCCACCGACACGCCACAGATAGTCGGGAATCAGCAAAGTTGAGTCACCACTTACAAGCCGGCAACCTCTAGTACCCTCCATCCACCGACACGCCACAGATAGTCGGGAATCAGCAAGGTTGAGTCACCACTTACACGCCGGCAACCTCTAGTACCCTCCATCCACCGACACGCCACAGATAGTCGGGAATCAGCAAAGTTGAGTCACCACTTACACGCCGGCAACCTCCAGTACCCTCCATCCACCGACACGCCACAGATAGTCGGGAATCAGCAAGGTTGAGTCACCACTTACACGCCGGCAACCTCTAGTACCCTCCATCCACCGACACGCCACAGATAGTCGGGAATCAGCAAAGTTGAGTCACCACTTACAAGCCGGCAACCTCTAGTACCCTCCATCCACCGACACGCCACAGATAGTCGGGAATCAGCAAAGTTGAGTCATCACTGACATGCCGGCAACCTCCAGTACCCTCTATCCTAACCGATACGCCACAGATAGTCGGGAATCAGCAAGGTTGAGTCACCACTTACACGCCGGCAACCTCTAGTACCCTCCATCCACCGACACGCCACAGATAGTCGGGAACCAGCAAAGTTGAGTCACCACTTACATGCCGGCAACCTCTAGTACCCTCCATCCACCGACACGCCACAGATAGTCGGGAATCAGCAAAGTTGAGTCACCACTTACACGCCGGCAACCTCTAGTACCCTCCATCCACCGACACGCCACAGATAGTCGGGAATCAGCAAAGTTGAGTCACCACTTACACGCCGGCAACCTCTAGTACCCTCCATCCACCGACACGCCACAGATAGTCGGGAATCAGCAAAGTTGAGTCACCACTTACAAGCCGGCAACCTCTAGTACCCTCCATCCACCGACACGCCACAGATAGTCGGGAATCAGCAAAGTTGAGTCATCACTGACATGCCGGCAACCTCCAGTACCCTCTATCCTAACCGACACGCCACAGATAGTCGGGAATCAGCAAGGTTGAGTCACCACTTACACGCCGGCAACCTCTAGTACCCTCCATCCACCGACACGCCACAGATAGTCGGGAATCAGCAAAGTTGAGTCACCACTTACACGCCGGCAACCTCTAGTACCCTCCATCCACCGACACGCCACAGATAGTCGGGAATCAGCAAAGTTGAGTCACCACTGACACGCCGGCAACCTCCAGCACCCTCCATCCTAACCGACACGCCGGCACACTCCACGCTCCGTCACCCGACAGTATCCTCCATCCTAACCGACACGCCACAGATAGTCGGGAACCAGCAAAGTTGAGTCACCACTGACACGCCGGCAACCCCTAGTACCCTCCATCCTAACAGACACGCCACAGACAGTCGGGAATCAGCAAAGTTGAGTCACCACTGACACGCCGGCAACCCCTAGTACCCTCCATCCTAACAGACACGCCACAGACAGTCGGGAATCAGCAAAGTTGAGTCACCACTGACACGCCGGCAACCCCTAGTACCCTCCATCCTAACAGACACGCCACAGACAGTCGGGAATCAGCAAAGTTGAGTCACCACTTACACGCCGGCAACCTCTAGTACCCTCCATCCACCGACACGCCACAGATAGTCGGGAATCAGCAAAGTTGAGTCACCACTTACACGCCGGCAACCTCTAGTACCCTCCATCCACCGACACGCCACAGATAGTCGGGAATCAGCAAAGTCGAGTCACCACTTACACGCCGGCAACCTCTAGTACCCTCCATCCACCGACACGTCACAGATAGTCGGGAATCAGCAAAGTTGAGTCACCACTTACATGCCGGCAACCTCTAGTACCCTCCATCCACCGACACGCCACAGATAGTCGGGAATCAGCAAAGTTGAGTCACCACTTACAAGCCGGCAACCTCTAGTACCCTCCATCCACCGACACGCCACAGATAGTCGGGAATCAGCAAAGTTGAGTCACCACTTACAAGCCGGCAACCTCTAGTACCCTCCATCCACTTACACGCCACAGATAGTCGGGAATCAGCAAAGTTGAGTCACCACTTACATGCCGGCAACCTCTAGTACCCTCCATCCACCGACACGCCACAGATAGTCGGGAATCAGCAAAGTTGAGTCATCACTGACACGCCGGCAACCTCCAGTACCCTCCATCCTAACCGACACGTCACAGATAGTCGGGAATCAGCAAAGTTGAGTCACCACTTACACGCCGGCAACCTCTAGTACCCTCCATCCACCGACACGCCACAGATAGTCGGGAATCAGCAAAGTTGAGTCATCACTGACACGCCGGCAACCTCCAGTACCCTCCATCCTAACCGACACGTCACAGATAGTCGGGAATCAGCAAAGTTGAGTCACCACTTACACGCCGGCAACCTCTAGTACCCTCCATCCACCGACACGCCACAGATAGTCGGGAATCAGCAAAGTTGAGTCATCACTGACACGCCGGCAACCTCCAGAACCCTCCATCCTAACCGACACGTCACAGATAGTCGGGAATCAGCAAAGTTGAGTCACCACTTACACGCCGGCAACCTCTAGTACCCTCCATCTACCGACACGCCACAGATAGTCGGGAATCAGCAAAGTTGAGTCCCCACTGACACGCCGGCAACCTCCAGTACCCTCCATCCACCGACACGCCACAGATAGTCGGGAATCAGCAAAGTTGAGTCACCACTTACAAGCCGGCAACCTCTAGTACCCTCTATCCACTTACACGTCACAGATAGTCGGGAATCAGCAAAGTTGAGTCACCACTTACAAGCCGGCAACCTCTAGTACCCTCTATCCACTTACACGTCACAGATAGTCGGGAATCAGCAAAGTTGAGTCACCACTTACACGCCGGCAACCTCTAGTACCCTCCATCCACCGACACGTCACAGATAGTCGGGAATCAGCAAAGTTGAGTCACCACTTACAAGCCGGCAACCTCTAGTACCCTCTATCCACTTACACGTCACAGATAGTCGGGAATCAGCAAAGTTGAGTCACCACTTACACGCCGGCAACTTCTAGTACCCTCTATCCACTTACACGTCACAGATAGTCGGGAATCAGCAAAGTTGAGTCACCACTTACAAGCCGGCAACCTCTAGTACCCTCTATCCACTTACACGTCACAGATAGTCGGGAATCAGCAAAGTTGAGTCACCACTTACAAGCCGGCAACCTCTAGTACCCTCTATCCACCGGCACGCCACAGATAGTCGGGAATCAGCAAAGTTGAGTCACCACTTACAAGCCGGCAACCTCTAGTACCCTCTATCCACTTACACGTCACAGATAGTCGGGAATCAGCAAAGTTGAGTCACCACTTACAAGCCGGCAACCTCTAGTACCCTCCATCCACCGACACGCCACAGATAGTCGGGAATCAGCAAAGTTGAGTCACCACTTACACGCCGGCAACCTCTAGTACCCTCCATCCTAACCGACACGTCACAGATAGTCGGGAATCAGCAAAGTTGAGTCATCACTGACACGCCGGCAACCTCCAGTACCCTCTATCCACCGACACGCCACAGATAGTCGGGAATCAGCAAAGTTGAGTCATCACTGACAAGCCGGCAACCTCCAGTACCCTCCATCCACCGACACGCCACAGATAGTCGGGAACCAGCAAAGTTGAGTCACCACTTACATGCCGGCAACCTCTAGTACCCTCTATCCACTTACACGTCACAGATAGTCGGGAATCAGCAAAGTTGAGTCACCACTTACAAGCCGGCAACCTCTAGTACCCTCCATCCACCGACACGCCACAGATAGTCGGGAATCAGCAAAGTTGAGTCACCACTTACAAGCCGGCAACCTCTAGTACCCTCCATCCACCGACACGCCACAGATAGTCGGGAATCAGCAAAGTTGAGTCACCACTTACAAGCCGGCAACCTCTAGTACCCTCCATCCACCGACACGCCACAGATAGTCGGGAATCAGCAAAGTTGAGTCACCACTTACACGCCGGCAACCTCTAGTACCCTCCATCCACCGACACGCCACAGATAGTCGGGAATCAGCAAGGTTGAGTCACCACTTACAAGCCGGCAACCTCTAGTACCCTCCATCCACCGACACGCCACAGATAGTCGGGAATCAGCAAAGTTGAGTCACCACTTACATGCCGGCAACCTCTAGTACCCTCCATCCACCGACTCGTCACAGATAGTCGGGAATCAGCAAAGTTGAGTCACCACTTACAAGCCGGCAACCTCTAGTACCCTCCATCCACCGACACGCCACAGATAGTCGGGAATCAGCAAGGTTGAGTCACCACTTACACGCCGGCAACCTCTAGTACCCTCCATCCACCGACTCGTCACAGATAGTCGGGAATCAGCAAAGTTGAGTCACCACTTACAAGCCGGCAACCTCTAGTACCCTCCATCCACCGACACGCCACAGATAGTCGGGAATCAGCAAAGTTGAGTCACCACTTACAAGCCGGCAACCTCTAGTACCCTCTATCCACCGACACGCCACAGATAGTCGGGAATCAGCAAAGTTGAGTCACCACTTACACGCCGTCAACCTCTAGTACCCTCCATCCACCGACACGTCACAGATAGTCGGGAATCAGCAAAGTTGAGTCACCACTTACACGCCGGCAACCTCTAGTACCCTCCATCCACCGACACGTCACAGATAGTCGGGAATCAGCAAAGTTGAGTCACCACTTACACGCCGGCAACCTCTAGTACCCTCCATCCACCGTCACGCCACAGATAGTCGGGAATCAGCAAAGTTGAGTCACCACTTACACGCCGGCAACCTCTAGTACCCTCCATCCACCGACACGTCACAGATAGTCGGGAATCAGCAAAGTTGACTCACCACTTACACGCCGGCAACCTCTAGTACACTCCATCCACCGACACGTCACAGATAGTCGGGAATCAGCAAAGTTGAGTCACCACTTACACGCCGGCAACCTCTAGTACCCTCCATCCACCGTCACGCCACAGATAGTCGGGAATCAGCAAAGTTGAGTCACCACTTACAAGCCGGCAACCTCTAGTACCCTCCATCCACCGACACGCCACAGATAGTCGGGAATCAGCAAAGTTGAGTCACCACTTACAAGCCGGCAACCTCTAGTACCCTCCATCCACCGACTCGTCACAGATAGTCGGGAATCAGCAAAGTTGAGTCACCACTTACAAGCCGGCAACCTCTAGTACCCTCCATCCACCGACACGCCACAGATAGTCGGGAATCAGCAAAGTTGAGTCACCACTTACAAGCCGGCAACCTCTAGTACCCTCCATCCACCGACACGCCACAGATAGTCGGGAATCAGCAAGGTTGAGTCACCACTTACACGCCGGCAACCTCTGGTACCCTCCATCCACCGACACGCCACAGATAGTCGGGAATCAGCAAAGTTGAGTCACCACTTACACGCCGGCAACCTCCAGTACCCTCCATCCACCGACACGCCACAGATAGTCGGGAATCAGCAAGGTTGAGTCACCACTTACACGCCGGCAACCTCTAGTACCCTCCATCCACCGACACGCCACAGATAGTCGGGAATCAGCAAAGTTGAGTCACCACTTACAAGCCGGCAACCTCTAGTACCCTCCATCCACCGACACGCCACAGATAGTCGGGAATCAGCAAAGTTGAGTCATCACTGACATGCCGGCAACCTCCAGTACCCTCTATCCTAACCGATACGCCACAGATAGTCGGGAATCAGCAAGGTTGAGTCACCACTTACACGCCGGCAACCTCTAGTACCCTCCATCCACCGACACGCCACAGATAGTCGGGAATCAGCAAAGTTGAGTCACCACTTACACGCCGGCAACCTCTAGTACCCTCCATCCACCGACACGCCACAGATAGTCGGGAATCAGCAAAGTTGAGTCACCACTTACAAGCCGGCAACCTCTAGTACCCTCCATCCACCGACACGCCACAGATAGTCGGGAATCAGCAAAGTTGAGTCATCACTGACATGCCGGCAACCTCCAGTACCCTCTATCCTAACCGACACGCCACAGATAGTCGGGAATCAGCAAGGTTGAGTCACCACTTACACGCCGGCAACCTCTAGTACCCTCCATCCACCGACACGCCACAGATAGTCGGGAATCAGCAAAGTTGAGTCACCACTTACACGCCGGCAACCTCTAGTACCCTCCATCCACCGACACGCCACAGATAGTCGGGAATCAGCAAAGTTGAGTCACCACTGACACGCCGGCAACCTCCAGCACCCTCCATCCTAACCGACACGCCGGCACACTCCACGCTCCGTCACCCGACAGTATCCTCCATCCTAACCGACACGCCACAGATAGTCGGGAACCAGCAAAGTTGAGTCACCACTGACACGCCGGCAACCCCTAGTACCCTCCATCCTAACAGACACGCCACAGACAGTCGGGAATCAGCAAAGTTGAGTCACCACTGACACGCCGGCAACCCCTAGTACCCTCCATCCTAACAGACACGCCACAGACAGTCGGGAATCAGCAAAGTTGAGTCACCACTGACACGCCGGCAACCCCTAGTACCCTCCATCCTAACAGACACGCCACAGACAGTCGGGAATCAGCAAAGTTGAGTCACCACTGACACGCCGGCAACCCCTAGTACCCTCCATCCTAACAGACACGCCACAGACAGTCGGGAATCAGCAAAGTTGAGTCACCACTTACACGCCGGCAACCTCTAGTACCCTCCATCCACCGACACGCCACAGATAGTCGGGAATCAGCAAAGTTGAGTCATCACTGACACGCCGGCAACCTCCAGAACCCTCCATCCTAACCGACACGTCACAGATAGTCGGGAATCAGCAAAGTTGAGTCACCACTTACACGCCGGCAACCTCTAGTACCCTCCATCTACCGACACGCCACAGATAGTCGGGAATCAGCAAAGTTGAGTCCCCACTGACACGCCGGCAACCTCCAGTACCCTCCATCCACCGACACGCCACAGATAGTCGGGAATCAGCAAAGTTGAGTCACCACTTACAAGCCGGCAACCTCTAGTACCCTCTATCCACTTACACGTCACAGATAGTCGGGAATCAGCAAAGTTGAGTCACCACTTACAAGCCGGCAACCTCTAGTACCCTCTATCCACTTACACGTCACAGATAGTCGGGAATCAGCAAAGTTGAGTCACCACTTACACGCCGGCAACCTCTAGTACCCTCCATCCACCGACACGTCACAGATAGTCGGGAATCAGCAAAGTTGAGTCACCACTTACAAGCCGGCAACCTCTAGTACCCTCTATCCACTTACACGTCACAGATAGTCGGGAATCAGCAAAGTTGAGTCACCACTTACACGCCGGCAACTTCTAGTACCCTCTATCCACTTACACGTCACAGATAGTCGGGAATCAGCAAAGTTGAGTCACCACTTACAAGCCGGCAACCTCTAGTACCCTCTATCCACTTACACGTCACAGATAGTCGGGAATCAGCAAAGTTGAGTCACCACTTACAAGCCGGCAACCTCTAGTACCCTCTATCCACCGGCACGCCACAGATAGTCGGGAATCAGCAAAGTTGAGTCACCACTTACAAGCCGGCAACCTCTAGTACCCTCTATCCACTTACACGTCACAGATAGTCGGGAATCAGCAAAGTTGAGTCACCACTTACAAGCCGGCAACCTCTAGTACCCTCCATCCACCGACACGCCACAGATAGTCGGGAATCAGCAAAGTTGAGTCACCACTTACACGCCGGCAACCTCTAGTACCCTCCATCCTAACCGACACGTCACAGATAGTCGGGAATCAGCAAAGTTGAGTCATCACTGACACGCCGGCAACCTCCAGTACCCTCTATCCACCGACACGCCACAGATAGTCGGGAATCAGCAAAGTTGAGTCATCACTGACAAGCCGGCAACCTCCAGTACCCTCCATCCACCGACACGCCACAGATAGTCGGGAACCAGCAAAGTTGAGTCACCACTTACATGCCGGCAACCTCTAGTACCCTCTATCCACTTACACGTCACAGATAGTCGGGAATCAGCAAAGTTGAGTCACCACTTACAAGCCGGCAACCTCTAGTACCCTCCATCCACCGACACGCCACAGATAGTCGGGAATCAGCAAAGTTGAGTCACCACTTACAAGCCGGCAACCTCTAGTACCCTCCATCCACCGACACGCCACAGATAGTCGGGAATCAGCAAAGTTGAGTCACCACTTACAAGCCGGCAACCTCTAGTACCCTCCATCCACCGACACGCCACAGATAGTCGGGAATCAGCAAAGTTGAGTCACCACTTACACGCCGGCAACCTCTAGTACCCTCCATCCACCGACACGCCACAGATAGTCGGGAATCAGCAAGGTTGAGTCACCACTTACAAGCCGGCAACCTCTAGTACCCTCCATCCACCGACACGCCACAGATAGTCGGGAATCAGCAAAGTTGAGTCACCACTTACATGCCGGCAACCTCTAGTACCCTCCATCCACCGACTCGTCACAGATAGTCGGGAATCAGCAAAGTTGAGTCACCACTTACAAGCCGGCAACCTCTAGTACCCTCCATCCACCGACACGCCACAGATAGTCGGGAATCAGCAAGGTTGAGTCACCACTTACACGCCGGCAACCTCTAGTACCCTCCATCCACCGACTCGTCACAGATAGTCGGGAATCAGCAAAGTTGAGTCACCACTTACAAGCCGGCAACCTCTAGTACCCTCCATCCACCGACACGCCACAGATAGTCGGGAATCAGCAAAGTTGAGTCACCACTTACAAGCCGGCAACCTCTAGTACCCTCTATCCACCGACACGCCACAGATAGTCGGGAATCAGCAAAGTTGAGTCACCACTTACACGCCGTCAACCTCTAGTACCCTCCATCCACCGACACGTCACAGATAGTCGGGAATCAGCAAAGTTGAGTCACCACTTACACGCCGGCAACCTCTAGTACCCTCCATCCACCGACACGTCACAGATAGTCGGGAATCAGCAAAGTTGAGTCACCACTTACACGCCGGCAACCTCTAGTACCCTCCATCCACCGTCACGCCACAGATAGTCGGGAATCAGCAAAGTTGAGTCACCACTTACACGCCGGCAACCTCTAGTACCCTCCATCCACCGACACGTCACAGATAGTCGGGAATCAGCAAAGTTGACTCACCACTTACACGCCGGCAACCTCTAGTACACTCCATCCACCGACACGTCACAGATAGTCGGGAATCAGCAAAGTTGAGTCACCACTTACACGCCGGCAACCTCTAGTACCCTCCATCCACCGTCACGCCACAGATAGTCGGGAATCAGCAAAGTTGAGTCACCACTTACAAGCCGGCAACCTCTAGTACCCTCCATCCACCGACACGCCACAGATAGTCGGGAATCAGCAAAGTTGAGTCACCACTTACAAGCCGGCAACCTCTAGTACCCTCCATCCACCGACTCGTCACAGATAGTCGGGAATCAGCAAAGTTGAGTCACCACTTACAAGCCGGCAACCTCTAGTACCCTCCATCCACCGACACGCCACAGATAGTCGGGAATCAGCAAAGTTGAGTCACCACTTACAAGCCGGCAACCTCTAGTACCCTCCATCCACCGACACGCCACAGATAGTCGGGAATCAGCAAGGTTGAGTCACCACTTACACGCCGGCAACCTCTGGTACCCTCCATCCACCGACACGCCACAGATAGTCGGGAATCAGCAAAGTTGAGTCACCACTTACACGCCGGCAACCTCCAGTACCCTCCATCCACCGACACGCCACAGATAGTCGGGAATCAGCAAGGTTGAGTCACCACTTACACGCCGGCAACCTCTAGTACCCTCCATCCACCGACACGCCACAGATAGTCGGGAATCAGCAAAGTTGAGTCACCACTTACAAGCCGGCAACCTCTAGTACCCTCCATCCACCGACACGCCACAGATAGTCGGGAATCAGCAAAGTTGAGTCATCACTGACATGCCGGCAACCTCCAGTACCCTCTATCCTAACCGATACGCCACAGATAGTCGGGAATCAGCAAGGTTGAGTCACCACTTACACGCCGGCAACCTCTAGTACCCTCCATCCACCGACACGCCACAGATAGTCGGGAATCAGCAAAGTTGAGTCACCACTTACACGCCGGCAACCTCTAGTACCCTCCATCCACCGACACGCCACAGATAGTCGGGAATCAGCAAAGTTGAGTCACCACTTACAAGCCGGCAACCTCTAGTACCCTCCATCCACCGACACGCCACAGATAGTCGGGAATCAGCAAAGTTGAGTCATCACTGACATGCCGGCAACCTCCAGTACCCTCTATCCTAACCGACACGCCACAGATAGTCGGGAATCAGCAAGGTTGAGTCACCACTTACACGCCGGCAACCTCTAGTACCCTCCATCCACCGACACGCCACAGATAGTCGGGAATCAGCAAAGTTGAGTCACCACTTACACGCCGGCAACCTCTAGTACCCTCCATCCACCGACACGCCACAGATAGTCGGGAATCAGCAAAGTTGAGTCACCACTGACACGCCGGCAACCTCCAGCACCCTCCATCCTAACCGACACGCCGGCACACTCCACGCTCCGTCACCCGACAGTATCCTCCATCCTAACCGACACGCCACAGATAGTCGGGAACCAGCAAAGTTGAGTCACCACTGACACGCCGGCAACCCCTAGTACCCTCCATCCTAACAGACACGCCACAGACAGTCGGGAATCAGCAAAGTTGAGTCACCACTGACACGCCGGCAACCCCTAGTACCCTCCATCCTAACAGACACGCCACAGACAGTCGGGAATCAGCAAAGTTGAGTCACCACTGACACGCCGGCAACCCCTAGTACCCTCCATCCTAACAGACACGCCACAGACAGTCGGGAATCAGCAAAGTTGAGTCACCACTTACACGCCGGCAACCTCTAGTACCCTCCATCCACCGACACGCCACAGATAGTCGGGAATCAGCAAAGTTGAGTCACCACTTACACGCCGGCAACCTCTAGTACCCTCCATCCACCGACACGCCACAGATAGTCGGGAATCAGCAAAGTTGAGTCACCACTTACAAGCCGGCAACCTCTAGTACCCTCCATCCACCGACACGCCACAGATAGTCGGGAATCAGCAAAGTTGAGTCATCACTGACATGCCGGCAACCTCTAGTACCCTCCATCCACCGTCACGCCACAGATAGTCGGGAATCAGCAAAGTTGAGTCACCACTTACAAGCCGGCAACCTCTAGTACCCTCCATCCACCGACACGCCACAGATAGTCGGGAATCAGCAAAGTTGAGTCACCACTTACAAGCCGGCAACCTCTAGTACCCTCCATCCACCGACTCGTCACAGATAGTCGGGAATCAGCAAAGTTGAGTCACCACTTACAAGCCGGCAACCTCTAGTACCCTCCATCCACCGACACGCCACAGATAGTCGGGAATCAGCAAAGTTGAGTCACCACTTACAAGCCGGCAACCTCCAGTACCCTCCATCCACCGACACGCCACAGATAGTCGGGAATCAGCAAAGTTGAGTCACCACTTACAAGCCGGCAACCTCTAGTACCCTCCATCCACCGACACGCCACAGATAGTCGGGAATCAGCAAAGTTGAGTCACCACTTACAAGCCGGCAACCTCTAGTACCCTCCATCCACCGACTCGTCACAGATAGTCGGGAATCAGCAAAGTTGAGTCACCACTTACAAGCCGGCAACCTCTAGTACCCTCCATCCACCGACACGCCACAGATAGTCGGGAATCAGCAAAGTTGAGTCACCACTTACAAGCCGGCAACCTCCAGTACCCTCCATCCACCGACACGCCACAGATAGTCGGGAATCAGCAAAGTTGAGTCACCACTTACAAGCCGGCAACCTCTAGTACCCTCCATCCACCGACACGCCACAGATAGTCGGGAATCAGCAAAGTTGAGACATCACTGACATGCCGGCAACCTCCAGTACCCTCTATCCTAACCGACACGCCACAGATAGTCGGGAATCAGCAAGGTTGAGTCACCACTTACACGCCGGCAACCTCTAGTACCCTCCATCCACCGACACGCCACAGATAGTCGGGAACCAGCAAAGTCGAGTCACCACTTACATGCCGGCAACCTCTAGTACCCTCCATCCACCGACACGCCACAGATAGTCGGGAATCAGCAAAGTTGAGTCACCACTTACATGCCGGCAACCTCTAGTACCCTCCATCCACCGACACGCCACAGATAGTCGGGAACCAGCAAAGTCGAGTCACCACTTACATGCCGGCAACCTCTAGTACCCTCCATCCACCGACACGCCACAGATAGTCGGGAATCAGCAAAGTTGAGTCATCACTGACATGCCGGCAACCTCCAGTACCCTCTATCCTAACCGACACGCCACAGATAGTCGGGAATCAGCAAGGTTGAGTCACCACTTACACGCCGGCAACCTCTAGTACCCTCCATCCACCGACACGCCACAGATAGTCGGGAATCAGCAAAGTCGAGTCACCACTTACAAGCCGGCAACCTCTAGTACCCTCCATCCACCGACACGCCACAGATAGTCGGGAATCAGCAAAGTTGAGTCACCACTTACACGCCGGCAACCTCTAGTACCCTCCATCCACCGACACGCCACAGATAGTCGGGAATCAGCAAAGTTGAGTCACCACTTACAAGCCGGCAACCTCTAGTACCCTCCATCCACCGACACGCCACAGATAGTCGGGAACCAGCAAAGTTGAGTCACCACTTACATGCCGGCAAAATCTAGTACCCTCCATCCACCGACACGCCACAGATAGTCGGGAACCAGCAAAGTTGAGTCACCACTTACACGCCGGCAACCTCTAGTACCCTCCATCCACCGACACGCCACAGATAGTCGGGAATCAGCAAAGTTGAGTCACCACTTACAAGCCGGCAACCTCTAGTACCCTCCATCCACCGACACGCCACAGATAGTCGGGAATCAGCAAAGTTGAGTCACCACTTACAAGCCGGCAACCTCTAGTACCCTCCATCCACCGACACGCCACAGATAGTCGGGAATCAGCAAAGTTGAGTCACCACTTACAAGCCGGCAACCTCTAGTACCCTCCATCCACCGACACGCCACAGATAGTCGGGAACCAGCAAAGTTGAGTCACCACTTACACGCCGGCAACCTCTAGTACCCTCCATCCACCGACACGCCACAGATAGTCGGGAACCAGCAAAGTTGAGTCACCACTTACATGCCGGCAACCTCTAGTACCCTCCATCCACCGACACGCCACAGATAGTCGGGAACCAGCAAAGTTGAGTCACCACTTACATGCCGGCAACCTCTAGTACCCTCCATCCACCGACACGCCACAGATAGTCGGGAACCAGCAAAGTTGAGTCACCACTTACATGCCGGCAACCTCTAGTACCCTCCATCCACCGACACGCCACAGATAGTCGGGAACCAGCAAGGTTGAGTCACCACTTACAAGCCGGCAACCTCTAGTACCCTCCATCCACCGACACGCCACAGATAGTCGGGAATCAGCAAAGTTGAGTCATCACTGACATGCCGGCAACCTCCAGTACCCTCTATCCTAACCGACACGCCACAGATAGTCGGGAATCAGCAAGGTTGAGTCACCACTTACACGCCGGCAACCTCTAGTACCCTCCTACCACTTACACGCCACAGATAGTCGGGAATCAGCAAAGTCGAGTCACCACTTACAAGCCGGCAACCTCTAGTACCTTCCATCCACCGACACGCCACAGATAGTCGGGAATCAGCAAAGTTGAGTCATCACTGACATGCCGGCAACCTCCAGTACCCTCTATCCTAACCGACACGCCACAGATAGTCGGGAATCAGCAAAGTTGAGTCACCACTTACATGCCGGCAACCTCTAGTACCCTCCATCCACCGACACGCCACAGATAGTCGGGAACCAGCAAAGTTGAGTCACCACTTACATGCCGGCAACCTCTAGTACCCTCCATCCACCGACACGCCACAGATAGTCGGGAACCAGCAAGGTTGAGTCACCACTTACAAGCCGGCAACCTCTAGTACCCTCCATCCACCGACACGCCACAGATAGTCGGGAATCAGCAAAGTTGAGTCATCACTGACATGCCGGCAACCTCCAGTACCCTCTATCCTAACCGACACGCCACAGATAGTCGGGAATCAGCAAGGTTGAGTCACCACTTACACGCCGGCAACCTCTAGTACCCTCCTACCACTTACACGCCACAGATAGTCGGGAATCAGCAAAGTCGAGTCACCACTTACAAGCCGGCAACCTCTAGTACCTTCCATCCACCGACACGCCACAGATAGTCGGGAATCAGCAAAGTTGAGTCACCACTTACAAGCCGGCAACCTCTAGTACCCTCTATCCACTTACACGTCACAGATAGTCGGGAATCAGCAAAGTTGAGTCACCACTTACAAGCCGGCAACCTCTAGTACCCTCTATCCACCGGCACGCCACAGATAGTCGGGAATCAGCAAAGTTGAGTCACCACTTACAAGCCGGCAACCTCTAGTACCCTCTATCCACTTACACGTCACAGATAGTCGGGAATCAGCAAAGTTGAGTCACCACTTACAAGCCGGCAACCTCTAGTACCCTCCATCCACCGACACGCCACAGATAGTCGGGAATCAGCAAAGTTGAGTCACCACTTACACGCCGGCAACCTCTAGTACCCTCCATCCTAACCGACACGTCACAGATAGTCGGGAATCAGCAAAGTTGAGTCATCACTGACACGCCGGCAACCTCCAGTACCCTCTATCCACCGACACGCCACAGATAGTCGGGAATCAGCAAAGTTGAGTCATCACTGACAAGCCGGCAACCTCCAGTACCCTCCATCCACCGACACGCCACAGATAGTCGGGAACCAGCAAAGTTGAGTCACCACTTACATGCCGGCAACCTCTAGTACCCTCTATCCACTTACACGTCACAGATAGTCGGGAATCAGCAAAGTTGAGTCACCACTTACAAGCCGGCAACCTCTAGTACCCTCCATCCACCGACACGCCACAGATAGTCGGGAATCAGCAAAGTTGAGTCACCACTTACAAGCCGGCAACCTCTAGTACCCTCCATCCACCGACACGCCACAGATAGTCGGGAATCAGCAAAGTTGAGTCACCACTTACAAGCCGGCAACCTCTAGTACCCTCCATCCACCGACACGCCACAGATAGTCGGGAATCAGCAAAGTTGAGTCACCACTTACACGCCGGCAACCTCTAGTACCCTCCATCCACCGACACGCCACAGATAGTCGGGAATCAGCAAGGTTGAGTCACCACTTACAAGCCGGCAACCTCTAGTACCCTCCATCCACCGACACGCCACAGATAGTCGGGAATCAGCAAAGTTGAGTCACCACTTACATGCCGGCAACCTCTAGTACCCTCCATCCACCGACTCGTCACAGATAGTCGGGAATCAGCAAAGTTGAGTCACCACTTACAAGCCGGCAACCTCTAGTACCCTCCATCCACCGACACGCCACAGATAGTCGGGAATCAGCAAGGTTGAGTCACCACTTACACGCCGGCAACCTCTAGTACCCTCCATCCACCGACTCGTCACAGATAGTCGGGAATCAGCAAAGTTGAGTCACCACTTACAAGCCGGCAACCTCTAGTACCCTCCATCCACCGACACGCCACAGATAGTCGGGAATCAGCAAAGTTGAGTCACCACTTACAAGCCGGCAACCTCTAGTACCCTCTATCCACCGACACGCCACAGATAGTCGGGAATCAGCAAAGTTGAGTCACCACTTACACGCCGGCAACCTCTAGTACCCTCCATCCACCGACACGTCACAGATAGTCGGGAATCAGCAAAGTTGAGTCACCACTTACACGCCGGCAACCTCTAGTACCCTCCATCCACCGACACGTCACAGATAGTCGGGAATCAGCAAAGTTGAGTCACCACTTACACGCCGGCAACCTCTAGTACCCTCCATCCACCGTCACGCCACAGATAGTCGGGAATCAGCAAAGTTGAGTCACCACTTACACGCCGGCAACCTCTAGTACCCTCCATCCACCGACACGTCACAGATAGTCGGGAATCAGCAAAGTTGACTCACCACTTACACGCCGGCAACCTCTAGTACACTCCATCCACCGACACGTCACAGATAGTCGGGAATCAGCAAAGTTGAGTCACCACTTACACGCCGGCAACCTCTAGTACCCTCCATCCACCGTCACGCCACAGATAGTCGGGAATCAGCAAAGTTGAGTCACCACTTACAAGCCGGCAACCTCTAGTACCCTCCATCCACCGACACGCCACAGATAGTCGGGAATCAGCAAAGTTGAGTCACCACTTACAAGCCGGCAACCTCTAGTACCCTCCATCCACCGACACGCCACAGATAGTCGGGAATCAGCAAAGTTGAGTCACCACTTACAAGCCGGCAACCTCTAGTACCCTCCATCCACCGACACGCCACAGATAGTCGGGAATCAGCAAGGTTGAGTCACCACTTACACGCCGGCAACCTCTGGTACCCTCCATCCACCGACACGCCACAGATAGTCGGGAATCAGCAAAGTTGAGTCACCACTTACACGCCGGCAACCTCCAGTACCCTCCATCCACCGACACGCCACAGATAGTCGGGAATCAGCAAGGTTGAGTCACCACTTACACGCCGGCAACCTCTAGTACCCTCCATCCACCGACACGCCACAGATAGTCGGGAATCAGCAAAGTTGAGTCACCACTTACAAGCCGGCAACCTCTAGTACCCTCCATCCACCGACACGCCACAGATAGTCGGGAATCAGCAAAGTTGAGTCATCACTGACATGCCGGCAACCTCCAGTACCCTCTATCCTAACCGATACGCCACAGATAGTCGGGAATCAGCAAGGTTGAGTCACCACTTACACGCCGGCAACCTCTAGTACCCTCCATCCACCGACACGCCACAGATAGTCGGGAACCAGCAAAGTTGAGTCACCACTTACATGCCGGCAACCTCTAGTACCCTCCATCCACCGACACGCCACAGATAGTCGGGAATCAGCAAAGTTGAGTCACCACTTACACGCCGGCAACCTCTAGTACCCTCCATCCACCGACACGCCACAGATAGTCGGGAATCAGCAAAGTTGAGTCACCACTTACACGCCGGCAACCTCTAGTACCCTCCATCCACCGACACGCCACAGATAGTCGGGAATCAGCAAAGTTGAGTCACCACTTACAAGCCGGCAACCTCTAGTACCCTCCATCCACCGACACGCCACAGATAGTCGGGAATCAGCAAAGTTGAGTCATCACTGACATGCCGGCAACCTCCAGTACCCTCTATCCTAACCGACACGCCACAGATAGTCGGGAATCAGCAAGGTTGAGTCACCACTTACACGCCGGCAACCTCTAGTACCCTCCATCCACCGACACGCCACAGATAGTCGGGAATCAGCAAAGTTGAGTCACCACTTACACGCCGGCAACCTCTAGTACCCTCCATCCACCGACACGCCACAGATAGTCGGGAATCAGCAAAGTTGAGTCACCACTGACACGCCGGCAACCTCCAGCACCCTCCATCCTAACCGACACGCCGGCACACTCCACGCTCCGTCACCCGACAGTATCCTCCATCCTAACCGACACGCCACAGATAGTCGGGAACCAGCAAAGTTGAGTCACCACTGACACGCCGGCAACCCCTAGTACCCTCCATCCTAACAGACACGCCACAGACAGTCGGGAATCAGCAAAGTTGAGTCACCACTGACACGCCGGCAACCCCTAGTACCCTCCATCCTAACAGACACGCCACAGACAGTCGGGAATCAGCAAAGTTGAGTCACCACTGACACGCCGGCAACCCCTAGTACCCTCCATCCTAACAGACACGCCACAGACAGTCGGGAATCAGCAAAGTTGAGTCACCACTTACACGCCGGCAACCTCTAGTACCCTCCATCCACCGACACGCCACAGATAGTCGGGAATCAGCAAAGTTGAGTCACCACTTACACGCCGGCAACCTCTAGTACCCTCCATCCACCGACACGCCACAGATAGTCGGGAATCAGCAAAGTTGAGTCACCACTTACAAGCCGGCAACCTCTAGTACCCTCCATCCACCGACACGCCACAGATAGTCGGGAATCAGCAAAGTTGAGTCATCACTGACATGCCGGCAACCTCTAGTACCCTCCATCCACCGTCACGCCACAGATAGTCGGGAATCAGCAAAGTTGAGTCACCACTTACAAGCCGTCAACCTCTAGTACCCTCCATCCACCGACTCGTCACAGATAGTCGGGAATCAGCAAAGTTGAGTCACCACTTACAAGCCGGCAACCTCTAGTACCCTCCATCCACCGACACGCCACAGATAGTCGGGAATCAGCAAAGTTGAGTCACCACTTACAAGCCGGCAACCTCCAGTACCCTCCATCCACCGACACGCCACAGATAGTCGGGAATCAGCAAAGTTGAGTCACCACTTACAAGCCGGCAACCTCTAGTACCCTCCATCCACCGACACGCCACAGATAGTCGGGAATCAGCAAAGTTGAGTCACCACTTACAAGCCGGCAACCTCTAGTACCCTCCATCCACCGACTCGTCACAGATAGTCGGGAATCAGCAAAGTTGAGTCACCACTTACAAGCCGGCAACCTCTAGTACCCTCCATCCACCGACACGCCACAGATAGTCGGGAATCAGCAAAGTTGAGTCACCACTTACAAGCCGGCAACCTCCAGTACCCTCCATCCACCGACACGCCACAGATAGTCGGGAATCAGCAAAGTTGAGTCACCACTTACAAGCCGGCAACCTCTAGTACCCTCCATCCACCGACACGCCACAGATAGTCGGGAATCAGCAAAGTTGAGTCATCACTGACATGCCGGCAACCTCCAGTACCCTCTATCCTAACCGACACGCCACAGATAGTCGGGAATCAGCAAGGTTGAGTCACCACTTACACGCCGGCAACCTCTAGTACCCTCCATCCACCGACACGCCACAGATAGTCGGGAACCAGCAAAGTCGAGTCACCACTTACATGCCGGCAACCTCTAGTACCCTCCATCCACCGACACGCCACAGATAGTCGGGAATCAGCAAAGTTGAGTCACCACTTACATGCCGGCAACCTCTAGTACCCTCCATCCACCGACACGCCACAGATAGTCGGGAACCAGCAAAGTCGAGTCACCACTTACATGCCGGCAACCTCTAGTACCCTCCATCCACCGACACGCCACAGATAGTCGGGAATCAGCAAAGTTGAGTCATCACTGACATGCCGGCAACCTCCAGTACCCTCTATCCTAACCGACACGCCACAGATAGTCGGGAATCAGCAAGGTTGAGTCACCACTTACACGCCGGCAACCTCTAGTACCCTCCATCCACCGACACGCCACAGATAGTCGGGAACCAGCAAAGTCGAGTCACCACTTACATGCCGGCAACCTCTAGTACCCTCCATCCACCGACACGTCACAGATAGTCGGGAATCAGCAAAGTTGACTCACCACTTACACGCCGGCAACCTCTAGTACACTCCATCCACCGACACGTCACAGATAGTCGGGAATCAGCAAAGTTGAGTCACCACTTACACGCCGGCAACCTCTAGTACCCTCCATCCACCGTCACGCCACAGATAGTCGGGAATCAGCAAAGTTGAGTCACCACTTACAAGCCGGCAACCTCTAGTACCCTCCATCCACCGACACGCCACAGATAGTCGGGAATCAGCAAAGTTGAGTCACCACTTACAAGCCGGCAACCTCTAGTACCCTCCATCCACCGACTCGTCACAGATAGTCGGGAATCAGCAAAGTTGAGTCACCACTTACAAGCCGGCAACCTCTAGTACCCTCCATCCACCGACACGCCACAGATAGTCGGGAATCAGCAAAGTTGAGTCACCACTTACAAGCCGGCAACCTCCAGTACCCTCCATCCACCGACACGCCACAGATAGTCGGGAATCAGCAAAGTTGAGTCACCACTTACAAGCCGGCAACCTCTAGTACCCTCCATCCACCGACACGCCACAGATAGTCGGGAATCAGCAAAGTTGAGTCATCACTGACATGCCGGCAACCTCCAGTACCCTCTATCCTAACCGACACGCCACAGATAGTCGGGAATCAGCAAGGTTGAGTCACCACTTACACGCCGGCAACCTCTAGTACCCTCCATCCACCGACACGCCACAGATAGTCGGGAACCAGCAAAGTCGAGTCACCACTTACATGCCGGCAACCTCTAGTACCCTCCATCCACCGACACGCCACAGATAGTCGGGAATCAGCAAAGTTGAGTCACCACTTACATGCCGGCAACCTCTAGTACCCTCCATCCACCGACACGCCACAGATAGTCGGGAACCAGCAAAGTCGAGTCACCACTTACATGCCGGCAACCTCTAGTACCCTCCATCCACCGACACGCCACAGATAGTCGGGAATCAGCAAAGTTGAGTCATCACTGACATGCCGGCAACCTCCAGTACCCTCTATCCTAACCGACACGCCACAGATAGTCGGGAATCAGCAAGGTTGAGTCACCACTTACACGCCGGCAACCTCTAGTACCCTCCATCCACCGACACGCCACAGATAGTCGGGAATCAGCAAAGTCGAGTCACCACTTACAAGCCGGCAACCTCTAGTACCCTCCATCCACCGACACGCCACAGATAGTCGGGAATCAGCAAAGTTGAGTCACCACTTACACGCCGGCAACCTCTAGTACCCTCCATCCACCGACACGCCACAGATAGTCGGGAATCAGCAAAGTTGAGTCACCACTTACAAGCCGGCAACCTCTAGTACCCTCCATCCACCGACACGCCACAGATAGTCGGGAACCAGCAAAGTTGAGTCACCACTTACATGCCGGCAAAATCTAGTACCCTCCATCCACCGACACGCCACAGATAGTCGGGAACCAGCAAAGTTGAGTCACCACTTACACGCCGGCAACCTCTAGTACCCTCCATCCACCGACACGCCACAGATAGTCGGGAATCAGCAAAGTTGAGTCACCACTTACAAGCCGGCAACCTCTAGTACCCTCCATCCACCGACACGCCACAGATAGTCGGGAATCAGCAAAGTTGAGTCACCACTTACAAGCCGGCAACCTCTAGTACCCTCCATCCACCGACACGCCACAGATAGTCGGGAATCAGCAAAGTTGAGTCACCACTTACAAGCCGGCAACCTCTAGTACCCTCCATCCACCGACACGCCACAGATAGTCGGGAACCAGCAAAGTTGAGTCACCACTTACACGCCGGCAACCTCTAGTACCCTCCATCCACCGACACGCCACAGATAGTCGGGAACCAGCAAAGTTGAGTCACCACTTACATGCCGGCAACCTCTAGTACCCTCCATCCACCGACACGCCACAGATAGTCGGGAACCAGCAAAGTTGAGTCACCACTTACATGCCGGCAACCTCTAGTACCCTCCATCCACCGACACGCCACAGATAGTCGGGAACCAGCAAAGTTGAGTCACCACTTACATGCCGGCAACCTCTAGTACCCTCCATCCACCGACACGCCACAGATAGTCGGGAACCAGCAAGGTTGAGTCACCACTTACAAGCCGGCAACTTCTAGTACCCTCCATCCACCGACACGCCACAGATAGTCGGGAATCAGCAAAGTTGAGTCATCACTGACATGCCGGCAACCTCCAGTACCCTCTATCCTAACCGACACGCCACAGATAGTCGGGAATCAGCAAGGTTGAGTCACCACTTACACGCCGGCAACCTCTAGTACCCTCCTACCACTTACACGCCACAGATAGTCGGGAATCAGCAAAGTCGAGTCACCACTTACAAGCCGGCAACCTCTAGTACCTTCCATCCACCGACACGCCACAGATAGTCGGGAATCAGCAAAGTTGAGTCATCACTGACATGCCGGCAACCTCCAGTACACTCTATCCTAACCGACACGCCACAGATAGTCGGGAATCAGCAAGGTTGAGTCACCACTTACACGCCGGCAACCTCTAGTACCCTCCATCCACCGACACGCCACAGATAGTCGGGAATCAGCAAAGTCGAGTCACCACTTACAAGCCGGCAACCTCTAGTACCCTCCATCCACCGACACGCCACAGATAGTCGGGAACCAGCAAAGTCGAGTCACCACTTACAAGCCGGCAACCTCTAGTACCCTCCATCCACCGACACGCCACAGATAGTCGGGAACCAGCAAAGTCGAGTCACCACTTACATGCCGGCAACCTCTAGTACCCTCCATCCACCGACACGCCACAGATAGTCGGGAATCAGCAAGGTTGAGTCACCACTTACAAGCCGGCAACCTCTAGTACCCTCCATCCACCGACACGCCACAGATAGTCGGGAACCAGCAAAGTCGAGTCACCACTTACAAGCCGGCAACCTCTAGTACCCTCCATCCACCGACACGCCACAGATAGTCGGGAATCAGCAAAGTTGAGTCACCACTTACACGCCGGCAACCTCTAGTACCCTCCATCCACCGACACGCCACAGATAGTCGGGAATCAGCAAAGTTGAGTCACCACTTACACGCCGGCAACCTCTAGTACCCTCCATCCACCGACACGCCACAGATAGTCGGGAATCAGCAAAGTCGAGTCACCACTTACATGCCGGCAACCTCTAGTACCCTCCATCCACCGACACGCCACAGATAGTCGGGAATCAGCAAAGTTGAGTCACCACTTACAAGCCGGCAACCTCTAGTACCCTCCATCCACCGACACGTCACAGATAGTCGGGAATCAGCAAAGTTGAGTCACCACTTACACGCCGGCAACCTCTAGTACCCTCCATCCACCGACACGCCACAGATAGTCGGGAACCAGCAAAGTTGAGTCACCACTTACAAGCCGGCAACCTCTAGTACCCTCCATCCACCGACACGTCACAGATAGTCGGGAATCAGCAAAGTTGAGTCACCACTTACAAGCCGGCAACCTCTAGTACCCTCCATCCACCGACACGCCACAGATAGTCGGGAATCAGCAAAGTTGAGTCACCACTTACACGCCGGCAACCTCTAGTACCCTCCATCCACCGACACGCCACAGATAGTCGGGAATCAGCAAAGTTGAGTCACCACTTACACGCCGGCAACCTCTAGTACCCTCCATCCACCGACACGCCACAGATAGTCGGGAACCAGCAAAGTTGAGTCACCACTTACATGCCGGCAACCTCTAGTACCCTCCATCCACCGACACGCCACAGATAGTCGGGAACCAGCAAAGTTGAGTCACCACTTACATGCCGGCAACCTCTAGTACCCTCCATCCACCGACACGCCACAGATAGTCGGGAACCAGCAAAGTTGAGTCACCACTTACATGCCGGCAACCTCTAGTACCCTCCATCCACCGACACGCCACAGATAGTCGGGAACCAGCAAGGTTGAGTCACCACTTACAAGCCGGCAACCTCTAGTACCCTCCATCCACCGACACGCCACAGATAGTCGGGAATCAGCAAAGTTGAGTCATCACTGACATGCCGGCAACCTCCAGTACCCTCTATCCTAACCGACACGCCACAGATAGTCGGGAATCAGCAAGGTTGAGTCACCACTTACACGCCGGCAACCTCTAGTACCCTCCTACCACTTACACGCCACAGATAGTCGGGAATCAGCAAAGTCGAGTCACCACTTACAAGCCGGCAACCTCTAGTACCCTCCATCCACCGACACGCCACAGATAGTCGGGAATCAGCAAAGTTGAGTCATCACTGACATGCCGGCAACCTCCAGTACCCTCTATCCTAACCGACACGCCACAGATAGTCGGGAATCAGCAAGGTTGAGTCACCACTTACACGCCGGCAACCTCTAGTACCCTCCATCCACCGACACGCCACAGATAGTCGGGAATCAGCAAAGTCGAGTCACCACTTACAAGCCGGCAACCTCTAGTACCCTCCATCCACCGACACGCCACAGATAGTCGGGAACCAGCAAAGTCGAGTCACCACTTACAAGCCGGCAACCTCTAGTACCCTCCATCCACCGACACGCCACAGATAGTCGGGAACCAGCAAAGTCGAGTCACCACTTACATGCCGGCAACCTCTAGTACCCTCCATCCACCGACACGCCACAGATAGTCGGGAATCAGCAAGGTTGAGTCACCACTTACAAGCCGGCAACCTCTAGTACCCTCCATCCACCGACACGCCACAGATAGTCGGGAACCAGCAAAGTCGAGTCACCACTTACATGCCGGCAACCTCTAGTACCCTCCATCCACCGACACGCCACAGATAGTCGGGAACCAGCAAGGTTGAGTCACCACTTACAAGCCGGCAACCTCTAGTACCCTCCATCCACCGACACGCCACAGATAGTCGGGAACCAGCAAAGTTGAGTCACCACTTACATGCCGGCAACCTCTAGTACCCTCCATCCACCGACACGCCACAGATAGTCGGGAATCAGCAAAGTTGAGTCATCACTGACATGCCGGCAACCTCCAGTACCCTCTATCCTAACCGACACGCCACAGATAGTCGGGAATCAGCAAGGTTGAGTCACCACTTACACGCCGGCAACCTCTAGTACCCTCCTACCACTTACACGCCACAGATAGTCGGGAATCAGCAAAGTCGAGTCACCACTTACAAGCCGGCAACCTCTAGTACCTTCCATCCACCGACACGCCACAGATAGTCGGGAATCAGCAAAGTTGAGTCATCACTGACATGCCGGCAACCTCCAGTACACTCTATCCTAACCGACACGCCACAGATAGTCGGGAATCAGCAAGGTTGAGTCACCACTTACACGCCGGCAACCTCTAGTACCCTCCATCCACCGACACGCCACAGATAGTCGGGAATCAGCAAAGTCGAGTCACCACTTACAAGCCGGCAACCTCTAGTACCCTCCATCCACCGACACGCCACAGATAGTCGGGAACCAGCAAAGTCGAGTCACCACTTACAAGCCGGCAACCTCTAGTACCCTCCATCCACCGACACGCCACAGATAGTCGGGAACCAGCAAAGTCGAGTCACCACTTACATGCCGGCAACCTCTAGTACCCTCCATCCACCGACACGCCACAGATAGTCGGGAATCAGCAAGGTTGAGTCACCACTTACAAGCCGGCAACCTCTAGTACCCTCCATCCACCGACACGCCACAGATAGTCGGGAACCAGCAAAGTCGAGTCACCACTTACAAGCCGGCAACCTCTAGTACCCTCCATCCACCGACACGCCACAGATAGTCGGGAATCAGCAAAGTTGAGTCACCACTTACACGCCGGCAACCTCTAGTACCCTCCATCCACCGACACGCCACAGATAGTCGGGAATCAGCAAAGTTGAGTCACCACTTACACGCCGGCAACCTCTAGTACCCTCCATCCACCGACACGCCACAGATAGTCGGGAATCAGCAAAGTCGAGTCACCACTTACATGCCGGCAACCTCTAGTACCCTCCATCCACCGACACGCCACAGATAGTCGGGAATCAGCAAAGTTGAGTCACCACTTACAAGCCGGCAACCTCTAGTACCCTCCATCCACCGACACGTCACAGATAGTCGGGAATCAGCAAAGTTGAGTCACCACTTACACGCCGGCAACCTCTAGTACCCTCCATCCACCGACACGCCACAGATAGTCGGGAACCAGCAAAGTTGAGTCACCACTTACAAGCCGGCAACCTCTAGTACCCTCCATCCACCGACACGTCACAGATAGTCGGGAATCAGCAAAGTTGAGTCACCACTTACAAGCCGGCAACCTCTAGTACCCTCCATCCACCGACACGCCACAGATAGTCGGGAATCAGCAAAGTTGAGTCACCACTTACACGCCGGCAACCTCTAGTACCCTCCATCCACCGACACGCCACAGATAGTCGGGAATCAGCAAAGTTGAGTCACCACTTACACGCCGGCAACCTCTAGTACCCTCCATCCACCGACACGCCACAGATAGTCGGGAACCAGCAAAGTTGAGTCACCACTTACATGCCGGCAACCTCTAGTACCCTCCATCCACCGACACGCCACAGATAGTCGGGAACCAGCAAAGTTGAGTCACCACTTACATGCCGGCAACCTCTAGTACCCTCCATCCACCGACACGCCACAGATAGTCGGGAACCAGCAAAGTTGAGTCACCACTTACATGCCGGCAACCTCTAGTACCCTCCATCCACCGACACGCCACAGATAGTCGGGAACCAGCAAGGTTGAGTCACCACTTACAAGCCGGCAACCTCTAGTACCCTCCATCCACCGACACGCCACAGATAGTCGGGAATCAGCAAAGTTGAGTCATCACTGACATGCCGGCAACCTCCAGTACCCTCTATCCTAACCGACACGCCACAGATAGTCGGGAATCAGCAAGGTTGAGTCACCACTTACACGCCGGCAACCTCTAGTACCCTCCTACCACTTACACGCCACAGATAGTCGGGAATCAGCAAAGTCGAGTCACCACTTACAAGCCGGCAACCTCTAGTACCCTCCATCCACCGACACGCCACAGATAGTCGGGAATCAGCAAAGTTGAGTCATCACTGACATGCCGGCAACCTCCAGTACCCTCTATCCTAACCGACACGCCACAGATAGTCGGGAACCAGCAAAGTCGAGTCACCACTTACAAGCCGGCAACCTCTAGTACCCTCCATCCACCGACACGCCACAGATAGTCGGGAACCAGCAAAGTCGAGTCACCACTTACATGCCGGCAACCTCTAGTACCCTCCATCCACCGACACGCCACAGATAGTCGGGAATCAGCAAGGTTGAGTCACCACTTACAAGCCGGCAACCTCTAGTACCCTCCATCCACCGACACGCCACAGATAGTCGGGAACCAGCAAAGTCGAGTCACCACTTACATGCCGGCAACCTCTAGTACCCTCCATCCACCGACACGCCACAGATAGTCGGGAACCAGCAAGGTTGAGTCACCACTTACAAGCCGGCAACCTCTAGTACCCTCCATCCACCGACACGCCACAGATAGTCGGGAATCAGCAAAGTTGAGTCACCACTTACACGCCGGCAACCTCTAGTACCCTCCATCCACCGACACGCCACAGATAGTCGGGAATCAGCAAAGTCGAGTCACCACTTACATGCCGGCAACCTCTAGTACCCTCCATCCACCGACACGCCACAGATAGTCGGGAATCAGCAAAGTTGAGTCACCACTTACACGCCGGCAACCTCTAGTACCCTCCATCCTAACCGACACGCCACAGATAGTCGGGAATCAGCAAAGTTGAGTCACCACTTACACGCCGGCAACCTCTAGTACCCTCTATCCACCGACACGCCACAGATAGTCGGGAATCAGCAAAGTTGAGTCACCACTTACACGCCGGCAACCTCTAGTACCCTCCATCCACCGACACGCCACAGATAGTCGGGAATCAGCAAAGTTGAGTCACCACTTACAAGCCGGCAACCTCTAGTACCCTCCATCCACCGACACGCCACAGATAGTCGGGAACCAGCAAAGTTGAGTCACCACTTACACGCCGGCAACCTCTAGTACCCTCCATCCACCGACACGCCACAGATAGTCGGGAACCAGCAAAGTTGAGTCACCACTTACATGCCGGCAACCTCTAGTACCCTCCATCCACCGACACGCCACAGATAGTCGGGAACCAGCAAAGTTGAGTCACCACTTACATGCCGGCAACCTCCAGTACCCTCTATCCTAACCGACACGCCACAGATAGTCGGGAATCAGCAAGGTTGAGTCACCACTTACACGCCGGCAACCTCTAGTACCCTCCTACCACTTACACGCCACAGATAGTCGGGAATCAGCAAAGTCGAGTCACCACTTACAAGCCGGCAACCTCTAGTACCCTCCATCCACCGACACGCCACAGATAGTCGGGAATCAGCAAAGTTGAGTCATCACTGACATGCCGGCAACCTCCAGTACCCTCTATCCTAACCGACACGCCACAGATAGTCGGGAATCAGCAAGGTTGAGTCACCACTTACACGCCGGCAACCTCTAGTACCCTCCATCCACCGACACGCCACAGATAGTCGGGAATCAGCAAAGTCGAGTCACCACTTACAAGCCGGCAACCTCTAGTACCCTCCATCCACCGACACGCCACAGATAGTCGGGAACCAGCAAAGTCGAGTCACCACTTACAAGCCGGCAACCTCTAGTACCCTCCATCCACCGACACGCCACAGATAGTCGGGAACCAGCAAAGTCGAGTCACCACTTACATGCCGGCAACCTCTAGTACCCTCCATCCACCGACACGCCACAGATAGTCGGGAATCAGCAAGGTTGAGTCACCACTTACAAGCCGGCAACCTCTAGTACCCTCCATCCACCGACACGCCACAGATAGTCGGGAACCAGCAAAGTCGAGTCACCACTTACATGCCGGCAACCTCTAGTACCCTCCATCCACCGACACGCCACAGATAGTCGGGAACCAGCAAGGTTGAGTCACCACTTACAAGCCGGCAACCTCTAGTACCCTCCATCCACCGACACGCCACAGATAGTCGGGAATCAGCAAAGTTGAGTCACCACTTACACGCCGGCAACCTCTAGTACCCTCCATCCACCGACACGCCACAGATAGTCGGGAATCAGCAAAGTTGAGTCACCACTTACACGCCGGCAACCTCTAGTACCCTCCATCCACCGACACGCCACAGATAGTCGGGAATCAGCAAAGTCGAGTCACCACTTACATGCCGGCAACCTCTAGTACCCTCCATCCACCGACACGCCACAGATAGTCGGGAATCAGCAAAGTTGAGTCACCACTTACAAGCCGGCAACCTCTAGTACCCTCCATCCACCGACACGTCACAGATAGTCGGGAATCAGCAAAGTTGAGTCACCACTTACACGCCGGCAACCTCTAGTACCCTCCATCCACCGACACGCCACAGATAGTCGGGAACCAGCAAAGTTGAGTCACCACTTACAAGCCGGCAACCTCTAGTACCCTCCATCCACCGACACGTCACAGATAGTCGGGAATCAGCAAAGTTGAGTCACCACTTACAAGCCGGCAACCTCTAGTACCCTCCATCCACCGACACGCCACAGATAGTCGGGAATCAGCAAAGTTGAGTCACCACTTACACGCCGGCAACCTCTAGTACCCTTCATCCACCGACACGCCACAGATAGTCGGGAATCAGCAAAGTTGAGTCACCACTTACACGCCGGCAACCTCTAGTACCCTCCATCCACCGACACGCCACAGATAGTCGGGAATCAGCAAAGTTGAGTCACCACTTACAAGCCGGCAACCTCTAGTACCCTCCATCCACCGACACGCCACAGATAGTCGGGAATCAGCAAAGTTGAGTCACCACTTACACGCCGGCAACCTCTAGTACCCTCTATCCACCGACACGCCACAGATAGTCGGGAATCAGCAAAGTTGAGTCATCACTGACATGCCGGCAACCTCCAGTACCCTCCATCCTAACCGACACGCCACAGATAGTCGGGAATCAGCAAAGTTGAGTCACCACTTACACGCCGGCAACCTCTAGTACCCTCCATCCACCGACACGCCACAGATAGTCGGGAATCAGCAAAGTTGAGTCACCACTTACACGCCGGCAACCTCTAGTACCCTCCATCCACCGACACGCCACAGATAGTCGGGAATCAGCAAAGTTGAGTCACCACTTACACGCCGGCAACCTCTAGTACCCTCCATCCACCGACACGCCACAGATAGTCGGGAATCAGCAAAGTTGAGTCACCACTTACACGCCGGCAACCTCTAGTACCCTCCATCCACCGACACGCCACAGATAGTCGGGAATCAGCAAAGTTGAGTCACCACTTACACGCCGGCAACCTCTAGTACCCTCCATCCACCGACACGCCACAGATAGTCGGGAATCAGCAAAGTTGAGTCACCACTTACACGCCGGCAACCTCTAGTACCCTCCATCCACCGACACGCCACAGATAGTCGGGAATCAGCAAAGTTGAGTCACCACTTACACGCCGGCAACCTCTAGTACCCTCCATCCACCGACACGCCACAGATAGTCGGGAATCAGCAAAGTTGAGTCACCACTTACACGCCGGCAACCTCTAGTACCCTCCATCCACCGACACGCCACAGATAGTCGGGAATCAGCAAAGTTGAGTCATCACTTACACGCCGGCAACCTCTAGTACCCTCCATCCACCGACACGCCACAGATAGTCGGGAATCAGCAAAGTTGAGTCACCACTTACACGCCGGCAACCTCTAGTACCCTCCATCCACCGACACGCCACAGATAGTCGGGAATCAGCAAAGTTGAGTCACCACTTACACGCCGGCAACCTCTAGTACCCTCCATCCACCGACACGCCACAGATAGTCGGGAATCAGCAAAGTTGAGTCACCACTTACACGCCGGCAACCTCTAGTACCCTCTATCCACCGACACGCCACAGATAACTGTATATTTACAGTAATTTCATTCAGTTAATACAGAGGGTTAAACGAAATAGTACTGCGTACAATAAAGCATGTTGTAACGGTGCTCTAGTAACAGCCCGTGATATAGAAACAAACCTAACCTAACTAAAAAGCTACATTAATAATTAATTATTTTTAAGAACAGGTTAATTGTAGCCGATTTGCTAGACATAGGTCTGAAAACGTATGATGGAAATCAATATCATATTGGTAGGAAGGATTGTGGGCCCTTTCCACCCTTGCATTACTATCTGTGAGGCTGTGTGTTATTTTCATTGTTCATTTCTTTCACTAAAACTTAGTACAAATAAAGAACTTGTTATATTATTTTACTTTTTTGTTATATTATTTTACTTTTTTGTTATATTATTTTACTTTTTTGTTATATTATTTTACTTTTTTGTTATATTATTTTACATTTTTGTTATATTATTTTACTTTTTTGTTATATTATTTTACTTTTTTGTTATATTATTTTACTTTTTTGTTATACTTATCTTATGTTGTTTGTTTTACTTATCTAGTGTGTGTGTGTGTGTGTGTGTGTGTGTTTTTATTAAATGCACAGCTAATTTTAATTGTTAATGATAAAATTTAAACTTAGCCTCAGAAGGTAAGAGCAATATTTCCAGTCAGCTAAAATATGACAACGGTTTGACATAAACAGCGCCCGACTCACGCCTTCCGTGCTTCAGTCAATCAGATAGAAAGCTCGTCATAGCAAGAACGTGGGCGTGGCTACAACTAAAGGCGAAGCATTACATGCGGCACCCTTAAGAAAATATTAAGTCCCACCAGTTTTGCAACATAAGCTTTCATGATTAGTTTCGATCGAACAAGATGTGAGCAAAAAGGAATTTCACGCGACAAGTAAAACTGAAATGGTAAACAGCCGAGACGATGATGCAGTTACAGTATTAACATATTTCTCACTGTTGGCGCCTCCCGAAGTATATCGTATCAGAATGTTCTGTGTGTTATGGCAGAAACTTATCTTGTACTCAAAAAATCTTATTTGGTATAGGGGCATATTTTCTAGTCGATTTTGAGAGCTATTAATTACGTGCTTTCATTTTCAAGCCAACTTTGAGACTGGCGGCTTCTTGTAGTAGGTAGGTGTGAGGGAATTCCACTGTCGCTTGGTATACAGGTACGGTTCTATTTCGGTTTCACTGCATCATGGGTTAATTTTGTCTATTAAGCGTTAAATTTGTCATTTTTAGATTATATTTATATTTGTTCCTTTATTACAGTATTGTTGTATTTATAAGTTTGTAGTTCTCGGATTATCATTTGTTGGTAGTTTTAGCTTTCTCTAATTTGGAGAATATGTGGTTATTTCTTATGGCGTCTGTGGCTAAGTTTGATGTATGCTTCAAGGCGTTCTTTATAATTTTTTTTGTTTGGCTAGTATAAAATTTGTACAATCTGGGCATTCGATTTTATAAATTCCGTTATTAAGTGTGGGACGTATTTTTGATTCAGGTTGCTTTATTTTATTGAATATGCTTCCTGTATTTTTGTAAGTTATGTTTATATTATTATTTTTTAGTATTTTAGTTCATCTTATTATATTGTATCCAGTGCATATGAATGTGGCAGATTTTGTTGTTGTTGGTAGATCATGTTTTTTGTTTTAATTTAGTTAATATTTTAAATTCTAATTTATCTATTGTTTATTTTATTGTATCCATTTTTTGAGCTATTATATATAAATATATATATATGTTTCTTTATACATACATGTTTGTAGGTGGAAAGAATAACCATCGTTTAAACCTACTTGTTAAGCAGTCCAGCATAAGTAATAGCTATGGTAAATCCATAGGTTCAAAGGTTGCTGTGTTCAAAAAGATACATTTAGTCCTAAAATATTAAAGGCATTCAATATTATAAAAACTTCTAGTCTGGGAACTAGCACAAGGAGCTAGAGGTAGATTGATGAGGGGCAAACCCAATACCCTTTATTTACCAAAATAGATTCATTGTCGGCAAAAGGGTACTTTAAAAAATAAGACGCGTCAAGAGCGACAAAGAAGTTAAGACGACCGCAGACAGAAGAAAGGGAAGCGATGGGACGAACGTGCGATCAAGGAGTCGAGGAAAAAGGGGCAGTTAATTCTTAACAGCCGAGAAGCTCGGCAGGACAATTCGAAGAGGCGAAGAGGGCAGAACTCTGGGGAGCTAGAGAGGACTTCAACCGTGAAAGCCGGAGATGGGAGGATAAAAAGAAAACATCCTTGGACACAAAGTAGACCATTACGTCAACGCACAGGACTCAGAATCGTCCAAGCTACTTAATTACCAGTTAACTAACTATTAAAAATTCAATTTTCTTACAAATTAATTCGAAGCCGACCCGTAAATTTAGATTACGCTTGTAGTCAATAAACTAATTTCATTTACAAGCTATAACACAGTAACCTCGCGGCCAGAGATAAATACATTTAACATAGGTTGTAAGATAATATTAAATTTAGGACAACTATTTATTTGTAAACATTTATATATATATATATATATATATATATATATATATATATATATATATATATATATATCACTTACAATTTAAAGTACCCAAACAGAATCTTACTTGGTACGTATGCTCTCGAATATCAGAATAACCTCGAAAATGAGAACATGTAATAAATGGTAATAAAAGTCGGCTGGCATATTTATACCAACAAAGATTCTTGTTTAAGTACTTTAACGTGCAAGTAAATACAAGAAAACAGTGCTGCAAAGTTTATTAAATAAATAAATATATATTTGTGTGTGTGTGTGTGTGTGTGTGTGTGTGTGTGTGTGTGTGTGTGTGCGCGCGCGCGTTCGCGTGTGTATTATATATAGCATTACATGTATTATTTCATTATTTTTTCAGAGTATATTTTAATAAAACTGATCAGAGGCCGAAATTATTTACGTGCCTGATATCCTCCAGGTTAAGTAACCTTACACGAAAATAAAGTAATTATATTTGAGAGAATGTTTTTAAAGGCATAACCTTTGAGCCAATATTTCGTTCACATCTATTGACATTTTACCTCTTAGCTCAAACACGAACACCAACAAAAGCATTTACATTTTATAAAATTAATTACAAAACTGAAATAACAAAGCCATCGATTAAAATCCATCAAGAAAAGTGGAATTGCTTTTATATTGAAAAGAGTAGCCTTTGTAACGTACGGTTTAGACGACGAGGGAACAAAAACAATATCAAACACTAAAAAGTCAAAACATACAGTTAATTAACAACAAAAGCATTACGGCTAATGACTTCCACGCTTACTACTTCCCTGTTGAAATGGTTGTTGAAATCCAGAGTTTGTTTAGTGAGTAAGTAAACTATAAAATAACATTCAGTATTTAGGACACTCCAACCACGAAACTTCCGTCCCGCATCGAACGCGTTAGGCAGTTTATAATGCGTCCTACACTTCTGTTTTGTAAATTTATGAAAGGTGAGTATGAAAATCACATCTGATAAATTTGACCATTATTCTAGGAAAACATAGATAAGGCGATGTAGATATTGCTGGCATAAGGTCATAACTGTCACGTTACTTAATAGCTGTACAAGTATAACGCCTCTTAACCGGCTTCGGATTAACCGGCCTCGGATGATCCGGCTTCGGATTAACCGGCCTCGGATGATCCGGCTTCGGATTAACCGGCCTCGGATTAACCGGCCTCGGATGATCCGGCTTCGGATTAACCGGCCTCGGATTAACCGGCCTCGGATGATCCGGCCTCGGATGATCCGGCTTCGGATTAACCGGCCTCGGATGATCCGGCTTCGGATTAACGGAATAAAGAATGGATCAACGTTTTTCACTGGGGTTGATGATATGAGAACAATATTTGCCTTAAAACGTCACCAGGTTGTTGTAGCCAATGAAAAGTGCGATAGACAGTATGGAAAGGCGGTACCGACATAAATTTTATTTTAGAATTTTCTTGAATACGAGGATGTGAACTTGTGATAGTGAAGAAGATAAACAACAAGCATGTA
>JBAIZL010000084.1:230000-400000 GCA_036971475.1 Prosapia bicincta | reverse complement strand
CATTTATCAAAATTTATATAAATTAATATATTTATTACTAATCACAACTATTTGATAAAATTTTTCCTTAACATTGTTCAACAAATAATTTAACATAAGCTACGTGTTAGAACAGTTGTATTACAACATAACCTATAACATAAAATCAGTGGCTGCATAAAATCATATGTTATCATTTAATTTACTCGTAGCATAACCTGAGGGAAATTTTACCGTCGCGAAATTATATCTTTATATCTATCCAGTAAGTTTTTTGTAGGCGTCGCGACACCTACGAGTTTACGTGCTTCACCTAAAACGAAACGTGCACAAATTCTACCCTTAGTGTTAGCTGTAGGAGTGCAGCATGAAGAAATACAATCGGAAGATTCTGATCAAGATTGCATTGGTTCCGTAGAATCCGACAGCGGTTCGGACTGCCTTCAGTCACATTACTAAGTTCCTACTAAACCAGATGCAACATTTTTTTGCTGGTTTCACAATATTTGTTTTATTTAGATTTATGTTTGATGGTAGTTGAATAAATAGAATAAGCTTTGTATGGTTTGTTTGTTTTGTATGTACATTGATCATTTTGTACTCTGGTTATTAAAGTTATAATCTTTAATTTTTATGTTTAACTATATTGTTTCACTCACAGCATTGTCTTTTTATTACTTAAAATAAACGCAACTACTCATTTATATCATACAAAAATTTTGTCCCGCTAGATGTTAAAAATGCAACACTATGCATCGATATGTCTTTTTCACTGCAAAACGTTATAAAAAGGTTTTACAGCTACAATTGTATTACAAGGCAATATATCGCTATTACTTCGTCACAGATCATGACGTTGGTTGCAGACAGGTTGGTCGATAGATTTAGAAACACTACTAAAATACCTTGCCGGAGTCTGACGTCGTTAGATTTTTAACGCGAGTTGACAATTTATTTAACGGGCGAACAGTTTACTCGAGACGTTACTTCATAATGAACGAGACAATATTGGCTTAATAATTTAAACTCCAGCATAGCAGCGTAGCCCTGACGGGAGAGGGAACAGCTTAGCGTCTCTCATGTAGAAAACCCGACGGCCTGTTAATTTTACAAATACATTATCAACAAGGCCCTGGAGAGGGAGGTTATAACAAGTGTCAATAACACAATTAGGGTTGAGTTACTGTGCTTTGGACAACCTGTTCGTCGCCGGCTTATTTTTATAGAACGGCGGTTATTTTTACAACGGGTTAAATACTGAGAGAATTAAACCAATCGGTTGATTTAGAGAACATTTTGTATGACACTACACTAAGGTAATGTAAAGCATTCTGGACGCATAAACTTTATAAAATTTTTACTCCTTACTCATTTATCCAATTCCTTCTATTAGTTCACACGCTTTCTATATATATTTATTTACCTTTTTCAAATTTTTAATAGTGTATAAAATACTTTTTATTCATCCATTCACGTTCAAATACATTATTTCAACATGTAGTTGATGACACTTGATGTTAATATAGTTTTTTCAAATATTCAATTCAATTTAATTAATTAATTTTAATAATTAATTTCACTATATATTTTGCGATCTCTATTCGCTTAATATTGTTATTCTGTCGCATGTATATACATTTTCATATTAATTGTAATTATTTAATAAAAAGTAACTGAAATAAAATTTTTCTTTGATGACCTAACCAGGAATTTAATTTAATTTTTATTTTTTAATATATGTTATTTGTTTGCAACACAGTATTTTTGTAGGCCTATTCACTATCACTTTCATTATAGAGTTGATGCTCGACAATGAAGATACTATCAATCTTTGAAAGTTAACTCGCATAAATACTAAGTACGATTCTTGTTTAAGTACATATAGTGAAAGTGATCATATACATAAATATATATATATATATATATATATATATATATATATATATATATATATATAGAGAGAGAGAGAGAGAGAGAGAGAGAGAGAGAGAAAGAGGGGGGGAGGTAGGGGAAAACTAATATACGATGATGTAAATGAGAAAAAAACGCGCGCATATAGAAGTACATATTTTCCTTTGAAGTACTAAAATAAAATGAATTTTAAATTAATATTTTTTTGTTTAAAATATAAATGTTTGTTTTCATTTGTAAAATGTTTAATAAACAAAACAGAATGTCAACAAAACACAAATTGCATGACAACTAAATGGCGCAGATATGAAAAGGATATCAACTCACCTTCTCAGAAACACAATAACAGCGCTCCACTTTTCCTATCGCGCGTTCAAAACGGAAACCCCCTTGACACGTATTGTATTGCACGTGTCACTTTCTTCGTGGCGTGACGTATGTTGGTACAATGAGAGGACACCGCCAACTCGCGTTGCTATCACGTCTCCTCGAGTGGAAGGATCTAGGCGAAACAATACCCAGGTTCTGTTTCAGTAGATATAACGTACTGGGGTGAAAACGGTAGTTGGCGTTGCAATATCTGCAAAATCGCTCAAACATCACGGGCGACAACTTTTACCCAAGTGTGCTGCGGAAAATCGGGAAAATAAGCAGAAAGATTGTGAAATTTAAAGAATAATGACGGCAAAGAGTCTCTTCCTAATCTACGTCCTTGTCAGAGAACTCAAAGATGAATCCTTCATGTGGGGAAGTATCTCCAGTCTAGCATATGAAACCTCTACCCCCAACGAATCCAACCTTACCTCGTGACTCCCGCCCGGGTTAATAGAGTCAGGTCCGACACGTGGTACCAGTACGCAAGAGTTGTAAAACCTTGCTATAATGTCTAGACTGGCCACCGGTTCGCCCCTAGGATGAGACGAATACACGAAAGTTGCGTACACCAGGAATATTGCGAAAGATGGGTACAGGATCAAGTTTTGACAGATGAAGGTAAGCTATTTCCTTAGAACATTGTGGCAGGCAAAATTTGGCGTACAACTATTAGGCGTACATCATCAATCATTAGGCTACATACATGAACTTACGTCTGAGCTAAACATAGACGTGGCTTAATTTCTCGGGACTGGAGATCCTATAAAACTTTATCTATTAAACCTGATTTCCATCACAGTTTTCCAGGCTTTGGACTGGCAAAATTATAGAAATATCTTATGCTTTCATTTTAGCGTGTTCAACATCAGCTTGTAGCCTCAGTAATTTTGTTGTTTTATATTTTCAGTTATTTTTTTTATTTTACAGATTTTTTTCCATTTTAATCTATATTACAACTTGACCAATATATCTGATTTTACCATCTGATTTCTTGGGTCTAGTCTGATTCATTTTTTGGATTTAGGAAAGAGACCTTAAACAAGAAATTAGTTACCAGTTTCTAGGTATTTTTAAAAATTTTCGTCTTAATATACTTTGATTTTCTTCTCTTTCCTCTAGTCTCATGTGCATAGGAGTCTAAGTTTCAACCTGTCTTGATAAGTCTCTTTCGATTAAATCGAACTTATCATCTCGACAGTTGAAAGCAAAGTGACCACTGACAATGTGGAAACGCTTTTTTCAAGCTGGGAAACTGAAAGACTTAATCTCTTTTGTGGAAACTGGGAGAATCCAAAACCTTGAAAGTTATTAGCAAATAGTTTATATAGGTAACTACCTGGCCTGATGTGGCAACTGGAGTTTGGTTTGTACGCTTTTTTCGCTAGTCAAATTTACGACTTACCCTCGGCAATTGCTATTGTTTCCTCTTGTACGCATATTTCGCTGGTGCCACCGATGAGACGAACTCCAACCAAGCACATCGGTTCAGCTGCTTTTCCAGAGCTACTCGGGACCAGTAGAACATTCCAAGCGGCCAGGTTTCACCGTACCTGATAAGGTCGGTCCAGGCAGTGCAATCGGTCCTTTATCTATTCTCTATCAACCTTGTCTAAATGCCAAACCCGCAGACTCGGGACTTGGCCCTAGGCAGGCACAAACCCAACCCACTACTGTAGATCTTGGCAGTAATATCACTGACTAGAGTGCATTAAAAAAATATATTTAGGCCTATATCGACTCAAACGTCATAGATACTGCAAAAGTAACTTCCGTCGAATAAGATAGTCCTAAATAACACGGGGAAATAATAAAAATTCAACCGTAAAAGTTCAAAAATTTAAAAGAACGAGACAAAAATAACCTCTATTTACAATGTGGATAAAACTTCAAAAACTCTAGCTTTTTTTTATGTAACCCCCCGGTTTTTGTAAAGTGGGTAGTAGTGGGAATTGACTTTTTTTTAAAAACATTAATTACCTTTAAGCACTTGTACTTACAGAGACTCTGCGGGTCAATTGTTTGTCTGAACAGTTGTATCTAACTATTAACTCAGGCTGTCTGTTTAATAGCTCTAACAAAGACAGGATACATTAAATTCTCGTTTATGTTTATAAAAGAGATTTAATTTTCAAAACAATTTTATATTCAAAATATTACAATTATTTTATAATTTGCTTATTGCTCTTTATTACTTAACAAAAATATTTAAGTTTACATCTTCTGAAAATGTTCTCTGACAAAGCTAGGTTTAATGCATTCTGGTATTTTATATTTACTAATTTGATTAAAACAAAAAATATTAAAAAAATTAAATTTCAATCACTTACACTCACGTGACTTTCTTACAAAATTTAATATTAATTGCAATGGTTCACTTTGAAAATGTATTTAAATTTTAAAACAACAAACTAAACCTAACAAAGCCGCCAATAACATTTCCCGTTTTAAATAATTTAGACAATTACATTATTAAAAGGTTTTATGAAAATTTTTGCGATTGCTAGCCTATCTTGCTCCTCCCTCTGAGACGTGTTGCGAGAGAGTGATAAAAACTAGATTCCCACAGAAACTAACACGTAAATTCGGAAATGCCCCGACCATTGTGCATTCAGAAAATTTGTGAGAATTTCCTGCTAGCTCTGTCGATTAAACGTCTTTTTCAAAAAAACAAAAATTTCTTTTACACAAAGCCGATTTTACATTGACCAAACAACAAATTATCACGTAACATACTTATTTGCAATTGGAATTTATTTGGTATGTTACAATTAAACAAAAACTGTGTCATTCTACAATACAAAATCGTAACAAAGTTTATAGTTAAGACATAGCCCATTCAGTGATAAAAAAAAACTTTCTATAGTTAGTCTAACCGGTTGACAAATGAATTGGTCTATGTTATGCATTATAATGCTCTCAATGTTAATGCAATAATGATTGTTAATTATTTAGAAACCTGAAGGTGTGATTATAGAGAGGTAAGGTATATTATAACATAAAGTACGAGGCTTTAGCGTAAATTTAGTTAGTTGCTAAAATAATTATCCGTAGGATTAGCAAAGAAATCCACAAATAGTTTTGTAAAGTGCCGACAAAGCAGGTACCATCCATTATCCTTTTCCGGGAAAGCTATAAGCTGCGTGCGGCAACAATAGACAATAGAGAGGGTCCAAAGTGGTTAAGACAGGGAAATCCAGCGGCCGATATAGCCTGGGAAAATAACCGTGTACCGTTAGGTTAAGCTAATTATAGCACTGTGTGAAACTTACAAAGAACGTATTGTGGTAGTGGGAAATTTTAGATTTTTCAATAAAAACTAAATGATCGGGGAAGTTAGAAGGAGGTTGAGGAGAGTCTCAGAGGAAGGCAGGCGGATTGGTGGGGACCAGGATGGAAGTGTTGTAAAGGGAGAAATTGATTAAATTAAGTAGAGTTTTTTATCAGTAAAATTTAAAAAGTGCGACGTAAACGTTTTTTTGAAAATATTAAGAAAGTAAGTTTATGTGTGTCAAGTGTAAGCGCTGAAGTGAACAAAGGCCAAGATTCCAGGAGCTCTTCAGAACAATAAGTATTAATTGAATATAAGTGTAGCCAACAGACATCTAAATTTTAGTAAAGTTCAAAACAATTTTAATTTCATGAAAATTTATAAAAATTATTCTAGTTTCACCATTTCAAATTTAAAAAGCAAAGTGTCCGTATTAGCGACCCGAGAGCAAGAATAAAATTTTAATACTGTTTTTTTTTTGTTATGTTATTTTATTAGAAATCTATAGCCTCAGAAGTCCACCATTTATCATTGTAATATTAGTTAACATATCAATCTTGTCACTGCAACGTATTAATATAAATTTGGAATAATGTGTAGAGTTAATTGAAGAGAATAAATGCAAGTGATGTTTATAAATTTATAAGAGTGTTAATTCTTTATAAACCTGAAGGTGTGACATTAGATAGGTAAGGTAAATAAATAACATAAAAATATAAATTTAATTATAACAAAAGCTAAGTTATAACAAAAGCTAAGTTATAATATATATATATATATATATATATATATATATATAGAGAGAGAGAGAGAGAGAGAGAGAGAGAGAGAGTGAGTGAGAGAGAGCGTGAAGTTAAAACTGCAATACTAATTTGTTTTTCCCCAATAACACATGAGTTGTAGAAGTAAAACTCAGTGTGCAAGTAGATAATCAATGTATTGATAAAATAATCTAAAACCACAAGTAAAATATTAAAATATAAATCGATGTGTGTATAACAAAATCTAAAACCACTGTAGTGACCACGCCAAAATTAGAAAGTAGATATGAATGTAAAGAGTGTGAATTTTTGAAGGGGTTTGAAGAAAGGGTTAGGCACTTGACGTGACAAAAGTTACCCGGCGCTCAAAAGTGGGGCAAACATCTGTTGCTTGGGTTTACAGATATTTCTTTAATAAGGTTTTGTAGTGTTGGCCTAACTTAGAGCATTTAAACATGAAGTAAACTAATCGGAGTGTATGGTCATATCTAGAACATTGTGTAAGTTTCGATCACTCCCCGACATCATCATCTTATAAAATCAATGATACAAAATACAATTAATTCTAAGTGGATCGAAATGTTATAAAAATTTAATCATATATAACATTGTTTTATTTTGTTTATATTTGATTATTTTTACTTGTATTGTGCTTTAATGGTTTATTGTCAATTAAATTGTTCTTGAGTTGTAACCAACAGGATGTTTCTATCAAATAGAATCAGCAAGATTGGCCATTAATATTTTATTACACTTTAAGGCAGCCTTTAATGGCGAAACTAGAATCGATGCTTTTTAAATCCGTCCAATTTCCGCAATTCCTATATTTAATGTGCACGCTACAGGGTTTTGTGAATGTTTGTTATTTATTAATTTAATACTCGAAAATTTTTTATTTGAAACCATCTCGTGTGCCACTATTCTATAAAAACTGTAATTAATTAGTTTAACAATAAAGTTAAAAGTTTCACCTACGTCAGGATAAAATCCACGGGCAAACGTGGATTTATCATAATATCTAGAAAGCCTCTAATTTTTACTAAACATTACTACTAGCCTCTAACTAAACTAAACATAATTTAAAACAACACAAACTACTTTGTACCTTATAACCTACTGCTAATGTAGTCCTACAATAAAGAAATTAACATAACTTATAAGTAATAAAAACAGCAGTTCTATTATACGCGTTACCAAATATAGTCGTTCCGTGATACCCAGGGGAGTAAGCGACTTCTCGGAACTCGTCTCACCCTCCCGACAAGTCGCTGGGCCGTGATACCCAGGGGAGTAAGCGACTTCTCGGAACTCGTCTCACCCTCCAGACAAGTCGCCGAGCCGTGATACCCATGGGAGTAAGCGACTTCTCGGAACTCGTCTCACCCTCCAGACAAGTCGCCGAGCCGTGATACCCAGGGGAGTAAGCGACTTCTCGGAACTCGTCTCACCCTCCCGACAAGTCGCTGGGCCGTGATACCCAGGGGAGTAAGCGACTTCTCGGAACTCGTCTCACCCTCCAGACAAGTCGCCGAGCCGTGATACCCATGGGAGTAAGCGACTTCTCGGAACTCGTCTCACCCTCCAGACAAGTCGCCGAGCCGTGATACCCAAGGGAGTAAGTGACTTCTCGGAACTCGTCTCACCCTCCAGACAAGTCGCCGAGCCGTGATACCCATGGGAGTAAGTGACTTCTCGGAACTCGTCTCACCCTCCAGACAAGTCGCCGAGCCGTGATACCCAGGGGAGTAAGTGACTTCTCGGAACTCGTCTCACCCTCCAGACAAGTCGCCGAGCCGTGATACCCATGGAAGTAAGCGACTTCTCGGAACTCGTCTCACTCTCCAGACAAGTCGAAGAGCCGTGATACCCAGGGGAGTAAGCGACTTCTCGGAACTCGTCTCACCCTCCAGACAAGTCGAAGAGCCGTGATACCCAGGGGAGTAAGCGACTTCTCGGAACTCGTCTCACCCTCCCGACAAGTCGTCGAGCCGTGATACCCAGGGGAGTAAGCGACTTCTCGGAACTCGTCTCACCCTCCCGACAACTCGCTGGGCCGTGATACCCAAGGGAGTAAGTGACTTCTCGGAACTCGTCTCACCCTCCAGACAAGTCGAAGAGCCGTGATACCCAGGGGAGTAAGCGACTTCTCGGAACTCGTCTCACCCTCCCGACAAGTCGTCGAGCCGTGATACCCAGGGGAGTAAGCGACTTCTCGGAACTCGTCTCACCCTCTTGACAACTCGCTGGGCCGGGATACCCAGGGGAGTAAGCGACTTCTCGGAACTCGTCTCACCCTCCCGACATCTTGCCGAGCCGTGATACCCATGGGAGTAAGCGACTTCTCGGAACTCGTCTCACCCTCCCGACAAGTCGTCGAGCCGTGATACCCATGGGAGTAAGCGACTTCTCGGAACTCGTCTCACCCTCCCGACAAGTCGTCGAGCCGTGATACCCAGGGGAGTAAGCGACTTCTCGGAACTCGTCTCACCCTCCCGACAACTCGCTGGGCCGTGATACCCAAGGGAGTAAGTGACTTCTCGGAACTCGTCTCACCCTCCAGACAAGTCGACGTGCCGAGATACCCATGGGAGTAAGCGACTTCTCGGAACTCGTCTCACCCTCCCGTCAACTCGCTGGGCCGTGATACCCAAGGGAGTAAGTGACTTCTCGGAACTCGTCTCACCCTCCAGACAAGTCGCCGATCCGAGATACCCAGGGGAGTAAGCGACTTCTCGGAACTCGTCTCACCCTCCCGACAACTCGCTGGGCCGTGATACCCATGGGAGTAAGCGACTTCTCGGAACTCGTCTCACCCTCCCGACAACTCGCTGGGCCGTGATACCCAGGGGAGTAAGCGACTTCTCGGAACTCGTCTCACCCTCCCGACCACTCGCCGGGCCGGCCGGTGGCAAACAATGCCTAGTAGCGCTGTCCCATAGCATAACAACTTTATTTCAATTTAAACTTAAAATATTGAAATTTTCTAATTCTAAAAAAACATTCTAAAGCAAATGAGTCTAAACGCAGCCAAAATGCTTCATAAACTAGGCTAAAAATAGTCAATTATATACTATGGCAATTGAAATGTTAAGATTTTATTCTTCAATCTGTTAATATGATACAAATATCATTGAGAGAAATTAAATTATTAAATAACAATAGTCAAGAGTATTTACAATACATTAAATAATTCACTTAACAAATAGGCTACGAAACATTACTCAAAACATACGGCATATTTCAACCGGTAAATTTTATCACGAATATATAATGGTTTACAATGATTTTAATCACTAGAAACAATTTATTTTTCAGAAATTTTACGTTTGTACATCCGGCTAACCCATAGGACAAGACAAGTTGTCTGAAAATTGATTATAAAACATGTGGCTTTAAAAGATGACGGTTAAAAAAATTGCAGTATTTTAAATTTAGTGCAAGTGTTAATGTTACAACGGATCAAACTCGTGTGGGTAAAGATTTTTATACCGACATTCTCACCGTGGATATGAAGCATTCCAATCGCATTCGGACTCATTTCCTTTAGAATATATGTATAATTCAAAAAACCTAATTATTTTACATTTAAACTTGAAATTAAAAAAAAAGTTGTTATGCTGTAGGCAGCGCTGGTATGCGAGTCATGTTTACCACCGGCCGGCCCGACGAGATGGTCGAGAGGGTGAGACTAGTTCCAAGACGTCACTTACTCCCATGGGTATCACGGCCCGGAAATATGTCGGGAGGGTGAGACGAGTTCCGAGAAGTCGCTTACTCCCATGGGTATCACGGCCCGGCGAGTTGTCGGGAGGGTGAGACGAGTTCCGAGAAGTCGCTTACTCCCCTGGGTATCACGGCCCGGCGAGTTGTCGGGAGGGTGAGACGAGTTCCGAGAAGTCGCTTACTCCCATGGGTATCACGGCCCGGCGAGTTGTCGGGAGGGTGAGACGAGTTCCGAGAAGTCGCTTACTCCCATGGGTATCACGGCCCGGCGAGTTGTCGGGAGGGTGAGACGAGTTCCGAGAAGTCGCTTACTCCCATGGGTATCACGGCCCGGCGAGTTGTCGGGAGGGTGGACGAGTTCCGAGAAGTCGCTTACTCCCCTGGGTATCACGGCTCGGCAAGATTTCGGGAGGGTGAGACTAGTTCCAAGACGTCACTTCCTCCCCTGGGTATCGCAGTCCAACGGAACTACTATGTTCTAATATTAAATATACAATATTTCTGAATAAATAGGAAACTCAATTTGAAAAAATTTATACATAACCTCCAAATAACCACTAAATGATAACGAAAGCAGCGGTTCGCATTAATCTCTAACAAACGAAAACGTCCCACGAAGAGTTTCAATATAGAAGAAAAATTAGAATAGATATCAAGTGGTCCAGCTGTGGCTACAAGTTGTCTCCTAACTACTGCCTCCCAGAAAGGTCATCCAAGCGGTAAAGCAAGTGACATTCCTGTGCTTAGTTTATTACGCACCTATAAACTTCTTTACTGCCACATTAACAATTTCTTTCTCTAAGTAACACAGAAGCCTTGCATGTATTACTAGAGATTCAGGAGGTGTTCTGATTGTTTCAAAGATGTCAGGGAACATTTTATACGGAAAAAATGTTACGAATGTGTTAATATATTACGAAACTTCTTATATGCTCATTTGTATGATTATGCTATAAAGAAAACTATGTTGAAATATGGGTATTAAGGAAAAAGCATTGTGAACCATTCTTTAGGGACCAATTTTGCGTAAATAATACATCTATATTAAATCCAAAAGCTAGGGATTCTGTGACGTTATTTAAACAAGTAATACAAATACACATTTTTTTAGTTATTTCCTACTCAGGTCAAAAGAATTATTATTTTTGTAATTTTTTAAAAATAATTACAATTAATATAAATAAACTAACATAACCTATGAGTTAAAGCTGCTGTTCTAAAACATAATTTATAATATAAAATCTGGAGTTTTATGAAGTCATATGGTATCACTTATTTTAAGCCATATAGGATTTAAGCTATATTGCATACCTTCCCCCTTTTGTGAAACGTTTTGCCCCATATAAAACTAAAATCAATTCATTTACATTTAATTTACGAATAACTATTTGTAAAAACTGTATTAACATCAATTATCAAAGATTTTAGGCTAAAAAAAAAAATGTATTTGAACTTGAGTGGACGAATAAAAACTATTTTATTATAGATTGACCTATATAAATAAATATATATATATATATATATATATATATATATAGAGAGAGAGAGAGAGAGAGAGAGAGAGAGAGAGAGAACTAATAAATGGAATTGAACAAAATAAAAAGCTTTCAAGTTCATAAAAAATTTAAAATTGGAACTCAAACAATGAGTTCGCGGACAGGTAAATTAATGAGGGGCAGCTCTCAGAGAGCACGTGGAGTTACAAAAGTATTTTTTTTCTGAGAAAACCATAATTTAAAAAAAAAGGCGTGTGTGTGAAAAACACAAAGACGTTTTGATTACCAAGACAACAGGAAGCCAAGCCAGGATTGGCTGAAATAAGGAAAGGAGGACGAGACAGAAGGATAGAAAGGAGCGGTCAAGGAATCGTGGAATGAGTCAGTTAAGTTCGAGGAGCCAGAGAGTGTAGAAGTCCGGGGAGCCGGAGAGAGTGGGTTAAGTTTGGGAAGCCGGAGGGGAAGGAAAGTTCGCGAGCTAGAGAGAACGTCATCCTGGAAGCTGAGGTGGAGGAGTCTAACCCTGGAAGTCGAAGATGTTAAAGGGATAAATAATTTTTTTCGCCGTCTTGGAAACATAATGTTCCACGCCCGTCGTGGGAATGGAGACAATCGACCGGGTGTCTTCAAATTCCTCTCAAATACAAAATAAATCATTATTCAAAATTAAATTTTTGTAAATATTAATTTCTTCCAGCCAACAAAGTAAATTCAGAAAATGGGTATAATGATTAAATTTATAAAATACAAACCATAACAGAGTGACTTCGAGTCTATCCCCAAGAGATAAATTCAATTAATTATATGTTGTTTGTTTTAGACTCAAGACTAAACAGTTTGTAATTGTAAAGAGTTTCTTTTCTGTTGTTTTACCGTGAAATTAGCTACAGCCCGTCTCAGGGTAAGTTGAGGCAAGCCAAGTAACTGAGGGATTTGCAACTGCACGGCCGATGAATAGGCAGGGACGCCCCGGCGAGTACATCGCATGAGACGTTGATACGGATTTCTCAATTATTATTTTAGAAAATTGGGAATGGAAATGAATAAAAATATAAGGGAGGATAGAGACGGCAATTGGTATGGTTTTACCACGTAAAGAGGATGGCAGGAGATAGATGGTCCCGAAAGGTACTAGTGTGGATTTTTCTTGAGAAAAGAAAGACAGTGGCGTGATAGCATCGACGAGGCAATGACTATAAGAAGAGGTATTAACGTATGACAGAAGAATTTGGAAATTTATTACAGCTGTAATAAATCCGCTTTGCATGTATATTTCAAAACATAACAAAAATTATGTCACAGCTGACTCCAGCAGCATGCTAACTAGCTTCATGTTATATTATGGACCAAATGTACAATATATGTGCTTGAATTGTTCACTTTTTACATTAATATAAAATGGTGACTGATACAGCAGAACCTTGTATTCCTGGATGTTAGTCTCACAGAGGTGTGCTAACGTGTCAGTTAAGTTTGCTTTAAGGGCAACGGAAACTTGTGAAAACTGAATAAATAACGCTACATCAAAGACTTGATTACGCCCTAAATTCCAGGAAACATTATGGGTAGGAATTTCTAATTTAGTAATTTAATGACAGAATCCGAAGCTAACTAATTTTCAACATTGTATTCCTAACCCTGTACTCAGAATTCATTAGACATAAACTAAAAGGCGAGTTTCCTGGAAATAAAATAGCATCTCATTTAATTATATTGCACCATAGATTCATAAAATCACACCAAAAATATATCACAGAATTAGAAAACGTTCAACAAAAACAGTATGTCTGAAATCCTACCAAAACAAAAGAACGAAAAATACAAACAAAAAGTGTCTTCTGCTTGGAGTTGTTAGGTCAAGAAGAATTTACAATTTACACGGCGGAAAATTTCAAGTTCGGATAGTCATAAACTAATGTAAAAGTGATTAAGTAGACAAAAAGTTTTCAAAGTAAATTTCTGCTTGGGTTAAAAAAATGTTCGTTTTAGTTAATTTGTATTAAATAATTACATAATAAACATTAATAAGCTTAATTTGATTTGTGTAGCATCACTGAGGATGACAAATTAGTCGTTGAAACGCGTATGAAAATAAAATTTTTATATTTGTGAGTTGTAGCATATTTATTCTTTAATTATAATAAACATGTGTTTAAATAATTACAATTATTAATTGCACAAATAAAGTAGCATAGCCTATACATTAAAACAGCTGTTCTACCACGTAAAATTTAACATAAAATCAGCTGTTTTATGAAATCAAATGTTATCACTTATTTTAAAGCAGATGGGACGTAATAACTATATTGCATACTTTTCCCCTTTTGTTAAAATATTTTCTCCAACATAAAACTAAAATCCACTCACTAAATTTAATTAATTAACTAATTATTATTTGAATAAACTGTATTTACAAGTTGAAAAACGACAAAATTTGAAGAATATATATATATATATATATATATATATATATATATATATATATATAATTTATTTATTTATTTAACTTTGTAGTTTCAATTGATGGTCAATGATAAAGACATCGAAATTAGTCTTCGAAATTAAACTAGCATATAGGCCTAAAGCAAGTAAGATTCTTGTTTAACCCCATTATAGTGTAAATGATAAGTGAATAAAAGAACACAGTGTTGCAGAGTTATATATATATATATATTCCACATATATACATCTAGTGTCATCCAGTACAAGTTTTAAAAACTGTATTTGAATAACGATAGAACATTTGAAGACGATATATATATATATATATATATATATATATATATATATATATAATTTATTTATTTATTTAACTTTGTAGTTTCAATTGATGGTCAATGATAAAGACATCGAAATTAGTCTTCGAAATTAAACTAGCATATAGGCCTAAAGCAAGTAAGATTCTTGTTTAACCCCATTATAGTGTAAATGATAAGTGAATAAAAGAACACAGTGTTGCAGAGTTATATATATATATATATATATTCCACATATATACATCTAGTGTCATCCAGTACAAGTTTTAAAAACTGTATTTGAATAACGATAGAACATTTGAAGACGATATATATATATATATATATATATATATATATATATATATATATATATATATATGAATGTGAACTAACAGAGGGAATTGAAAAATATGAAAGTGTAATGAATGGGTATTATTCGATATAACAAACCCCTACGTATTCGTAAGTAATCTACCTATTAATTGGATATTTAGTTACTCATACTTCATAATAAACAAAGCAAAAGGCTAAAGTGAATCCATTTGTTTTGTTTTTAAGTTCCGTAATTTTATTTTTATACATAATCAGATGAGATTTATTCTGCGAGAAAGAAATCTCGCAAACAAATTGAGAAAAGGGTTTAGATTGTTTTCACTGAACATTAATTGGAGAAAAGAACGTTCGCAATCAAGCAGTAAATATTCATAATCATCCTTTCAACGTGCAATCCTCTCAGAGTACGATTTTTCCTAGCTTTTTCTAGCCTGTTTCGTAAAACCTCTGTTTGCAAAAACATAACCTGTGCAGTTTACAGGCGACTTCGGCCTACTTTTATTTAATCAGATTCCCCCGCCACTCTTACGCTCCGCCCTTTGTTCCCGCTTGTAAATTATTCATTCCGGTTTCAGCCCCGTTACTGCGCCTCAGCCCCTTTCTGTCACAGTTGTCACATTGACATTAGTCGCTCGTGCTATCTACAAACATTTGACATCTGCCACGGAATGTTCAGACAATTGCTATTACGTGTAACAAATGCAATAGCAGTAACTGCACTTTGTGCAGGTTTAAAATATCAATAGTTAATCTATTCAAACTTTTACTTTTGGAGTTCTTTAGGAGTTCTTTTTGAGGTTTTTTAAAATTTATACTTATTGATAACACTTGGGAAAAAACTATTTTACAGCTGGTGCGTTTCGCACTAAGTCAGGGCACTGTTCAATGCTGTAAGTCAAAGACAAAACTGTTGCTCAAGTGTGTTGTGTTGGTGTGAGTCTGTGGTGCTTGGTATTCTGTGATGTGTTATTGTTCATAGAGTGGTTGTTAATTATGTGTTTAAATGTAGTGTTTGATTGTGAGTGTGTTTTGTCATTTAGAATGTGTTGCGGCTGATTTTTGTGGTGTTCGTATATCTCGATATTTTCTGTTGTGTTTAGTTTATTGTATTGTTTCAATAGAATGAACTTCTAGATTTGTGTCATGATGTTGTAAGTGTGTTTAGTATTCTGCATATGTATCTTTGCCAGGTTTGGTCAGTATTTCGACAGACATTATAGTTTCTCTTTAAGGGAGATTACGTGAAGGATTTAGGGAGGCAAGAGAGGACACCATCCTCGCGTACATAGCCCTACTCGTAGATAATGCTTATGTCACGTCCTAGTCTATTTATAGACTACCTGACACTTGTTTATAATATTATGGCAGGCTACTTGGTCAGACGTCCATGAATTTTGGTAATTGACTCTTATTTTCATCAGTCAGTTCGTTGGCTTTTGTTGATAGTTATAGTTTTATATATATATATATATATATATATATATATATATATATATATATATATATATATTATAACGAAATTCATTAAATTAAGAAAACTGTAAATATTTGAACTTGTAAGATCGCAGTACACGGACGCTACCTAGCAAGGGGTAGTCTGTTGTTAATCTTTCGGCCAAAAACGGTTATTTTACACGCACCTGCACGCCATAAATATTAATAAACGTCGAAAAGTTTCATTGTAGGTAAACCAAGACGTGTCTCGATCACTGGGGAGGCTCTCTACTTGGACATCGAGGGACCGTGCAAAAATATGGCGACGAATCTCTAAAAATGCAGGAAAGCACGTCCAGCGAAACACCTGTACTCGGAACAGATTTGAGCGCCATAAGGAAGCCAATCAAATTTGAAGAGCGGATAAAAAACCTGTACGGAAACGATCCAGAACGAAACACGAAAGACAGTCAATTTTCAGTACTCGAAGGGGTCCAGTTGCAGGACTCGAGAGAACGACAGGTTGAAATTTGTAGCGAGTTATATTAAGGGAGGGAGCTAATCAAAAAATAAATGGAATTGTTAAGAGAGTGATTTAATAAAGTCAGTTACGGTATAGAAGCATTTCGAGTGATGAGAGAAAGTGGAATTGAAGGGAAAATATTAATAAGTGAATTTGTGTCAAGGGAAGTGAAACAGGGAACTACGCAAGCCACAAGAGTCAACATCTATAAGTATAAATTTATCTTAAATATAAAGCTAACTCTTTTAAGGCAAAATATTCAACAAGTTTCAGGAACTTTTAATAATTAAATGTCGAAATCTTGTTGCTGTTCATGAAATCTTGTTGCTGTTCATGAAATCTTGTTGCTGTTCATGAAATCTTGTTGCTGTTCATGAAATCTTGTTGCTGTTCATGAAATCTTGTTGCTGCTCATGAAATCTTGTTGCTGTTCATGACATCTTGTTGCTGTTCATGAAATCTTGTTGCTGTTCATGAAATCTTGTTGCTGTTCATGACTCTTGTTGCTGTTCATGAAATCTTGTTGCTGTTCATGAAATCTTGTTGCTGTTCATGACGAGCTGGTTGTAAATTACAAATAGGTAAGTTAAGAATTAACAACTTTTAGTTAACAAATGTCTGGTCGCAAGTAATTTTTAATAATTCTTTAAACAGTAATAATTCATTCAAATATAAAATTTATCAAACCAGGTGCAGTAATATATACACGCCCTAAGATAATTAAGGACAGTTTAAAGAGAATTGGAGGTTAAATAGAATTCAGTGGAGGCTGAAGAAGTCGTAAGACGAAAACGTTTCCTCCAAGTGTATGTTGACAATTTAACAACCTTTAGTTAACAAAAAGTCTGGTCGCAAGTAATAGCAAAATTGTAATAAGTAGTTAACAACAAGCTCGTCATGAACAGCAACAAGATTTCGAAACATAATACAGTAATAGCTGAGCTTATAGTAATCGATCGAGAAAAGCGTGGCAATGAAACTTCTTGATTGAATGTTATTTATTGAAGTGCAATCGGAATTGTTAATATAGAATTGTAAATTGAATAATAATTATAAGAGTCTTGATGCCTACCGGCAAAAGTAGAATTAATTATAACTACTCTTATGTAACTACCTATAAATGCCAACGTTTGAAGTCAGGATTAAAATAAATCAGTTATTGTAAAAGTAAGTAGCTGCGTTATTAATTGATTTCCTAAATGTCAAATATCCTGAGGGACGATTGGAGAAGATATATATATATATATATATATATATATATATATATATATATATATATATATATATATATATATGTATATATATATATATATATATATATATATATATATATATATATATATATATATATATATGTATATATATATATATATATATATATATATATATATATTACACATTTTATGTACATTTATATTTAATGGTGAAAGTGTATAAATTTGGTGCGTATTTTTGTGTGTAAATGAATTAAATGTGTTTACGAGCGTGAAAGTGAAACACTCATCGTATTACTGTCAAACTAATGTTTTCTTTGCACAATCTTCAAAGTTCTAACCTATGTGCATGAAGAACATTTTATTATAAAAGACAATAATTAAATAATTGTTGCACGTAATATATTATTAACGACATACTTTTTTCAATTTCTGAATTAACTCCGGTAATAATTAAGTGGTATTTACGAGAGATACTTCACGCCTTATTATACGAAAAATCAATTTTTCTATAATTAAGGCAGTTCTCATAGAGTAGATTAGAAATTCGGAATAAAAAATATGATATATTTGGGAAAGAAATGTGAAAAAATTCTGTAAGTTAATGAATGATTTTACCAACTAGTTACTACTGACGGTATTAGCCGCCGGCAGTGGCAGGTTGACTGTCACCGCGTTCGAACTGACAACACCGCATCCCTACCCTGCCACAGACCCATCCCTATTCTACTTTAAATAAAAGTATAATAATGATTACAAGCACAGGGTTTTCTTTATTTAACATAAACAGGTTTTATAAAAAAAAAAAATTTGAAGTCGATTCCTACTTAGGTCTACAAAGAAAATTTCATATAATATAAATAAATTAATAATACTACTGTATATATATATATATATATATATATATATATATATATATATATTAGAATTTGAATTAACTAATATAAATATGTGTAATATATATATATATATATATATATATATATATATATATATATATATATATATCACTTTCACTATATGTACTTAAACAAGAATCTTACTTGGTATTTATGCGAGTTAACTCTAAAAGATTGATGTATTTCGATAGATGAAGATACTATCGATCTTTGAAAGTTAACTCGCATAATTTAGATACCAAGTAAGATTCTTGTTTAAGTACATATAGCGTAAGTGATAAGTAAATACAAGAAAACAGTGTTGCTAAGTTTAAAAAAATGGCAAAATAGAAAGCAGTAATAATTATTAAAATTTGAATAAGTACATTTTTTTACTTTATTAACATCAAGTGTCATCCAATAAAAGTTTTTTTAAATTTAAATTTGAATGGATGAATAAAAAGTAATTTACTAACGATTGAAAATTTGGACAAAACATGAGTAAGGAGAGTGGGAACTGATAGAAGGAATTGAAAAACAAACTTTAAAATAAACAACACTACAAATGCCGGTTAAAATCGAGCGAGAAATGCATTTTTTAACGTTTTTGTATTACAAAACGTTTTGTCCCCCCCCCTCTGAAGCACGTGTTATTTTTTTTATTAATCACTTTTTTTGTATTTTGTACCATAGTTTGTCTATTATTGAGGTGTTGTATCCATTTGTGTATGCTAAATATTTAATTGTGTCTAGTTCCTTGTTCATGTTTTCTGTAGTCATTGGGACTTCTTTAAATCTATAGAGCATGTATCTGAAGGCAGCGTGTTTGTGTTGGATAGGGTGGTTTGAGCTGTTGTGGATTAGTGTGTCTATTGTTATGGGTTTCCTGTAAGGTTTCTATACAGGGAAAATAAATACATCATATTACCATTCATAAACAAAACAACAAACAAAATAGCCCTCAAATTTCAAAAAATAGGTTACAAAATAGCATACAAAACCAATAACAAATTACAATACAAAATACAACACAACACCAACAACAATGATAAACTACAAGCACCAGGCGTATACAAAATAAACTGCGACGAATGTAACAAATTCTACATTGGACAAACAGGTCGCAGCTTTAAACAAAGAGTCGAAGAACACAAACAGAACACCATCTCAACATTTTACAATCACTTAAAAGAAACAGGACACAAATACACAGACATTTATCATAATTTAGAAATCCTACACATCAACAAAAAAAGACCACATCTCAACACACTAGAACAATATGAAATTTACAGACACACAAAAACACAAAATACAAACATATTAAAGGAACAAACACAATCACATACTCTTTGATACTATCGAAAACCTATCTTTAAAACCGTCACCGCTTGACCCAACATCCCCAAGCAGAAGACACTGATGAATCTAGGCACGTAGCGATCGAAAACGTTCTGTCTCAGTAAGTTTTAACAAATTTATTAAATATAAAGTTCGGATAATCATAAACTATTGTTCAAGTGATTAATAAGATTCAGCGAACGTAATGGACTACAAAATACAAGAATTTATTTTACAATTACGATGTCAATATTGATGTTACTTTCGAAGTAATTTGATTACACATAATAGTTCAAGATGTGGAATTCTTTGAATAAAAGGAAGCCCTAAAAGCATTAAGTACTTTGTCACAGCTCAACGTTGCTGAATAAAATGGAATCATTTTGAAAACTTTTGTTGATTGGCATTCAACGATAAAACGTTATTTTGCTAAAGAATTGATTTGCGCCAATCGATGATGTCCGGCCGTCGAAAGAAAAACCAAAGTGTAAACAAAATTTTCCCCTTCAGTTCACACGAAAGAAAGTTTAGCGCCGTTAGCCGAAGCGACATAAATGTTTACCTATAGAATAAGTGGAGTGTTGCTGACAGCTGTTGCCAATTTTGGAAAACCAAAAAGCGTAAGGCGCTTCATAAGTGATTAGACTCACTGAGGAAACAATAAATACAAAAATAGAACCAGCGCATGATTTGCGCCTTAACGGTCAATATCGATAACAGTTGGTAAACTTTAGAAAAAATTAATGGTTTCAAAAATATATCTAGATAAATTTATTATATTTGCTACATAAATTATTATAAATAATTGAAGTAATATTACCAAATATATGTCTTCATCAACGTTTTAAAAAGTAACAATGCTGATGGCCACTAGCACAAAAAAATTTGAATTTGAATATGCTCTTTAATGGAATAGAAATTTTATTCAAACACACAACACATTCTAAACGACTAAACACATTCACAATTAAATACTATATTTGAGCACATTATTAACAACTATTCTATGAACAATAATACACCACGGAACATCAATATACCACAGATACACCCTAATACAACATACTTGAGCAACAGTCTTGTCCGTAACTCACTGCACTGTACAATGTACTGATCTAGTGTGAAACGCGTTTGCTGAAAAATATCAGTATGTATAATGCGGACCACATAACCGTGTACTTGCCCTTGATAGATCGCACAAGATTTCTCGTGTACTACCACTTCTTAAAACTTGTTACATATTCAGAATGTTCTATAGCTCAACAGCTTCTGCATCCGATATTTCTACACATATTTCAAGATTTTTTGTTATCTCATATCGAAGCTATTTAATCATCTAATTTGTCTAATATCCACCGTCTCACGCAAGTCAGTGTTTTGACAGTGCTTATCACGTTTGCAGGAAAGTATTTATACTGACCCGACACCTCCCGTCTCGTTTACCGCGATCTCTCAAAGCCAAGTGCACGGTTGTGAGGTCCGCACTATATTGGGGGTTTTGTTTGCCAAATGATACCAATAAAACAAATTTTATTTTGTGATAAACAGAGGATACACATCGGGTTAAGAGGTGGAAATCCATCAACTATTCAATTCCAGATCAAGGAAAGCGTAATAAATAGGTAACCTATATCGTATGTTAGAAAAATTACACTTCCATGATGACTTTTCAGAACCACAATATAGAACCCAGACAATGGGATCTGTTGCAATGTTTTGCTTTCCTTATTGTGCTGTGGCGACCTTCCCAAAACTAAAAAGTATTAATTATTGTAAAGAAACAGTAAGGTTTAGCAGGTGTATTGAAGAAATGGTAAGGCACGTCACGGTAACAAGATTTACCAGTGCTCAACAGTGGGAGCAAAAATCTGTTACTTGGGTTTACCAGAAATGACTTTAGTAAGGTTATGCAGTGTTGGCGCTAACGTATCCAGGTATAAAGGGAAGGACTTGAGTCTCCGTGCCAAGCCCTCCTATTCCTAATATAAGTACAAATATAAATTATGTTAATTTACCAGTGAAAAATTGTGTATCTGATTAGAGGTAATAACTACCTTAACTTCCAAAGTCTAATTTACAAAATTGTAATAAACATTATTTGTCCATAGAGGGTAATGGTCACGAGCTATAGCAAGAGACGTGAGAAGAGTAAGAGGAGATCGCCTACTAGTAGAGGTGGAAGGTCAGGTAAATTTTCTACCCCTCTCTCACATCTATAGACGGAAGGGAACAACACAGAGTGATTGCGGCGACGTTATGTATTCGACAAAGACATCCCCCCCTACCACTAAATGTCAGGTAGGCCATTGCGCATCGGCTCGCTTTGACTCTCGCCTCTCATGCTTGTGCTGTACAACTTATAACAAACGAAAGCACAAACATTTGAAGATTGGCTAAAGAGATTCAGTAAGCCTGTCTCTACTGACGTATACACTTTAGCAAGGTAAGTGGTTGGCAATCCTGCAGTCCCTTGGGATTACGCGAAGAGGGGGCGGCTAATCAGCCAGTGCTTTTAAACATAATTTAAAAAGTAAATTTAAACATTGGGAATTTCAGAAGATCATTTTGTTTAGATACGTAATACCAGTAAAATTCAAGCAGTATCAAATAGTCCCACAGTTTATAGTAACAGTAAAGCCATTGTAATACCCTCTGCGGCACCACTGACATTTTATAACTAATGTTTATTGAAAATGAATCCCCAGTGAAATCGCGATACATTATAATCTGGCACTGACGTCTAATACCTCTGATAATTTGTTAAATGTTTAGAAAAATAACAACTAAATAATAATAATAATAATAATTATGAATTCATCTCATAATAAATCATTTATTTTCTCATATACGTTTCAATTACAAACTCATTATCATCAGTAAGTTTCGGTGCAGAAAATATAAAATGTAACTCTTTTATTAATTAGAATTAGGTTAATTTTTTTTACTATATCTTCTAGGCAATTCTTTCATAGAGAGAGAGAGAGAGAGAGAGAGAGAGAGAGAGAGAGAGAGAGAGAGAGAGAGCGTGTGTGTGTGTGAGTGTGGGTGGGTGTGTGAGAGAGGGGGGAAAGGAGAGAAAGAGAAAGAAATAGTAGTCAGAGAATGAGGGAGAAAGGCAGAGATAGATAGATAGATAGAGAGAGAGAGAGAGAGAGAGAGAGAGAGAGAGAGAGAGAGAGAGAGAGAGAATAAAAGAGAGGGAAAAATAGTTAGAGAGTGTGTAGAAGAGAGAGAGTAATTGAGTGAGAGAGAGAACCGTACTTGTACAAAAGTTATGGAGATGTCGCTAGAGGATAACGTTTACGCAACCTCGTTAGAATTCCTAAGTGAAGAAGTCACGTCCTAGAAACTGGCAAAAGAAGATCCACTCCAATCATTTCCACATTCCATTATTTCCATCTCCATTATTTGTTAAAAAAAAAATAATAATGATAAAAATTAGGCTTTATATCAATCTCATTTAAAAATTGATTTATAAATAAAACAGTTTTAACATTTTGGGGAGTCAAGGCGATAAGTCGGCGCACACGTTGCCGAGTGAAGTTACACTAAATTTGTAACTGTCAACTTATCGTCCTATTATAAGTGTTATTTATGTGTCTTCTATGAAATGAAAACACGCAAACTAACATTTATTCATTTTGTTTTACTTTGAAAAAAAATATATTCTGCATTTATAGAAATGTTATATTCGAAAGAATGATTTCATCTGCAATTGATTACAAAATACTTGATTCTTGTTAAACACACAGATGTATTAAACAGTAATCCGATTAGATGTTTCATCTGTGTGGAATAACAGTGTTAAACTCGGAGTTGATACTTCCGTTAATCAGATAAAATAAATCTCGTTGACTGCGAATAGCAATGGCGTGACCGACTAGCAAGGCGTTCATTGATTCTGTGTCGATGTTTATACTGTACGCTTCGCAGTGCATTCTACCGGCCATAATTGAAGGTTGCGTCTACCTTTTGTGCAGAACAGACAATGTGTTTTTTATAAACTAAAACGAAGAACACAACAGTACTGATTTCGTAATATAACAGGATAAAGTTACTAATTATTAAATATTGCTCGTGCTGATATTACGCGTAATATACGTATAAATAAAAGTATAACTGAAAATGCTATAGTATTAATGCGTATTTAAAATAAAATCAATTGGTTAACAAGTAATATAAACAAAAAAATTCAAGTCAATTCCTACTTAACTCAATTAAAAACATTTTTATTTTAGTAACTTTTTATGAAATACAGTAATTACAATTAATATAAATAAAGTAACATAACATCTACGTTAAAACAGCTGTTCTACCACATAACCTATAACATAAAATCAGCTGTTTCATGGAATCACATGTTATCACATAATTTAAGCCATATGTGACGAAATAACTATATGGCATACCTTGCCCCTTTTGTGAAAAGTTTTTCTCCCTTATATAACTAAAATAAATTAATCAATTAATATTTGAAAAACACTGTATTAACATCAACTTTCATTCACTACAAGTTTAAACAAATGTATTTCACCTTGAGTGGATGAATAAAAAGTATTTTATTAACGATTTAAAATTTGAACAAGATGTATAAATACATATAGAGAGAGTGTGAACTAATAGAAGGAATTGAAAGAAAAATTGGTTAAAAGCAAAGTAACGTAAAAGCATTTTATTACGAATAAAGGATTGACTTCTACATTTCGGTAAGTTGATAACGTCCGTGCTTCAAATATTTCATCCGTGTTTTCACCTGTCCTAAAATCTATAATTAGGCTACCTCATAAATTATTGTTGCACCTCATCTTATCGAATTATATTCTATTCGCTGAGAGTTCAGAGTTAATCCCGTCAGCTCTTCAGCTAGCGGCATATGAGGTAGGACGTCTATGTAAAGAGTGCGTGACTTTTTCATCAAAAAAAACTTGTGATTTTTTTTATTTTTGTAATATATATTTTAATTATTTGCGTTTGCAATATATTGGCGCAAACATAGTTTTCGGTGTAGTGTTTAAAACATCTTCTCTCATAAAAATTCTTCCTCTCATTTTCCTATCTCAATTAAACAGGCAAACAGAGTACAATGTAGGCTTATACAACAGCTACAACACGCTTACACTGTTCGGTGAGAGTTTAGAGTTTTGCCCTGCCTACATTTACGCCCGTGACTGTAGCCGATAAGGGATAAGGTAGTTTATAAGGTTATGGGTTGATTGTAACTGCAGGCCGGCAGATTCACAGAAAGACGTCACCAACTTGTTGCCATTGTTGTGCAGTGAAAGTGTAAAGCGCGCCACGTGGCTTGACGTGTAGGGGAGCGTCACCTACTACACTTCCCCTACTTGTACAGTCAACTCAACTAAAAGTTGATCCGGTAATTCTGATTTACTAGACTGGAGTTACAGCGCAGAGCCCAGAGTGTATAGTGTCTGCTGGTGGTGGAAGGAGCGTTGTGCGCATGCGCAAACGAGGTACCCAGATATGTGGCGAGAACTATATCTGTGAACCTGGCGCTTAGCCAAAGCAAGGTGGAGCAAAACTCTAAACCCTCGTCGAATGCGGTATAATATATAGGCTATTACTTTGATGATAATTCCCTATTATGTGAAACTATTATGGGTTTTTAACATCAGGCTAAATGGACGTGTAGTTAATGAGGGAACGGGAGTAAAATAAAATTAAAGTTCTTTAAACCTATGAAACGCACCCGGTTAGTTTTAGTAATAAAATATTTATCTACTCATAAAAATCGTGGGGAAAAGAACAGAAAAATGAATTAACCCTAAAAGGTGACATTAAGGTGAGGTGGAAATGAGAGAAGTTGCGAAATAATGTCTTGCCTAACTTTTCCTAATGTGATTAAATAATTTATAAAAGAGTGTTAATTTAGGACATCCAAAGGGATGAGTGATTAATGTCGCCCAGAGAGCATTCCACGTCAGGGAAAGTTACAAATACCCGTCAGTATGGCGCACATTATCTTCCTTGTATTAAAGGGTTGTTTTTAATTTTTACCTTTACTTTTATCAGTAGGATTAGAACGATTATAAAATTAAATAAGTTTATTACCATACTACGTATTCTCTCGAATGCACGACCAATCTTGAAAACTATTAAAAAATATATATTGCACTGGCTTCTTTTACAAGAATTAGAAAACCAGTCTCAATAATCAATGGAGATTTTAACTTATTGTTCTGGTTTAGAACATTAAAAAATTATTTTCAATTCCTACTATTACTCTCTCTCTCTCTCTCTCTCTCTCTCTCTCTATATATATATATATATATATATATATATATATATATATATATATATATATATATATATATATATATATATATATCTTGTTCAGATTTCAATCGTTAGTAAAATACTTTTAATTCATCCGCTTGATTTTAAATACATTTTTTTAAACTTGTATTCGATGATAATAAATTAAAGACGTACATAAGATTCACAAATTAATATTTTTTTGTACAACTTACAGTTGTAAGTTGAAGTTTGTAGTAGCAACAATCACTGATGATGTAGACTTTGTCACTGAAACGCGTCCAAGTAAACAAATGATTGTGTACGTCTCTTAACATAACCTCACAAGTTAGGCGCCAAGAATGGTTGGAATTGTAGTTAATGGCGTTTGATGTTGATAAAATATTTTTCAAATATTATTCATTAATTACATTTAACGAAATAATTTTAGTTTTACACGGCAGAAAAACTTTTCACAAAAGGGGGAAGGTATCCAATGTAGTTATTTTCTCCCATTTGGCCTACAATAAGTGATAACATATGATTCCATAGAACAGCTGATAGGCATTATGTTATAGGGTATGTGGTAGAACATCCCTTTCAAAGCATTGGTTATGTTACTTTATATTAGTTATAATTATTAATTAAAAAGTAACTAAAGTAAAATTTTTGTTTGTTGATCTCAGTAGGAATTAACTTTAAAATCTAAGTTCATTATCTTGTCAGATGTGCAACCATTTGGATGGATAACAAGACGGTGCTCCAAGGCCTTCCAAGTAGCAGGTCTGAAGAATGGTCACAACAATGCACAGTGTTATGCAAGGCTCTTGATGGAATGATGAGTCAGTATGGCAGCATATAATGCTAGCGTACAAGACGGTGCTCCAAGGCCTTCCAAGTAGCAGGTCTGAAGAATGGATCACAACAATGCACAGTGTTATGCAAGGCTCTTGATGGAATGATGAGTCAGTATGGCAGCATATAATGCTAGCGTACAAGACGGTGCTCCATGGCCCTCCAAGTAGCAGGTCTGAAGAATGGATCACAACAATGCACAGTGTTATGCAAGGCTCTTGATGGAATGATGAGTCAGTATGGCAGCATATAATGCTAGCGTACAAGACGGTGCTCCAAGGCCTTCCAAGTAGCAGGTCTGAAGAATGGATCACAACAATGCACGATGTTATGCAAAGCTCTTGATGGAATGATGAGTCAGTATGGCAGCATATAATGCTAGCGTACAAGACGGTGCTCCAAGGCCCTCCAAGTAGCAGGTCTGAAGAATGGATCACAACAATGCACGATGTTATGCAAAGCTCTTGATGGAATGATGAGTCAGTATGGCAGCATATAATGCTAGCGTACAAGACGGTGCTCCAAGACCCTCCAAGTAGCAGGTCTGAAGAATGGATCACAACAATGCACGATGTTATGCAAAGCTCTTGATGGAATGATGAGTCAGTATGGCAGCATATAATGCTAGCGTACAAGACGGTGCTCCAAGGCCCTCCAAGTAGCAGGTCTGAAGAATGGATCACAACAATGCACGATGTTATGCAAAGCTCTTGATGGAATGATGAGTCAGTATGGCAGCATATAATGCTAGCGTACAAGACGGTGCTCCAAGGCCCTCCAAGTAGCAGGTCTGAAGAATGGATCACAACAATGCACGATGTTATGCAAAGCTCTTGATGGAATGATGAGTCAGTATGGCAGCATATAATGCTAGCGTACAAGACGGTGCTCCAAGGCCTTCCAAGTAGCAGGTCTGAAGAATGGATCACAACAATGCACGATGTTATGCAAAGCTTTTGATGGAATGATGAGTCAGTATGGCAGCATATAATGCTAGCGTACAAGACGGTGCTCCAAGGCCCTCCAAGTAGCAGGTCTGAAGAATGGATCACAACAATGCACGATGTTATGCAAAGCTCTTGATGGAATGATGAGTCAGTATGGCAGCATATAATGCTAGCGTACAAGACGGTGCTCCAAGGCCCTCCAAGTAGCAGGTCTGAAGAATGGATCACAACAATGCACGATGTTATGCAAAGCTCTTGATGGAATGATGAGTCAGTATGGCAGCATATAATGCTAGCGTACAAGACGGTGCTCCAAGACCCTCCAAGTAGCAGGTCTGAAGAATGGATCACAACAATGCACGATGTTATGCAAAGCTCTTGATGGAATGATGAGTCAGTATGGCAGCATATAATGCTAGCGTACAAGACGGTGCTCCAAGGCCTTCCAAGTAGCAGGTCTGAAGAATGGATCACAACAATGCACGATGTTATGCAAGGCTCTTGATGGAATGATGAATCAGTATGGCAGCATATAATGCTAGCGTACAAGACGGTGCTCCAAGGCCCTCCAAGTAGCAGGTCTGAAGAATGGATCACAACAATGCACGATGTTATGCAAAGCTCTTGATGGAATGATGAGTCAGTATGGCAGCATATAATGCTAGCGTACAAGACGGTGCTCCAAGGCCTTCCAAGTAGCAGGTCTGAAGAATGGATCACAACAATGCACGATGTTATGCAAAGCTTTTGATGGAATCATGAGTCAGTATGGCAGCATATAATGCTAGCGTACAAGACGGTGCTCCAAGGCCCTCCAAGTAGCAGGTCTGAAGAATGGATCACAACAATGCACGATGTTATGCAAAGCTCTTGATGGAATGATGAGTCAGTATGGCAGCATATAATGCTAGCGTACAAGACGGTGCTCCAAGGCCCTCCAAGTAGCAGGTCTGAAGAATGGATCACAACAATGCACGATGTTATGCAAAGCTCTTGATGGAATGATGAGTCAGTATGGCAGCATATAATGCTAGCGTACAAGACGGTGCTCCAAGGCCCTCCAAGTAGCAGGTCTGAAGAATGGATCACAACAATGCACGATGTTATGCAAAGCTCTTGATGGAATGATGAGTCAGTATGGCAGCATATAATGCTAGCGTACAAGACGGTGCTCCAAGGCCTTCCAAGTAGCAGGTCTGAAGAATGGATCACAACAATGCACGATGTTATGCAAAGCTTTTGATGGAATGATGAGTCAGTATGGCAGCATATAATGCTAGCGTACAAGACGGTGCTCCAAGGCCTTCCAAGTAGTAGGTCTGAAGAATGGATCACAACAATGCACGATGTTATGCAAAGCTCTTGATGGAATGATGAGTCAGTATGGCAGCATATAATGCTAGCGAACAAGACGGTGCTCCAAGGCCTTCCAAGTAGTAGGTCTGAAGAATGGATCACAACAATGCACGATGTTATGCAAGGCTCTTGATGGAATGATGAGTCAGTATGGCAGCATATAATGCTAGCGTACAAGACGGTGCTCCAAGGCCTTCCAAGTAGCAGGTCTGAAGAATGGATCACAACAATGCACGATGTTATGCAAAGCTCTTGATGGAATGATGAGTCAGTATGGCAGCATATAATGCTAGCGTACAAGACGGTGCTCCAAGGCCTTCCAAGTAGCAGGTCTGAAGAATGGATCACAACAATGCACGATGTTATGCAAAGCTCTTGATGGAATGATGAGTCAGTATGGCAGCATATAATGCTAGCGTACAAGACGGTGCTCCAAGGCCTTCCAAGTAGCAGGTCTGAAGAATGGATCACAACAATGCACGATGTTATGCAAAGCTCTTGATGGAATGATGAGTCAGTATGGCAGCATATAATGCTAGCGTACAAGACGGTGCTCCAAGGCCTTCCAAGTAGCAGGTCTGAAGAATGGATCACAACAATGCACGATGTTATGCAAAGCTCATGATGGAATGTTGAGTCAGTATGGCAGCATATAATGCTAGCGTACAAGACGGTGCTCCAAGGCCTTCCAAGTAGCAGGTCTGAAAAATGGATCACAACAATGCACGATGTTATGCAAAGCTCTTGATGGAATGATGAGTCAGTATGGCAGCATATAATGCTAGCGTACAAGACGGTGCTCCAAGGCCTTCCAAGTAGCAGGTCTGAAGAATGGATCACAACAATGCACGATGTTATGCAAAGCTCTTGATGGAATGATGAGTCAGTATGGCAGCATATAATGCTAGCGTACAAGACGGTGCTCCAAGGCCCTCCAAGTAGCAGGTCTGAAGAATGGATCACAACAATGCACGATGTTATGCAAAGCTCTTGATGGAATGATGAGTCAGTGTGGCATCATATAATGCTAGCGTACAAGACGGAGCTCCAAGGCCCTCCAAGTAGCAGGTCTGAAGAATGGATCACAACAATGCACGATGTTATGCAAAGCTCTTGATGGAATGATGAGTCAGTATGGCAGCATATAATGCTAGCGTACAAGACGGTGCTCCAAGGCCTTCCAAGTAGCAGGTCTGAAGAATGGATCACAACAATGCACGATGTAATGCAAAGCTCTTGATGGAATGATGAGTCAGTATGGCAGCATATAATGCTAGCGTACAAGACGGTGCTCCAAGACCCTCCAAGTAGCAGGTCTGAAGAATGGATCACAACAATGCACGATGTTATGCAAAGCTCTTGATGGAATGATGAGTCAGTATGGCAGCATATAATGCTAGCGTACAAGACGGTGCTCCAAGGCCTTCCAAGTAGCAGGTCTGAAGAATGGATCACAACAATGCACGATGTTATGCAAGGCTCTTGATGGAATGATGAATCAGTATGGCAGCATATAATGCTAGCGTACAAGACGGTGCTCCAAGGCCCTCCAAGTAGCAGGTCTGAAGAATGGATCACAACAATGCACGATGTTATGCAAAGCTCTTGATGGAATGATGAGTCAGTATGGCAGCATATAATGCTAGCGTACAAGACGGTGCTCCAAGGCCTTCCAAGTAGCAGGTCTGAAGAATGGATCACAACAATGCACGATGTTATGCAAAGCTTTTGATGGAATCATGAGTCAGTATGGCAGCATATAATGCTAGCGTACAAGACGGTGCTCCAAGGCCCTCCAAGTAGCAGGTCTGAAGAATGGATCACAACAATGCACGATGTTATGCAAAGCTCTTGATGGAATGATGAGTCAGTATGGCAGCATATAATGCTAGCGTACAAGACGGTGCTCCAAGGCCCTCCAAGTAGCAGGTCTGAAGAATGGATCACAACAATGCACGATGTTATGCAAAGCTCTTGATGGAATGATGAGTCAGTATGGCAGCATATAATGCTAGCGTACAAGACGGTGCTCCAAGGCCCTCCAAGTAGCAGGTCTGAAGAATGGATCACAACAATGCACGATGTTATGCAAAGCTCTTGATGGAATGATGAGTCAGTATGGCAGCATATAATGCTAGCGTACAAGACGGTGCTCCAAGGCCTTCCAAGTAGCAGGTCTGAAGAATGGATCACAACAATGCACGATGTTATGCAAAGCTTTTGATGGAATGATGAGTCAGTATGGCAGCATATAATGCTAGCGTACAAGACGGTGCTCCAAGGCCTTCCAAGTAGTAGGTCTGAAGAATGGATCACAACAATGCACGATGTTATGCAAAGCTCTTGATGGAATGATGAGTCAGTATGGCAGCATATAATGCTAGCGAACAAGACGGTGCTCCAAGGCCTTCCAAGTAGTAGGTCTGAAGAATGGATCACAACAATGCACGATGTTATGCAAGGCTCTTGATGGAATGATGAGTCAGTATGGCAGCATATAATGCTAGCGTACAAGACGGTGCTCCAAGGCCTTCCAAGTAGCAGGTCTGAAGAATGGATCACAACAATGCACGATGTTATGCAAAGCTCTTGATGGAATGATGAGTCAGTATGGCAGCATATAATGCTAGCGTACAAGACGGTGCTCCAAGGCCTTCCAAGTAGCAGGTCTGAAGAATGGATCACAACAATGCACGATGTTATGCAAAGCTCTTGATGGAATGATGAGTCAGTATGGCAGCATATAATGCTAGCGTACAAGACGGTGCTCCAAGGCCTTCCAAGTAGCAGGTCTGAAGAATGGATCACAACAATGCACGATGTTATGCAAAGCTCTTGATGGAATGATGAGTCAGTATGGCAGCATATAATGCTAGCGTACAAGACGGTGCTCCAAGGCCTTCCAAGTAGCAGGTCTGAAGAATGGATCACAACAATGCACGATGTTATGCAAAGCTCATGATGGAATGTTGAGTCAGTATGGCAGCATATAATGCTAGCGTACAAGACGGTGCTCCAAGGCCTTCCAAGTAGCAGGTCTGAAAAATGGATCACAACAATGCACGATGTTATGCAAAGCTCTTGATGGAATGATGAGTCAGTATGGCAGCATATAATGCTAGCGTACAAGACGGTGCTCCAAGGCCTTCCAAGTAGCAGGTCTGAAGAATGGATCACAACAATGCACGATGTTATGCAAAGCTCTTGATGGAATGATGAGTCAGTATGGCAGCATATAATGCTAGCGTACAAGACGGTGCTCCAAGGCCCTCCAAGTAGCAGGTCTGAAGAATGGATCACAACAATGCACGATGTTATGCAAAGCTCTTGATGGAATGATGAGTCAGTGTGGCATCATATAATGCTAGCGTACAAGACGGAGCTCCAAGGCCCTCCAAGTAGCAGGTCTGAAGAATGGATCACAACAATGCACGATGTTATGCAAAGCTCTTGATGGAATGATGAGTCAGTATGGCAGCATATAATGCTAGCGTACAAGACGGTGCTCCAAGGCCTTCCAAGTAGCAGGTCTGAAGAATGGATCACAACAATGCACGATGTAATGCAAAGCTCTTGATGGAATGATGAGTCAGTATGGCAGCATATAATGCTAGCGTACAAGACGGTGCTCCAAGGCCTTCCAAGTAGCAGGTCTGAAGAATGGATCACAACAATGCACGATGTTATGCAAAGCTCTTGATGGAATGATGAGTCAGTATGGCAGCATATAATGCTAGCGTACAAGACGGTGCTCCAAGGCCTTCCAAGTAGCAGGTCTGAAGAATGGATCACAACAATGCACGATGTTATGCAAAGCTCTTGATGGAATGATGAGTCAGTATGGCAGCATATAATGCTAGCGTACAAGACGGTGCTCCAAGGCCTTCCAAGTAGCTGGTCTGAAGAATGGATCACAACAATGCACGATGTTATGCAAAGCTCTTGATGGAATGATGAGTCAGTATGGCAGCATATAATGCTAGCGTACAAGACGGTGCTCCAAGGCCTTCCAAGTAGCAGGTCTGAAGAATGGATCACAACAATGCACGATGTTATGCAAGGGTCTTGATAGAATCATGAGTCAGTATGGCAGCATATAATGCTAGCGTACAAGACGGTGCTCCAAGGCCTTCCAAGTAGCAGGTCTGAAGAATGGATCACAACAATGCACGATGTTATGCAAAGCTCTTGATGGAATAATGAGTAAGTATGGCAGCATATAATGCTAGCGTACAAGACGGTGCTCCAAGGCCCTCCAAGTAGCAGGTCTGAAGAATGGATCACAACAATGCACGATGTTATGCAAGGCTCTTGATGGAATGATGAGTCAGTATGGCAGCATATAATGCTAGCGTACAAGACGGTGCTCCAAGGCCTTCCAAGTAGCAGGTCTGAAGAATGGATCACAACAATGCACGATGCTATGCAAAGCTCTTGATGGAATGATGAGTCAGTATGGCAGCATATAATGCTAGCGTACAAGACGGTGCTCCAAGGCCTTCCAAGTAGCAGGTCTGAAGAATGGATCACAACAATGCACGATGTTATGCAAAGCTCTTGATGGAATGATGAGTCAGTATGGCAGCATATAATGCTAGCGTACAAGACGGTGCTCCAAGGCCCTCCAAGTAGCAGGTCTGAAGAATGGATCACAACAATGCACGATGTTATGCAAAGCTCTTGATGGAATGATGAGTCAGTATGGCAGCATATAATGCTAGCGTACAAGACGGTGCTCCAAGGCTTTCCAAGTAGCAGGTCTGAAGAATGGATCACAACAATGCACGATGTTATGCAAAGCTCTTGATGGCATGATGAGTCAGTATGGCAGCATATAATGCTAGCGTACAAGAAGGTGCTCCAAGGCCTTCCAAGTAGCAGGTCTGAAGAATGGATCACAACAATGCACGATGTTATGCAAAGCTCTTGATGGAATGATGAGTCAGTATGGCAGCATATAATGCTAGCGTACAAGACGGTGCTCCAAGGCCTTCCAAGTAGCAGGTCTGAATAATGGATCACAACAATGCACGATGTTATGCAAAGCTCTTGATGGAATGATGAGTCAGTATGGCAGCATATAATGCTAGCGTACTAGACGGTGCTCCAAGGCCTTCCAAGTAGCAGGTCTGAAGAATGGATCACAACAATGCACGATGTTATGCAAAGCTCTTGATGGAATGATGAGTCAGTATGGCAGCATATAATGCTAGCGTACAAGACGGTGCTCCAAGGCCCTCCAAGTAGCAGGTCTGAAGAATGGATCACAACAATGCACGATGTTATGCAAAGCTCTTGATGGAATGATGAGTCAGTATGGCAGCATATAATGCTAGCGTACAAGACGGTGCTCCAAGGCCCTCCAAGTAGCAGGTCTGAAGAATGGATCACAACAATGCACGATGTTATGCAAAGCTCTTGATGGAATGATGAGTCAGTATGGCAGCATATAATGCTAGCGTACAAGACGGTGCTCCAAGGCCTTCCAAGTAGCAGGTCTGAAGAATGGATCACAACGATGCACGATGTTATGCAAAGCTCTTGATGGAATGATGAGTCAGTATGGCAGCATATAATGCTAGCGTACAAGACGGTGCTCCAAAGCCTTCCAAGTAGCAGGTCTGAAGAATGGATCACAACAATGCACGATGTTATGCAAAGCTCTTGATGGAATGATGAATCAGTATGGCAGCATATAATGCTAGCGTACAAGACGGTGCTCCAAGGCCCTCCAAGTAGCAGGTCTGAAGAATGGATCACAACAATGCACGATGTTATGCAAAGCTCTTGATGGAATGATGAGTCAGTATGGCAGCATATAATGCTAGCGTACAAGACGGTGCTCCAAGGCCCTCCAAGTAGCAGGTCTGAAGAATGGATCACAACAATGCACGATGTTATGCAAAGCTCTTGATGGAATGATGAGTCATTATGGCAGCATATAATGCTAGCGTACAAGACGGTGCTAAAAGGCCCTCCAAGTAGCAGGTCTGAAGAATGGATCACAACAATGCACGATGTTATGCAAAGCTCTTGATGGAATGATGAGTCAGTATGGCAGCATATAATGCTAGCGTACAAGACGGTGCTCCAAGGCCTTCCAAGTAGCAGGTCTGAAGAATGGATCACAACAATGCACGATGTTATGCAAAGCTCTTGATGGAATGATGAGTCAGTATGGCAGCATATAATGCTAGCGTACAAGACGGTGCTCCAAGGCCTTCCAAGTAGCAGGTCTGAAGAATGGATCACAACAATGCACGATGTTATGCAAGGGTCTTGATGGAATCATGAGTCAGTATGGCAGCATATAATGCTCGCGTACAAGACGGTGCTCCAAGGCCCTCCAAGTAGCAGGTCTGAAGAATGGATCACAACAATGCACGATGTTATGCAAGGCTCTTGATGGAATGATGAGTCAGTATGGCAGCATATAATGCTAGCGTACAAGACGGTGCTCCAAGGCCTTCCAAGTAGCAGGTCTGAAGAATGGATCACAACAATGCACGATGTTATGCAAAGCTCTTGATGGAATGATGAGTCAGTATGGCAGCATATAATGCTAGCGTACAAGACGGTGCTCCAAGGCCTTCCAAGTAGCAGGTCTGAAGAATGGATCACAACAATGCACGATGTTATGCAAAGCTCTTGATGGAATGATGAGTCAGTATGGCAGCATATAATGCTAGCGTACAAGACGGTGCTCCAAGGCCTTCCAAGTAGCAGGTCTGAAGAATGGATCACAACAATGCACGATGTTATGCAAAACTCTTGATGGAATGATGAGTCAGTATGGCAGCATATAATGCTAGCGTACAAGACGGTGCTCCAAGGCCTTCCAAGTAGCAGGTCTGAAGAATGGATCACAACAATGCACGATGTTATGCAAAGCTCTTGATGGAATGATGAGTCAGTATGGCAGCATATAATGCTAGCGTACAAGACGGTGCTCCAAGGCCTTCCAAGTAGCAGGTCTGAAGAATGGATCACAACAATGCACGATGTTATGCAAGGGTCTTGATGGAATCATGAGTCAGTATTTCAGCATATAATGCTAGCGTACAAGACGGTGCTCCAAGGCCTTCCAAGTAGCAGGTCTGAAGAATGGATCACAACAATGCACGATGTTATGCAAAGCTCTTGATGGAATGATGAGTCAGTATGGCAGCATATAATGCTAGCGTACAAGACGGTGCTCCAAGGCCTTCCAAGTAGCAGGTCTGAAGATTGGATCACAACAATGCACGATGTTATGCAAGGGTCTTGATGGAATCATGAGTCAGTATGGCAGCATATAATGCTAGCGTACAAGACGGTGCTCCAAGGCCTTCCAAGTAGCAGGTCTGAAGAATGGATCACAACAATGCACGATGTTATGCAAAGCTCTTGATGGAATGATGAGTCAGTATGGCAGCATATAATGCTAGCGTACAAGACGGTGCTCCAAGGCCCTCCAAGTAGCAGGTCTGAAGAATGGATCACAACAATGCACGATGTTATGCAAGGCTCTTGATGGAATGATGAGTCAGTATGGCAGCATATAATGCTAGCGTACAAGACGGTGCTAAAAAGGCCTTCCAAGTAGCAGGTCTGAAGAATGGATCACAACAATGCACGATGTTATGCAAAGCTCTTGATGGAATGATGAGTCAGTATGGCAGCATATAATGCTAGCGTACAAGACGGTGCTCCAAGGCCTTCCAAGTAGCAGGTCTGAAGAATGGATCACAACAATGCACGATGTTATGCAAAGCTCTTGATGGAATGATGAGTCAGTATGGCAGCATATAATGCTAGCGTACAAGACGGTGCTCCAAGGCCTTCCAAGTAGCAGGTCTGAAGAATGGATCACAACAATGCACGATGTTATGCAAATCTTGATGGAATGATGAGTCAGTATGGCAGCATATAATGCTAGCGTACAAGACGGTGCTCCAAGGCCCTCCAAGTAGCAGGTCTGAAGAATGGATCACAACAGTGCACGATGTTATGCAAAGCTCTTGATGGAATGATGAGTCAGTATGGCAGCATATAATGCTAGCGTACAAGACGGTGCTCCAAGGCCCTCCAAGTAGCAGGTCTGAAGAATGGATCACAACAATGCACGATGTTATGCAAAGCTCTTGATGGAATGACGAGTCAGTATGGCAGCATATAATGCTAGCGTACAAGACGGTGCTCCAAGGCCCTCCAAGTAGCAGGTCTGAAGAATGGATCACAACAATGCACGATGTTATGCAAAGCTCTTGATGGAATGACGAGTCAGTATGGCAGCATATAATGCTAGCGTACAAGACGGTGCTCCAAGGCCCTCCAAGTAGCAGGTCTGAAGAATGGATCACAACAATGCACGATGTTATGCAAAGCTCTTGATGGAATGATGAGTCAGTATGGCAGCATATAATGCTAGCGTACAAGACGGTGCTCCAAGGCCTTCCAAGTAGCAGGTCTGAAGAATGGATCACAACAATGCACGATGTTATGCAAAGCTCTTGATGGAATGATGAGTCAGTATGGCAGCATATAATGCTAGCGTACAAGACGGTGCTCCAAGGCCTTCCAAGTAGCAGGTCTGAAGAATGGATCACAACAATGCACGATGTTATGCAAAGCTCTTGATGGAATGATGAGTCAGTATGGCAGCATATAATGCTAGCGTACAAGACGGTGCTCCAAGGCCTTCCAAGTAGCAGGTCTGAAGAATGGATCACAACAATGCACGATGTTATGCAAAGCTCTTGATGGAATGATGAGTCAGTATGGCAGCATATAATGCTAGCGTACAAGACGGTGCTCCAAGGCCTTCCAAGTAGCAGGTCTGAAGAATGGATCACAACAATGCACGATGTTATGCAAAGCTCTTGATGGAATGATGAGTCAGTATGGCAGCATATAATGCTAGCGTACAAGACGGTGCTCCAAGGCCCTCCAAGTAGCAGGTCTGAAGAATGGATCACAACAATGCACGATGTTATGCAAAGCTCTTGATGGAATGACGAGTCAGTATGGCAGCATATAATGCTAGCGTACAAGACGGTGCTCCAAGGCCCTCCAAGTAGCAGGTCTGAAGAATGGATCACAACAATGCACGATGTTATGCAAAGCTCTTGATGGAATGATGAGTCAGTATGGCAGCATATAATGCTAGCGTACAAGACGGTGCTCCAAGGCCCTCCAAGTAGCAGGTCTGAAGAATGGATCACAACAATGCACGATGTTATGCAAAAGCTCTTGATGGAATGATGAGTCAGTATGGCAGCATATAATGCTAGCGTACAAGACGGTGCTCCAAGGCCCTCCAAGTAGCAGGTCTGAAGAATGGATCACAACAATGCACGATGTTATGCAAAGCTCTTGATGGAATGATGAGTCAGTATGGCAGCATATAATGCTAGCGTACAAGACGAACGGGTTTTTGGATCGAATATTCGTAGTACCCTAATAAATAATAATCTACCTAAAGATAGTAAAATGTAATTACAACTAATACATTTAGTTATTGATTATGGTTTTGACAGCTAAATTCAAAAGAGATTTTCAAAACAAGGTTTATAAGTCTCGTAAGAAGATTAGTAAATAACTGTTGACATCTATGAACTCCATGTATATACAATGTATTTTCACGCAAGTTTCGATAACTCATGTCATTATCATCAGTGATACAGATACACAATTACAACTGCAAATAAAAGCCAAAATAACAACAACAAAAATCATAGTTAGTATAGACCTATAGTTATTTATTACTCATTTCGTATTTTTGTAATAATTTCCTCTGAGGATGTCTGCTTTGCAATTGAAACGAAGCAAAGAATGAGGATTTGAATAAAAAGTTTTATTTGTGGTAAAGTGGTTTTATTTATTTAAAGTGCCAGAAAAAAGTTTTAACAAAAAGTTGCAAAAAAGCAAAACATCGATATAAAATGATAAAATACAGCTCGTATATTTTCTGATTAAAATAAATCTGTTTAGAGATATTTGTAGTCGTTTTAATGCAATACAATTTGTAGTGTCATTTCAATAGTAACTTGTCACTTGCCCCTCCCCCCCCCCCTCTCTCTCTCTCTCTCTCTCTGCGAGAAACTGAAATTTTATGAGCACCGTTCTTAATTTCTTCAGCTACTGATAAAAATTCAACAGTTATTTGTTAAACAGTCAAGATAAAATTAATTTTAAAAAAATACACGCAATAATTTATATCAGTATTTAAACAAATAAACAGCCTAACCCTTTACAAAAACACTTGTTTCAGTTCACCTTTATATAAGTTCGAACAAATCGTGAATCGTTGATTCCGAAGTTACAAAATACGACAAACTGTATCATGAATATTGTACAGCGACGCGCTCTGCCAACAACGTACTATTTTAAAACGAGTCCCGTCACAGATTGGACATTTAAACTGTTGCGTGCACCAACAAAAGATTCACAGATTGTTAGCTACGTAAAAAAAGAAAACAGAATCGTGTCTTGGGTGTAGAAATGCTCTTGGGGAGATTACGTTTGAAAAGTAAACGCCTGCTAACGGTTGTCTGGTAAAGCGACATTGAAAAACGTGTTGCGAATGTATTGCCTGAGCCCCCCCCCCCAACGTGGTCATTAACCTAGACTGCAGAACGCAGACTGTACTGCAACGTCGCTCTCACGGAAAGCGGGGGGGGGGGAGCTGTACTCGCTCATCTGTCGTCTAATTTATACATGAAAGGAAACGCACAAGGCCAGATTACACTTGATAACGAACGACTCAATTTAGTCTACTTGTATTACAATATCCGTAAAGGGAGAGAAAATCGTATACCTTTGTGTTTGCATGATTTCATTTCTATTAAAAGTTAACAGTTCTATTTTTCAAAATAACAGGCGACATAAAAAAAAGTCAATTCCTACTTGAGAAAAAGTTAATTACAATATTACAAATAAAGTAGTATAACCTATAAATAAAAACAGTTGTTACAACTTATGTTAAACGAATCTTATTAAGCCATTAAATAGTTTACGACTATCCGAACTTTAAATTTTGTAATTTTGTTAAAACATACTGAGACAGAACGTTTTCGATCGCTATGTGCCGATCTTCATCAGTGTCTTCTGCTTGGTGATATCAGGTCAAGCGGTGACGGTTTTAAAGGTAGGTTTTCGATAGTATCAAAGAGTATGTGTAATTTGTATTGTGTTTGTTCGTTTATATATTGCATACCTTGACCCTTTTGGGAAAAGTATTTCCCTCATATAAAATTAAAATTAATTTATTAAATTCAACTAATGTATTAATATTTGAAAAACTGTACTTGAAAAGTGATATCCACCACAAGTTTAGAAAAAATTTATTGAAGTGGATGTATGAAAAGTGTTTTATTAACGATTGAAAATTTGAACAAGATATATATGAGAGTGTGTACTAATAGAAGAAATTGAAAAACCAGTGTAGTTGATATTTGCCCATGAAAGTCTCAGTTTCCAGCAATATCTGTTTTGAAGTTTTACAATTTGTATCGGAATGATAATATTAATTTAAAAGAAAGATCTAAAATAAAATCGATTATTTGTAGAAATAAATATTCCAAAATTATCTTCTGCCGCAAAAAATATAGAATATAATTCAACTTCATTGTGGAGGTTATAATGCCAGACATCTAGCGAGGCCAAACTATCTACATACAGTACGTATCTTTGCAAAACATTCAGTCGCTATTTCGCCATTTTCTAAATCGTCGGCTAAATGGAATGAATTTAGGTATACAAAATTATAATCACTCAAATGCTTGAATTTAATTCTTAAGCTATAACTGCAGAAAAGCCTAAAATAATAAATAAATATTTTATGTTAGGTTATGATTAAACTAATATGTAGGTAAATATATTTTGTTGAGTATGTTTAAATGGCTATATTAAGAAGTAAATATTTTATGTTAGGTTATGTTTAGGTGACGATGGTACTTGCTAAATATTATGTAGGGCTATGTTTAAATGAAAAAGTTATAGGGTAATTATATTATATTAGTTTATGTTTATATGACCTAATTCAGAAAGGTTACGTTTAGATTAATATGTTAATTAGGTAAATATTAAATGCTAGATTTAAAAGACCATATTGTTATAAGTTGTGTTACGTAATATATTTACATTTTAGTCTTTTGAAAACGAATATGAAGTTCTTAGATTTATTTTGAGTGTCATAATTACTAGCCAATCCTAGCATTGTCCCAGAACTTATTACGAACGTCTGAGTGATGAAGGAGCTACGAAACGCGTCAGCGGGAAGTGGGGCAATGCTAGGATTGGCAGGTAATTATCAAAAGAACATGAGGTTATTTAGACGATTAAAACATTAGATTACGCAGTGAGGTAACCTTAGTCTTGTATAACTTGTACCAATTACTGTAATATCATTTCACCTAGACTGCGTCAGTGTCATACATTTTCTATGGCACGGGAGATATATTTGTATTCATGTTTAAACAAGTCTTCGCTTTTGCAGACATTTATAACCAAAACGTTGTAACCAAAACGATACAATGGAAGCAAACATTTAACTTTTGCTGATTAAAATATTTTTCGGGAGGTTGGTGCTGTAATACGTTCTACACTATTACGAGTCTGTCCAAAGATATGGCTGGAGTTATGACGAATTACTAAAGATAAAGAAAAATGGAACGTTTTGTCTTTTAATTTGAACTTTTAATAATCTCCTACACTTTATACAAATAAAGAATTAATTTATTCAACGAAAATGAATGAGACCTTGATTTCGTTAAACAATGTGCGTCATCACTTAGGAATTCACACGAAAGTGTGTAACAATTCGGAGATTACCGAAGTATTCCGAATACAAAAAACGGTTAGTGTTAGCAGCTGTTTTCTTCAATTAGAGATTGTTTGGAGGTTATGTTTAACTGTGCATATTCGGGAATTATAAATAATTTTATAGAACACATTATTTTCCTGCATGGTACATTATTATTAAATTAAAATGTATTTCTAAAATTAAATTATTTTCTATATGTGGTAAATATCAGTCTACTGGGCGAATGAGTGAACCTTGCGGCCGAAGAGGGGAATATTAGCAGCACAGTAGTAGTTCAGAAATTTTCCGCCCGCAATGTTTACCCGGTCTAGTAGTAGTGCTGCTAGTATTTCCCCTACTTCGGCAGCAATGTTTATTTGGTCTAGTAGTAGTGCTGCTAGTATTTCCCCTACTTCGGCAGCAATGTTTATTTGGTCTAGTAGTAGCTCACATATTGTCCGCTTGCAGTTTACTCGGTCTAGTAGTAGTGCTGCTAGTATTTCCCCTACTTCGGCAGCAATGTTTATTTGGTCTAGTAGTAGCTCACATATTGTCCGCTTGCAGTTTACTCGGTCTAATAGTAGTGCTGCTAGTATTTCCCCTACTTCGGCAGCAATGTTTATTTGGTCTAGTAGTAGCTCACATATTGTCCGCTTGCAGTTTACTCGGTCTAGTAGTAGTGCTGCTAGTATTTCCCCTACTTCGGCCGCAATGTTTATTTGGTCTAGTAGTAGCTCACATATTGTCCGCTTGCAGTTTACTCGGTCTAGTAGTAGTGCTGCTAGTATTTCCCCTACTTCGGCCGCAATGTTTATTTGGTCTAGTAGTAGCTCACATATTGTCCGCTTGCAGTTTACTCGGTCTAGTAGTAGTGCTGCTAGTATTTCCCCTACTTCGGCCGCAATGTTTACTCGGTCTAGTAGTAGTGCTGCTAGTATTTCCCCTACTTCGGCCGCAATGTTTATTTGGTCTAGTAGTAGCTCACATATTGTCCGCTTGCACTTTACTCGGTCTAGTAGTAGTGCTGCTAGTATTTCCCCTACTTCGGCAGCAATGTTTATTTGGTCTAGTAGTAGCTCACATATTGTCCGCTTGCAGTTTACTCGGTCTAGTAGTAGTGCTGCTAGTATTTCCCCTACTTCGGCCGCAATGTTTATTTGGTCTAGTAGTAGCTCACATATTGTCCGCTTGCAGTTTACTCGGTCTAGTAGTAGTGCTGCTAGTATTTCCCCTACTTCGGCCGCAATGTTTATTTGGTCTAGTAGTAGCTCACATATTGTCCGCTTGCAGTTTACTCGGTCTAGTAGTAGTGCTGCTAGTATTTCCCCTACTTCGGCCGCAATGTTTACTCGGTCTAGTAGTAGTGCTGCTAGTATTTCCCCTACTTCGGCCGCAATGTTTACTCGGTCTAGTAGTAGTGCTGCTAGTATTTCCCCTACTTCGACAGCAATGTTTATTTTGTCTAGTAGTAGCTCACATATTGTCCGCTTGCAGTTTACTCGGTCTAGTAGTAGTGCTGCTAGTATTTCCCCTACTTCGGCCGCAATGTTTATTTGGTCTAGTAGTAGCTCACATACTGTCCGCTTGCAGTTTACTCGGTCTAGTAGTAGTGCTGCTAGTATTTCCCCTACTTCGGCCGCAATGTTTATTTGGTCTAGTAGTAGCTCACATATTGTCCGCTTGCAGTTTACTCGGTCTAGTAGTAGTGCTGCTAGTATTTCCCCTACTTCGGCCGCAATGTTTATTTGGTCTAGTAGTAGCTCACATATTGTCCGCTTGCAGTTTACTCGGTCTAGTAGTAGTGCTGCTAGTATTTCCCCTACTTCGGCAGCAATGTTTATTTGGTCTAGTAGTAGCTCACATATTGTCCGCTTGCAGTTTACTCGGTCTAGTAGTAGTGCTGCTAGTATTTCCCCTACTTCGGCAGTTTACTCGGTCTAGTAGTAGTGCTGCTAGTATTTCCCCTACTTCGGCAGCAATGTTTATTTGGTCTAGTAGTAGCTCACATATTGTCCGCTTGCAGTTTACTCGGTCTAGTAGTAGTGCTGCTAGTATTTCCCCTACTTCGGCCGCAATGTTTATTTGGTCTAGTAGTAGCTCACATATTGTCCGCTTGCAGTTTACTCGGTCTAGTAGTAGTGCTGCTAGTATTTCCCCTACTTCGGCAGCAATGTTTATTTGGTCTAGTAGTAGCTCACATATTGTCCGCTTGCAGTTTACTCGGTCTAGTAGTAGTGCTGCTAGTATTTCCCCTACTTCGGCCGCAATGTTTATTTGGTCTAGTAGTAGCTCACATATTGTCCGCTTGCAGTTTACTCGGTCTAGTAGTAGTGCTGCTAGTATTTCCCCTACTTCGGCCGCAATGTTTACTCGGTGTAGTAGTAGTGCTGCTAGTATTTCCCCTACTTCGGCCGCAATGTTTACTCGGTCTAGTAGTAGTGCTGCTAGTATTTCCCCTACTTCGGCAGCAATGTTTATTTGGTCTAGTAGTAGCTCACATATTGTCCGCTTGCAGTTTACTCGGTCTAGTAGTAGTGCTGCTAGTATTTCCCCTACTTCGGCCGCAATGTTTATTTGGTCTAGTAGTAGCTCACATATTGTCCGCTTGCAGTTTACTCGGTCTAGTAGTAGTGCTGCTAGTATTTCCCCTACTTCGGCCGCAATGTTTACTCGGTCTAGTAGTAGTGCTGCTAGTATTTCCCCTACTTCGGCCGCAATGTTTACTCGGTCTAGTAGTAGTGCTGCTAGTATTTCCCCTACTTCGGCCGCAATGTTTACTCGGTCTAGTAGTAGTGCTGCTAGTATTTCCCCTACTTCGACAGCAATGTTTATTTTGTCTAGTAGTAGCTCACATATTGTCCGCTTGCAGTTTACTCGGTCTAGTAGTAGTGCTGCTAGTATTTCCCCTACTTCGACAGCAATGTTTATTTTGTCTAGTAGTAGCTCACATATTGTCCGCTTGCAGTTTACTCGGTCTAGTAGTAGTGCTGCTAGTATTTCCCCTACTTCGGCCGCAATGTTTACTCGGTCTAGTAGTAGTGCTGCTAGTATTTCCCCTACTTCGGCCGCAATGTTTACTCGGTCTAGTAGTAGTGCTGCTAGTATTTCCCCTACTTCGACCGCAATGTTTACTCGGTCTAGTAGTAGTGCTGCTAGTATTTCCCCTACTTCGGCCGCAATGTTTACTCGGTCTAGTAGTAGTGCTGCTAGTATTTCCCCTACTTCGGCCTCAATGTTTACTCGGTCTAGTAGTAGTGCTGCTAGTATTTCCCCTACTTCGGCCGCAATGTTTACTCGGTCTAGTAGTAGTGCTGCTAGTATTTCCCCTACTTCGGCCGCAAAGTTTACTCGGTCTAGTAGTAGTGCTACTAGTATTTCCCCTACTTCGACAGCAATGTTTATTTTGTCTAGTAGTAGCTCACATATTGTCCACTTGCAGTTTACTCGGTCTAGTAGTAGTGCTGCTAGTATTTCCCCTACTTCGACAGCAATGTTTATTTTGTCTAGTAGTAGCTCACATATTGTCCGCTTGCAGTTTACTCGGTCTAGTAGTAGTGCTGCTAGTATTTCCCCTACTTCGGCCGCAATGTTTACTCGGTCTAGAAGTAGTGCTGCTAGTATTTCCCCTACTTCGGCAGCAATGTTTACTCGGTCTAGTAGTAGTGCTGCTAGTATTTCCCCTACTTCGGCAGCAATGTTTACTCGGTCTAGTAGTAGTGCTGCTAGTATTTCCCCTACTGCGGCAGCAATGTTTACTCGGTCTAGTAGTAGTGCTGCTAGTATTTCCCCTACTTCGGCAGCAATGTTTACTCGGTCTATTAGTAGTGCTGCTAGTATTTCCCCTACTTCGGCCGCAATGTTTACTCGGTCTAGTAGTAGTGCTGCTAGTATTTCCCCTACTTCGGCAGCAATGTTTACTCAGTCTAGTAGTAGTGCTGCTAGTATTTCCCCTACTTCGGCAGCATTGTTTACTCGGTCTAGTAGTAGTGCTGCTAGTATTTCCCCTACTTCGGCCGCAATGTTTACTCGGTCTAGTAGTAGTGCTGCTAGTATTTCCCCTACTTCGGCAGCAATGTTTACTCGGTCTATTAGTAGTGCTGCTAGTATTTCCCCTACTTCGGCCGCAATGTTTACTCGGTCTAGTAGTAGTGCTGCTAGTATTTCCCCTACTTCGGCAGCAATGTTTACTCGGTCTAGTAGTAGTGCTGCTAGTATTTCCCCTACTTCGGCCGCAATGTTTACTCGGTCTAGTAGTAGTGCTGCTAGTATTTCCCCTACTTCGGCCGCAATGTTTACTCGGTCTAGTAGTAGTGCTGCTAGTATTTCCCCTACTTCGGCCGCAATGTTTACTCGGTCTAGTAGTAGTGCTGCTAGTATTTCCCCTACTTCGGCCGCAATGTCTACTCGGTCTAGTAGTAGTGCTGCTAGTATTTCCCCTACTTCGGCCGCAATGTTTACTCGGTCTAGTAGTAGTGCTGCTAGTATTTCCCCTACTTCGGCAGCAATGTTTACTCGGTCTAGTAGTAGTGCTGCTAGTATTTCCCCTACTTCGGCCGCAATGTTTACTCGGTCTAGTAGTAGTGCTGCTAGTATTTCCCCTACTTCGGCCTACTATCGAGTACCACTATTGTATATTATTTATTAAATTAAATAAAATTTATTTTTAAAATTTATTCACTAAAGTTCATTACTAAATACATTTTTGACTACATTTTTCTGCCATTCTTGACATTAATTTTTTTTTTAACGCGTTTCGGAATAACTCCATCCTCAAAACGTCATTAGTACTCCGACAAAACTACAGCGCCTTTTTTTTAGATTATATTTATGGAGGTCGTTGGTGGTTTTATATGCTAGACTGTGGGTACCCCTTCAGGATCTACCTTTGTGTCCTCTGGAGGAGAATCGTAAGAACTAGATACTCCTTGTCAGCAATTCAATTTTTCACCATCTTCCTTTCCACTACATTTTCACATAACACAATGCCGAACGTATCTTGTGATTTTGGGTGTTTGCTTAGTTTTATTACTAGTAATATTGCCAATATGCTCATTTTTATTTATTTTCAGGAAATAAAATTTAGTTTTTCAATAAAACGCGATTAAAACTAAAGTTATTAACTTTTTTAGGGGTTAAAAACATTAAATTATCTACTGATTTTTCCCACGCTAGATAAACGAAGCTATGCTCTCTCCCGGAACGATTGACCTCTGGACAAACTACCGTAAGAACTATGGACGACAATGAATACGTCATCCTTATAAAACAAGTAATACAGATTTTGTCATCGCCTGGAGGACTACAACTCTGTCTTCCAGGGGGAGGTGCTCGCGATCAAACTATGTGCTGAGGAAATAATAGGGTCTGGCAGGAGGGGCAAGACCATCTGGATTTGCTCGGACAGTCAGGCAGCTCTGAAGGCTTTAGGTAAGGCTAGTACCAGCAGAGCTGAGTAAGCATAATTCACTCAACCTAACCTGGATTCCAGGACATTCTGGCTGGATAGGGAATGAGAGAGCTGACGCCTTAGCAAAACAAGGGTGTATAACCCAAGGACCGTTGCTGAGGGCAGTGGGCATGCCGCCTCGGGAGGGGCGCAAGAGGATCATAGCACATATAGACAGGTTGTGCAGGGAAGAATGGAATGTAACCTTGGGGTGTAACAAATCCAAGGTACTGTGGGGTTACTCAGGAGATGTGTGGGGCAAAGAACTACTCTCCTTAAGTAGACATCAACTCAGAGCTACTGTAGAGCTGGTTACAGGCCATGGGAATCGTACTCTGTGAGTATCCTGCTTTGGGAGCTGCAAGGAGAAAGTGGTTTGGCTGGCAGGTATGTACACCAGAGGATATCAGAAGATCTAGCATCAGGTGGGTACTTGATTTCTGCAAAGAGGTAGGTATCCACTAAGCTAGTCCTGTGGTAGGGATGGGAAGAGAGTACAAAGGCTACAGCTAAGTGCTCTACACCGATAAGGTCCCTCCGAGTTTTAGTAATAATAATAATAATGAATACGTCATCCTTATAAAACAAGTAATATAAACAAAACAATTTTAAAGTTAATTCCTAAAATTTTATTTTATTTACTTTTATCACATAATTACAATTTTTATAAATAAAGTACATAACCTATGCGTTAAAACAGCTGTTCTACCACGTAACCTATAACATAAAATCAGCTGTTTTATGAAATCATATGTCATCACTTATTTTAAGCCAAATGAGACGAAATAACTATATTATACCTTGCCCCTTTTGTGAAAAGTTTTCCCCTCATACAAAACTAAAATAAAATCGTTAAATTTAATTAATGAGTTAATATTTTTTTTTAAACTGTATTAACATCATGTGTCATCCACTATAAGTTTTTAAATTTGAACTTGAGAGGATAGATAAAAAGTATTTTATTAACGATTGAAATTTTGTACTACATATATATATATATATATATATATATATATATATCACTTTCACTATATGTACATAAACAAGAATCTTAATTGGTATTTATGCGAGTTAACTTTCAATGACTGGCCTTGTTATCATCATTGAAAGTTAAACTCGCATAAATACCAAGTAAGATTCTTGTTTAAGTAAATATAGTGAAAGTGATAAGTGAATACAAGAAAACAGTGTTGCAAAGCTACAAATATATATATAATAAGGAGAGTGTGAACTAATAGAAGGAATTGAAAAACAAACTTAAATAAATACAAATAAAAGCCGTATAATATGGAGAAAGAAAAGCAATTTTAATAAACGTCACAAAGGTTATAGTTTCTTTGCAATGCCCATTACGATGTAAATTAACCATTAAATAAATTCAGTAATTTCGTACTTCAATGCAACTTCCTGTCTTAATTGCAAACATAAATAAAACATTTTCTAGCTTAAAACAATTAAACGGCGAAACGAAACTACCGTGTTTTCGACCAATAAAAGAAGACGAAATAACCTAACGGCAGTTGGCCTTCATAAATTATGTTAAACGAAAACAAAAGTGGGTTAGAGAAACGGCCGCCATTATTGCCAACAGGTAGGTGACCCGACCAACATTCCCGCACTCTATTACCAGGCTCCGGCAACTTTACAACGTTCTTGTAGGTTGGTAGTGGTGGCGTCGTCTCTACCCAGATTTAGATTTAGCAATATATAGACTTAGAACGTGCAGTTTATAAAATGCAATAATTTACCCTGTGCATTGTTAGCAATGGTTTAACTATATTGTACTAAAAATATCCCGTAGGTTTTTTACACTCACTTGTACGTAGGATACCAGCGTAAAACAAGAAGAAAATAGGAAAATATTTCTATTTGTTTTCATACTTAATATGTTTAGGAGGCGAAGTAATATAGCCAGGTACTTGGACTGTAAACTATAAACTGTTTGAGCAATAACATAAAACATAAAGCTTTTGTGGGAAGCAATTGTTTCGAGGAATTACACACACATTTATGAAGCAAAATTCATAATCTAAAGCACAAACGTCTACATCATTTAAAATAGTTAAACAATGAGAAACCAAACAAGGAACACAAAAAGACTTTAAAAACAAACAACGCAAATCAAACTTCGCCATACATATAAAGAGCACACCACACACATACACCAAAATAGACAATAATCTAAAAGAATTTCATTACATCAAAACAGCAACAAACTAAACACAACAGAAAACAAGGAGATATAGAAAAACCATCCACAATACATTCTAAACCACAAACACGCTCAGAATGTAACACTATGTCTTGAAACACATACTTAACAACTAATCTATGAACAATAACACAACACAGACTCACAGCATTGAACAATGCACTGATCTAGTACGAAACGCGTCTGCTGAAGAATATCGGTTAGTAGTGGTTATTTCACCAAAAGTAATCGATAGGAGTAAAATAGTTTTGTAAAATATCATAGTATTAGTAAAAAGCTGAGTATACATTTCACTAATAATAGCGAAATAGTGATAGAATAAATAGCGAACTTTTATGGCGTGCTATTTATTTTACAGGCAATTGAATCAAACACCGGAAGAGCATTTTCGGTATAAGTTACAAAATCTTTTCAACAGAAAATACAAACAGCCCTGAGCTTGAATGCTTCATTTAACCATTTGCATAATCAGAGCGTTTACTACATCTTGCTTCATGAGGTCTCTCTGAAAGTAGGTTTAGCGATATGTTTGAAGGTGTTTTGAATAACTTATCTGGTATTCCAGAAACATTTACAGTGATTATTTTCAAATACGTAAGCAAAAATAATATTTGAGTATTTGTTCTCTAAAAATGTATTAATGTACTTGCCAAAAAATAGTACGATAATAATAATAAAATAAGTATAATAATAATAATACTTAAGGTAATATAGGCGTTTGCATAACAATAATAAAATAAAAACCACTTAAGACCAGATAATTTCAAACGCTCAGATACATTTTAAAAGAAACATTAGTTTTCCTGGAGGATAAACACAAAACTAAATTAAAGCAATGGAAAGTCAGCTGATCTTTTTTCTCTTTGATCTAAAATTGAGATTGGAAAACGTGTCTTTCACCTCTTGCAATAATTACTTTCGAGCCAAAGTGATGAAATATATCTAAGTTAATAGTAAAAATCTTTACAAAAAAATGTGGAAAATATTATTTCCTAGAAGGAGAATGAAGGACACACCCCGTGAAAGGAAGAGACTATTTTAGGATTAGTTATTCCTAATCCTAGAATCCTATTAAGCAGTAGCTAAATCATTATTGGTCGGGTGTGTCAGCCGGGAAGGTCGCGGTGAATGGAGACGTTTGAAATGTAAGTAGGAAAAGGGAGACGGTGACGTAGATGCTATAGATGTAACAAGAGATGTGAGATGCCCAGGAGAGTAGGCCGACTAGTGGACGTGGAAGGCCAGACAGTTTACCCATCTCTCGCAACTAGGCACAGTGTATAACAAGGTTGTGGCGGACCGATACGTATAGCAGTGAAGCTGGACAGTCACTAAGTCAACCCCCCCCCCCCTCTAAATGACAAGTAGGCTGACCAGGTCTCTTGCTATAACCCGCGACTTATATAATAGTGCAGGACAAGTTGGGAGTCAACGAGTGAAGAAGCTGAGGACTGAGAAGTGAACCCGTTTTCGTGTGAAAAAAAAATCATTAAAATGCAAACAAACAATTTTCTAAATCTAAATGTGTGACATTTGCATACCTATCACAATATAGGAAAACACAGAATCTGTGCAAAAAAAATATTTTACAAACGTAAGTAGGGAAATTTCTTGAAACTTTTCTTAGTCTATTTTTATCTTCGAAATATTCTTGTTTCTAATACAATACGTAGAAACAAAGTGTTAATGAATGTATCTCGATTTCATGACCTTATTTTCAAAAATACGCTTAAACACGCACAAATTGTGCTAAAATATAAATGTCTAAATTAAAAATCAAATTGTTAATAAATCGTACTATGGACTGTCAAAAAAACTATTTCCTCTTTCATCTTGAAATTATTTCTCAGATTACCCTGAGTTTCCTCGTCCGTACTTTTACGCAAAGATAACGTCTTTTACATTCTACTCGTGTCAAACGAGCACAGATAAAACAAAAGAATATTAATCGTATAAAGTGTGTCGCATATCGTGGAATCAATCAATCACTACAGTCTGGCTGGCGGTGACATCGAGTCGGTCCTGACCCACTTCCGTGACAAACACGATGCACGGCCACCCTAATATGTATGAGCCGAGAGTTTGCGATATTTCAAGTTACACCTTATATTAGACAAACGTTTAATAAACTATAAACTAAAACGTTTTATTTAACTTTAATAAACCTAAAATTAAACATAAACAAGTAATATAAATAAAAAAAATAAAAGTAAATTCCTATTTAGGTAAACAAAGAAAAATTGTTAGTTACTTTTTAATAAATAATTACAATTCATGTAAATAAAGTAACATAACCTATGCGTTAAAACAGCTTATCTACCACATAACCTATAACATAAAATTAAAATTTTATGAAATCATATATTATCCCTTATTTGAAACCAAATGGCACAAAGTAACTATATTGCATATCTTGCCCCTTTTTGTAATAAGTTTTTCTCGTGTATAAAACTAAAATTAATTCCTGAAATTAAATTAAGTAATATAATATTTAAGAAAAAGTGTATTAACATCAAGATTCATCCTCTAAATGTTTTGAAAAATGTAACTGAACTTGAAACAATGAATAAAACGTATCTTACTAACGGTTGAATGTTTGAGAAAGATGTATTTATTTAAAATAAAAATTGCCCTCAGCTGCTCCGAGTTTATATATTTTATATTTTCAAAACTTTTGAAAGTTTCAACTGTGCGTTCTAGTAAACGTGATACAAACACAACCTAACTATAATGTACAAAATATAAAGATTTACATTCTTAAAAGTTCTGTATTTTTAAGGAACACTCCTTAATGCATCATAGAACTAAAACTAAATGTCTATTCATAGTTTCAAGATTTAAGTCTAAATTTCTTATACACTATATTTGTATTTCTAAGAGTATATCTAACTACCTCTCCTCTACCTCTCTATCAGTGTATGTGTTACTCTTATACCATGTGACTAGATTTGCTTCCAGGTTTCTTATAAAGAATGATTAAAGTGTATATGACTTTTTAAAATTTTCAATCGTTAATAAAATACTTTTTATCCATCCACTGTTAATAAAGTATTTTCAAATATTAATTCATTAGTTAAATTTAACGAATTAATATTACTTTTGTATGCAAGAAAAACGTTTCACAAAAAGGGGAAGGTATGCAATACAGTAATTTCGTCCCATTTGGCTTAAATAAAGTGATAACATATGATTTCTGAAACAACTGCTTGTAGGTTCTAGGATATGTGGTAGGACAGCTGTTTTAACGCATAGGTTATGTTACTGTATTAATATTAATTGTAATTATTTAATAAAAAGTTACTAAATAAATATTTTCTTTGTTGACCTAAGTAGGAATTTACTTAAAAATATTTTTGTTTATATTACTTGTTTACAAACATAGGCAAAGTTGACATATTTCTCATTTTATTGTACAGCATCTAAGAACGCTTTATCCTCAGGACGACCTACACGAGATGACCGGCAAAACGTAAATTAGCTCGGAACGCACAGTCGTGCAAGTCATGTCTATGCATTCACGAGTCTGACGGGAGTAACTAGGCGTTTCAACAACCTAGGACGCTCCTTGTTCCGTCGGATTACTGATTAGCGCGTCACCCACGTCTGCGACTCGCTGGTACATCCGCGTGAAAACACACTAATGCGCGCGCATTCACGAGTCTGACGGGAGTAACTAGGCGTTGCAACAACGTAGGAAGCTCCTTGTTCCTTCGGATTACTGATTAGCGCGTCACCCACGTCTGCAAGTCGCTGGTACATCCGCGTGAAAACACACTAATGCGCGCGCATTCACGAGTCTGACGGGAGTAACTAGGCATTGCAACAACCTAGGACGCTCCTTGTTCCTTCGGATTACTGATTAGCGCGTCACCCACGTCTGCAACTCGCTGGTACATCCGCGTGAAAACACACTAATGCGCGCGCATTCACGAGTCTGACGGGAGTAACTAGGCATTGCAACAACCTAGGACGCTCCTTGTTCCTTCGGATTACTGATTAGCGCGTCACCCACGTCTGCAACTCGCTGGTACATCCGCGTGAAAACACACTAATGCGCGCGCATTCACGAGTCTGACGGGAGTAACTAGGCATTGCAACAACCTAGGACGCTCCTTGTTCCTTCGGATTACTGATTAGCGCGTCACCCACGTCTGCAACTCGCTGGTACATCCGCGTGAAAACACACTAATGCGCGCGCATTCACGAGTCTGACGGGAGTAACTAGGCGTTGCAACAACGTAGGAGGCTCCTTGTTCCGTCGGATTACTGATTAGCGCGTCACCCACGTCTGCAACTCGCTGGTACATCCGCGTGAAAACACACTAATGCGCGCGCATTCACGAGTCTGACGGGAGTAACTAGGCATTGCAACAACCTAGGACGCTCCTTGTTCCTTCGGATTACTGATTAGCGCGTCACCCACGTCTGCAAGTCGCTGGTACATCCGCGTGAAAACACACTAATGCGCGCGCATTCACGAGTCTGACGGGAGTAACTAGGCATTGCAACAACCTAGGACGCTCCTTGTTCCTTCGGATTACTGATTAGCGCGTCACCCACGTCTGCAACTCGCTGGTACATCCGCGTGAAAACACACTAATGCGCGCGCATTCACGAGTCTGACGGGAGTAACTAGGCATTGCAACAACCTAGGACGCTCCTTGTTCCTTCGGATTACTGATTAGCGCGTCACCCACGTCTGCAACTCGCTGGTACATCCGCGTGAAAACACACTAATGCGCGCGCATTCACGAGTCTGACGGGAGTAACTAGGCGTTGCAACAACGTAGGAGGCTCCTTGTTCCGTCGGATTACTGATTAGCGCGTCACCCACGTCTGCAACTCGCTGGTACATCCGCGTGAAAACACACTAATGCGCGCGCATTCACGAGTCTGACGGGAGTAACTAGGCATTGCAACAACCTAGGACGCTCCTTGTTCCTTCGGATTACTGATTAGCGCGTCACCCACGTCTGCAAGTCGCTGGTACATCCGCGTGAAAACACACTAATGCGCGCGCATTCACGAGTCTGACGGGAGTAACTAGGCGTTGCAACAACGTAGGAGGCTCCTTGTTCCGTCGGATTACTGATTAGCGCGTCACCCACGCCTGCGACTCGCTGGTACATCCGCATCAAAACACACTAATGCGCGCGCATTCACGAGTCTGACGAGAGTAACTAGGCGTTGCAACAACGTAGGAGGCTCCTTGTTTCGTCGGATTACTGATTAGCGCGTCACCCACGTCTGCGACTCGCTGGTACATCCGCGTCAAAACACACTAATGCGCGCGCATTCACGAGTCTGACGAGAGTAACTAGGCGTTGCAACAACGTAGGAGGCTCCTTGTTCCGTCGGATTACTGATTAGCGCGTCACCCACGTCTGCGACTCGCTGGTACATCCGCGTCAAAACACACTAATGCGCGCGCATTCACGCACGTCATGCAGCATCGGGATAATGTTAAATACAAATAGGCTAAACCCGTAATTCAATCTTTACATCTTGTGTAATGATGGACGATATTTTCTGTCACGGTGACGTGTCACTGATATTTGTTTGTCGCCAATGGTACCAGTCACAAATATGGAAAATGCCAGTTTCAGTAACAATGAATCGATCGGAAGTTGCCTCTGTTGTGATTGGGCGAAAGGTCGCAGTCACTTGATGAAACGGCTGTCATTGGTTGATTTGTCGCTGTTACTGGTTCTACTCATTCACGTTGTATGGGAGGTCGATTTGTGTTATGTTTCAAGATAGTGACAGTGTTGTGTACAGTAGACGCTACTTCGAAATCGGTAGATTGTTCTTAATTTCGTAGGAGTTTATTTTTAAATAAACTGAGCCTTACAAAAAAAAAATTGAGGTATGGAATCATTTCTCCAAGGTGGTATTTCCCCCAGTTATTGGCACATACAGAGCAGTCTCACACTATCCCTTGTCACTGATCCAAACCGGGCGCTGTCGCTAAAACCACCGATCCGTTAGAGTCACTGGATGGACCATTCCTAATCTTGTGTGCCTGATTCTATTTAATTGGTGGAAAGGTTGATAATATTCACCATACGTTCCTCTCCATTGGTGGAGTTCGTGTTCACTGCCTTCTCTTCCTTGCCTGACCCTCCACGCTCCCTTTCAGGTCCAAAAAGTAAACATAAAGCTTCCTCATTACTTACGCCGTGATTTACACTGAGCAAATGTTCACTGTGGGGATTAAAGAATTTTTCCCTCTGTAACCCATAGCAAACAAGGCCTTAAATAGCACGAAAACCTTGTGGAAATATCTACTTATTTGAATCATTTTGTATGAAAAACAATTGAAAATATCAAGGTAACACATCGTGATCTATTGATTAGAAAAAAGAAACTACTGGACTTTAAAATGTAATTCACAGGTGTTGGTTTCCTTGTGGGGTAAGGCGGTCATTTCATTTGAAGAATCGAACACGTAACAATCGAGTAGTAAATAACATACATTTCAAGTAATTAATTTAACTTGGTAAAGTGTTACATTGTCCTTGGAGTTATAAATGTTTTACAAAATACTCGGGCTAGTTCCGCGTAACTCCGATATGTTCGCATGGCAGACTTTAGATCCTTTGACATTACGATCACACGGGAAGTTTGTAATTGTTTCTCTCGACCACTTTGTCTACTGCATGGAGATGAAACGTTTACTAAAATGCAATTACATCTCCACTGACAAAAGCCATGTATATCATGTCATATCGTAAGTAGGCTTTACAGTGAATGGGAAATATATCAGAAGCGTACTCGCATTGAGACGCCTCAGTTGTTACAAAGTTATAACATTTTTGTTACAGTCTGGACTGAAAACATCAGTACTAAATTTGTTGTATAAAAATGTTGATAAATTAGTTTAAAATTTGTTTAAATAAATAATTTAAAATCTATTCGACATGTGGGAGAATACTTAAACATACTGACAGGAGAAATTCAACTCCCCTGTGGGGAGGACCTGATGAAAAAGCTACAATAATCAGATAAACAAGGGGATGAAAGAATGCTGTCAATGCTCTAGTTGACAATTTTCGCAACTCCTCTAGAGCGCGCGCGCCGCGCGTGCACACACACACACACACACCGAACGAAAGACTCACAGGTACGCGCGCACACGCACACACACACCTCCAATTAGTAAAGCTCAAAAAGAAACAAAACTAAAATAAATATAAAAATAAATTATGAATGATTTACTTACATAAAAGTTGAATAAGTGTTCCGGCCGAACTGCTACGTCACAACATCCAAGACCTGCGAAACAATTACATAATTAGTGTCCTGTTGAAGTATAAAAACAATATTTCGTAATAAATAAGGAAATTGTGAATTAAGGACCACAAACGCAATAAGTTATTACACAGGTGTAAAAACAAGGCAAGTCCTTTGTTAACGCGTTCTTTGTTGTCCCACTATTAAAATTTTTTATGACGAACAAAATGTACAGCAAACGTTCCAGGCATTAATCAACAGCGCCGTGAAGCGGAGGTTTCCTTTGTTCATTGGACAAACACGCTAGAAATACAATCAAGCGAAACTGTAAACAGGTGAACGATGATTTCCATTTCATTAAAAAGTGAAAACTGTCTGAGCTACGACTATTTCTGAAAAAGAAGTCGCGTTGTTTACTTTTTGAACTTTTAATGCCTTCCAGAGTGCTGAAAGTTACCGTCCAAGCCTGACCAGGTTACCGGATGAACACAAGTTCAAGGCGTCAGGTTTAACTTCCGTTGCGCCATTTCATCACTTTTAATTAATCTAACGTGTACGAATTTGAAATATTTGCTAAAGTCTAGCTAAACGTGCATCACAACAAAACCAATACAATGTGTCTTATAGTCACGACAGACCAATGTTACCACATAGAAATTATATATAGCCTATGCAGAAGGCACTAACGCGGCCAATCATTAGGGTAGGCGCATATGAGCTTGAAAGTAATCGGGACGCCGAGATAGTTTTCAAGCTGGATAGGCAGAAGTACATTGGGAGTAATGGAGCAACGCACATGGGACGCAGACAGTTATCGGATAGCCTCGGCCTATCTCGATAGGTATCTGGGCTGACGCAGGTTTCTCCTATCTTGCGTCAATTCTATCGCCAGCGTTCCACTAGTACACAGTTGGTAATGGGACAGCGCACACGCACCGCAGCTTACTTTCTATCTGTTTCATTTTATCAAGTAAGTTTTCGATAATATAATTACTAATTTCATATTAGTTATATGTTTTACTTTAGATATGATTGAATAACCAATTGACATTAATCTTTGGCATTATTATTAATAAGTTTGATTAATTGTTATTAATATCAATTTGGAATTATTTACATTTATAGTTTGAGATATTAATTTCGAATAGTTAATATTCATTTTATTTAATTATATATATATATATATATATATAGTTGTTAAATCTATCAACCATTATTTTCAAATATTCGCTAAAAAGTATCAATGGTCAATACGCTCTATCAACATTTCCATCTGGCTACACCGCCTCCCTCTACTGCTCTTAAAGTGTAACTCACGGGTAATGGCAAGAAACTTGAGGTGTCCAGGAGGGTAGTGGAAGGTCTGGCAGCTGTCTAACCTTCTCTCGCATCCTAGCACAATGGTGGGGGCGAAACCCAGCGTATAGCAGCGACGTTCGACAAACACCGAGCTGGCGAGATCCCTCCGCCACTCTAAATGTCAAGCAGGCCACTGCCCATACGTCTCTTGCTATAGCTCGCGATTATACAACATAAAATAACCTAATCTATGTAGTTTAAAGAAGGTTCTGCAACTGCCCTGAAGTTATTATCATCCTTCCCAACGGGATCCAAATACATCTTGACGTCATCGTAACGTCTAGGACTTTCTATCTTTACTACAACACTGTACTAAGTATAAAAAATTACCTCCCATTATAGATTCGTGATCTGACCATCTCAATCCATAGCTGGTCACATGTAAGCTGGCGCGTGACCTCGAAGGGCGAGCACAGAGAAGCAAAAGACCGTTTCACAGACATTATGATATGAGGTATAGTAATTATTACAATAATATACACTTGACAAGGCCGGAAGGCCGCCATAAATATTTTATTTTATTTGTCATATTAATCAGACCAATTAAACAACGTTTTGATCAAATTTACTTATATTAGTTTTCTAAACTACCACAACGCCTGCAATTTCTTAGCGACGGCCTTTGATGCACCACGCACTACAAAAACCAATGTTTTTGATTAGCGCTAGGTTTTTGTTTGATATAGATCGATCGCGCGCCAGCTTATGAGCGAACAGCTGTAACTAATTTATATCAGATGTTAATTCAACAAAGTTTGCGGAAAGGAATAACTGACGTGGGAAATATTCCCTTTACTTTATATTCAAGAACCGCTGGTCAATATCAATCTTCCAAAGTGATGGCATTTAGCATTTATACAAAACAGATGGTTCCAATTATCGTTTAGTAGACGTCCTGTTCTTTTGCAAAGACAAAAAGCAAGACGAATAAGATCAATAAAAAATGTTTTCGCCAATACTAGTAGAGAATTATTTTTACCAATATTTTTTTCAAATTAGAGCCAAGTTTATTATATTATATTAATGTTGCTTAAATAAAATATCCACTCTATAAACACAAATCATACACTTACAAATTTACGCATACAAACTTATACTGTATTATTATGAATAAAAATGTTTTCGCCAATACTAGTAGAGAATAATTTCCGCCAATATTTTTTTTAATTAGAGCCAAATTTTTTATACTATATTAATGTTGCTTAAATAAAATAAACACAAATCATACACTTACAATGCACGCATACAAACTTATATTGTATTATTATTTAAATGGTTATCAAATAACTATTTATAAAATAAATGTTTCATGTATTTAGTTTTTTTGAAAAACACAATTAAGCCATGAAATTGTCCTTGTTTTGACTGGACTGCAAAAATAAAGTAAAGCATTGAAAATTAGGGTTTTCAAAAACTGAGCTTACCGGCTACGTTCCATCTCACACTCGCATCTATAATGGTTCTGGATTTATACGCAGGGAGAAGCTTATTGGCTACCAAATCGAAACAATTACCTCTAGTTGTTACGGTGTGGTGACGGTTTTGTGTGGTCGAATCTCCCCCAAATAGGTCAGTTCGAACTGTCCGATGGGAACACTCATGAACAAACTATAAAATAATTGTCAGTTTAGGTGTGGTTATTAATCAACCAACATAGAAAACATCGTACACTTTTTCTGCTCACTAGTAGCGCCACCGTGACTATAAGTCACATTTTATATGCTGTCATTTGGCTCTTACGTAGAAGTTGTGTATTCGTAGTTTGAAAAACATCAGGCACTGTCGTCATCCCTCATCGGAACCTTAAATCCGACCCAACACTTAGACAATCCTATTAGCACGCTTCCGTGCATTCCCTATTTACATTTGTTATTTTTACTATACATTAAAGCTATTAAAAGTAACAAAAAATGAGTCAACCCTATGAGTCAGTGGAGGTCCAATGGTATATGTTTTTAAAAATGACTAGCGAGTACCTCCACTTTTCCCTGATCCTCGGCCTCTTGCCAAGGCCCCGCAGCCCCCAAGGGCTAGTTTATAAAAGATTACCTATATCAAGATGAGAACTGGCTTGTGGCAGTGAGTGTAAAGGTACATAAGTAACCCTTCCGGGATTTCATGTATCTACCCATCGAACCACTTCGCCGGTGGCCCTTTCATTAGTAACAAAAATATCATTATAATATTGCGACCATCGGTCAGATCGGGGCCTCCCGTGTTCACTTCAAAATTACGATCGTGAATTTATAAACATAAATTACTAATTTCAACTATATATATTTGTAATTTATAAACTCGTCAAGAATTATTATAACTATTCTACTTTACACAAAATAAAAGCTAAAATTTATTCAGTGTGTCGAATAAATATTGACTTGGTTGGCGTGTTAATAGGTCAAGGTTGTGTCGAACCTAAATTCTGTGCTAACAGCTGGCGTTCGTTAGTCACCGGCCTACATTAAACAATATCGTCAGTATCAGGCTGGCGCTTAATTAAAAAACGCATAACTTTCGTTATGAAACATCGAAAACATTTATAGTTTAAAGAAACGGATAAATTATATTGATATGTTGGATTGTTTGGTATAAGGTTGTACATTATGAACCTTTGTACAACCTTTGGAGGTTGTACATGTGTACAACTTAAAAGATTGTCGAAATGTGAGTCAATTTTACAATCAATTAAAAGATAGCCATACATTCTTAATAAAAATAATCTGAAGAAAATATAAAGTAATTTTTGACATTTCGGCTTTTTTAATACTCATCAAGTTTAATTATCTGTGCAGAAGATTTAAAAAGAAAAGAAAAACTTTGCAAATAAAACTTAAGCCATCTTCATTAATCTCAAAACTTTTTGAATACTCTAACGGAAAATGCTAATTGTTACGAATAGGATGTAAATGAACATTGTTCACTAAAATTTCAATTTCTATCATTTTCTTGTAATTGTTGAGCTGTTGATTTGGTGATGATGTGTTTGAGGTAGAAAACAAAAATTTTAGCAAAAATTACGGGATTATTGCCCGCTGGCGCTATCTCACATATGTAGTCTACTGAAAATGAGAATCTTTCAAGTTCAAATACATTTTTTTAAACTTGTAGTGGATGACACTTGATGTTAATACAGTTTTTCAAATATTAATTTATTAATTAAATTTATTATTAAATTAATTTTAGTTTTATGAGAGAAATACTTTTCACAAAGGAGGAGGGCATGCAATATAGTTATTTCGTCCCACTTGGCTAAAAATAAGTAATTACATTTGATTTCATAAAACAGCTTTTATAGGTTATAGGTTTATAGGTTATAAGTTATGTGGTAGAACAGCTGTTTTAACGCATAGGTTATGTAACTTTATTTATATTAATTGTAATTATTTAATAAAAGTAAGTAAAACAAAATTTACCTGCGAGGGCGAGTGTGCGAGACCGGTTCACATGCGTCCACAATTACAGAATATAAGATAAACCTTTCCTCTTGTCGCCTTTACGTTATAAAAAGTTATTTACATTTATTTAGGAGATTATGAATAAATTTACACATCAATTCCTTCTCAAGCACATTGAATTAAATGTGTTCTTCTGGACTATTTGAGGCATATTTGTCGCATTTTTTTAAAGAAAAAATTATTTTCTTCATTCAAATAGGTAAGATACCAAATGAAAGAGACAAACGACACGCACAGAAATAGAGTAAATTATTCGTAAATACATACAAAGTGCGACATTGAAGTCATGAATGTGATTGTTTCGAGATAAATATGGCAACAGTACTCTATTCATATAAACTATAATGTTTGACCTCGAGTTGACGAATAGTCCAAGCGGTTCTTCCGTGGAACGTCTTGATTAGCGGTGTAGTAAACGACATTTGAATTCGATTTGCTACGAATAGTCCAAGCGGTTCTTCCGTGCAACGTCTTGATTAGCGGTGTAGTAAGCGACATTAGACCTGGATTTGCTACGAATAGTCCAAGCGGTTCTTCCGTGCAACGTCTTGATTAGCGGTGTAGTAAGCGACATTAGACCTGGATTTGCTACGAATAGTCCAAGCGGTTCTTCCGTGCAATGTTTTGATTAGCGGTGTAGTAAGCGACATTAGACCTGGATTTGCTACGAATAGTCCAAGCGGTTCTTCCGTGCAACGTCTTGATTAGCGGTGTAGTAAGCGACATTAGACCTGGATTTGCTACGAATAGTCCAAGCGGTTCTTCCGTGCAACGTCTTGATTAGCGGTGTAGTAAGCGACATTAGACCTGGATTTGCTACGAATAGTCCAAGCGGTTCTTCCGTGCAATGTTTTGATTAGCGGTGTAGTAAGCGACATTAGACCTGGATTTGCTACGAATAGTCCAAGCGGTTCTTCCGTGCAATGTTTTGATTAGCGGTGTAGTAAGCGACATTAGACCTGGATTTGCTACGAATAGTCCAAGCGGTTCTTCCGTGCAATGTTTTGATTAGCGGTGTAGTAAGCGACATTAGACCTGGATTTGCTACGAATAGTCCAAGCGGTTCTTCCGTGCAATGTTTTGATTAGCGGTGTAGTAAGCGACATTAGACCTGGATTTGCTACGAATAGTCCAAGCGGTTCTTCCGTGCAATGTTTTGATTAGCGGTGTAGTAAGCGACATTAGATCTGGATTTGCTACGAATAGTCCAAGCGGTTCTTCCGTGCAATGTTTTGATTAGCGGTGTAGTAAGCGACATTAGACCTGGATTTGCTACGAATAGTCCAAGCGGTTCTTCCGTGCAATGTTTTGATTAGCGGTGTAGTAAGCGACATTAGACCTGGATTTGCTACGAATAGTCCAAGCGGTTCTTCCGTGCAACGTCTTGATTAGCAGTGTAGTAAGCGACATTAGACCTGGATTTGCTACGAATAGTCCAAGCGGTTCTTCCGTGCAATGTTTTGATTAGCGGTGTAGTAAGCGACATTAGATCTGGATTTGCTACGAATAGTCCAAGCGGTTCTTCCGTGCAACGTCTTGATTAGCAGTGTAGTAAGCGACATTAGACCTGGATTTGCTACGAATAGTCCAAGCGGTTCTTCCATGCAACGTCTTGATTAGCGGTGTAGTAAGCGACATTAGACCTGGATTTGCTACGAATAGTCCAAGCGGTTCTTCCGTGCAACGTCTTGATTAGCAGTGTAGTAAGCGACATTAGACCTGGATTTGCTACGAATAGTCCAAGCGGTTCTTCCGTGCAATGTTTTGATTAGCGGTGTAGTAAGCGACATTAGACCTGGATTTGCTACGAATAGTCCAAGCGGTTCTTCCATGCAACGTCTTGATTAGCAGTGTAGTAAGCGACATTAGACCTGGATTTGCTACGAATAGTCCAAGCGGTTCTTCCGTGCAACGTCTTGATTAGCGGTGTAGTAAGCGACATTAGACCTGGATTTGCTACGAATAGTCCAAGCGGTTCTTCCGTGCAACGTCTTGATTAGCAGTGTAGTAAGCGACATTAGACCTGGATTTGCTACGAATAGTCCAAGCGGTTCTTCCGTGCAACGTCTTGATTAGCGGTGTAGTAAGCGACATTAGCCCTGGATTTGCTACGAATAGTCCAAGCGGTTCTTCCATGCAACGTCTTGATTAGCAGTGTAGTAAGCGACATTAGACCTCGATTTGCTACGAATAGTCCAAGCGGTTCTTCCGTGCAATGTTTTGATTAGCGGTGTAGTAAGCGACATTAGACCTGGATTTGCTACGAATAGTCCAAGCGGTTCTTCCGTGCAACGTCTTGATTAGCAGTGTAGTAAGCGACATTAGACCTGGATTTGCTACGAATAGTCCAAGCGGTTCTTCCGTGCAACGTCTTGATTAGCAGTGTAGTAAGCGACATTAGACCTGGATTTGCTACGAATAGTCCAAGCGGTTCTTCCGTGCAACGTCTTGATTAGCGGTGTAGTAAGCGACATTAGACCTGGATTTGCTACGAATAGTCCAAGCGGTTCTTCCGTGCAACGTCTTGATTAGCAGTGTAGTAAGCGAAATTAGACCTGGATTTGCTACGAATAGTCCAAGCGGTTCTTCCATGTAACGTCTTGATTAGCGGTGTAGTAAGCGACATTAGACCTGGATTTGCTACGAATAGTCCAAGCGGTTCTTCCGTGCAACGTCTTGATTAGCGGTGTAGTAAGCGACATTAGACCTGGATTTGCTACGAATAGTCCAAGCGGTTCTTCCATGCAACGTCTTGATTAGCAGTGTAGTAAGCGACATTAGACCTGGATTTGCTACGAATAGTCCAAGCGGTTCTTCCATGTAACGTCTTGATTAGCGGTGTAGTAAGCGACATTAGACCTGGATTTGCTACGAATAGTCCAAGCGGTTCTTCCGTGCAACGTCTTGATTAGCGGTGTAGTAAGCGACATTAGACCGGGATTTGCTACGAATAGTCCAAGTTGTTCTTCCATGTAACGTCTTGATTAGCAGTGAAGTAAGCGACATTAGACCTGGATTTGCTACGAATAGTCCAAGCGGTTCTTCCGTGCAACGTCTTGATTAGCAGTGTAGTAAGCGACATTTGACCTCGATTTGCTACGAATAGTCCAAGCGGTTCTTCCGTGCAATGTTTTGATTAGCGGTGTAGTAAGCGACATTAGACCTGGATTTGCTACGAATAGTCCAAGCGGTTCTTCCATGTAACGTCTTGATTAGCGGTGTAGTAAGCGACATTAAACTTGGATTTGCTACGAATAGTCCAAGCGGTTCTTCCGTGCAATGTTTTGATTAGCGGTGTAGTAAGCGACATTAGACCTGGATTTGCTACGAATAGTCCAAGCGGTTCTTCCGTGCAATGTTTTGATTAGCGGTGTAGTAAGCGACATTAGACCTGGATTTGCTACGAATAGTCCAACCGGTTCTTCCGTGTAACGTCTTGATTAGCGGTGTAGTAAGCGACATTAAACTTGGATTTGCTACGAATTGTCCAAGCGGTTCTTCCGTGCAATGTTTTGATTAGCGGTGTAGTAAGCGACATTAAACTTGGATTTGCTACGAATAGTCCAAGCGGTTCTTCCATGTAACGTCTTGATTAGCGGTGTAGTAAGCGACATTAAACTTGGATTTGCTACGAATAGTCCAAGCGGTTCTTCCGTGCAATGTTTTGATTAGCGGTGTAGTAAGCGACATTAGACCTGGATTTGCTACGAATAGTCCAAGCGGTTCTTCCGTGCAACGTCTTGATTAGCAGTGTAGTAAGCGACATTAGACCTGGATTTGCTACGAATAGTCCAAGCGGTTCTTCCGTGCAACGTCTTGATTAGCAGTGTAGTAAGCGACATTAGACCTGGATTTGCTACGAATAGTCCAAGCGGTTCTTCCATGTAACGTCTTGATTAGCGGTGTAGTAAGCGACATTAGACCTGGATTTGCTACGAATAGTCCAAGCGGTTCTTCCGTGCAACGTCTTGATTAGCGGTGTAGTAAGCGACATTAGACCTGGATTTGCTACGAATAGTCCAAGCGGTTCTTCCATGCAACGTCTTGATTAGCAGTGTAGTAAGCGACATTAGACCTGGATTTGCTACGAATAGTCCAAGCGGTTCTTCCATGTAACGTCTTGATTAGCGGTGTAGTAAGCGACATTAGACCTGGATTTGCTACGAATAGTCCAAGCGGTTCTTCCGTGCAACGTCTTGATTAGCGGTGTAGTAAGCGACATTAGACCGGGATTTGCTACGAATAGTCCAAGTGGTTCTTCCATGTAACGTCTTGATTAGCGGTGAAGTAAGCGACATTAGACCTGGATTTGCTACGAATAGTCCAAGCGGTTCTTCCGTGCAACGTCTTGATTAGCAGTGTAGTAAGCGACATTTGACCTCGATTTGCTACGAATAGTCCAAGCGGTTCTTCCGTGCAATGTTTTGATTAGCGGTGTAGTAAGCGACATTAGACCTGGATTTGCTACGAATAGTCCAAGCGGTTCTTCCATGTAACGTCTTGATTAGCGGTGTAGTAAGCGACATTAGACCTGGATTTGCTACGAATAGTCCAAGCGGTTCTTCCGTGCAACGTCTTGATTAGCGGTGTAGTAAGCGACATTAGACCGGGATTTGCTACGAATAGTCCAAGTGGTTCTTCCATGTAACGTCTTGATTAGCAGTGAAGTAAGCGACATTAGACCTGGATTTGCTACGAATAGTCCAAGCGGTTCTTCCGTGCAACGTCTTGATTAGCAGTGTAGTAAGCGACATTTGACCTCGATTTGCTACGAATAGTCCAAGCGGTTCTTCCGTGCAATGTTTTGATTAGCGGTGTAGTAAGCGACATTAGACCTGGATTTGCTACGAATAGTCCAAGCGGTTCTTCCATGTAACGTCTTGATTAGCGGTGTAGTAAGCGACATTAAACTTGGATTTGCTACGAATAGTCCAAGCGGTTCTTCCGTGCAATGTTTTGATTAGCGGTGTAGTAAGCGACATTAGACCTGGATTTGCTACGAATAGTCCAAGCGGTTCTTCCGTGCAATGTTTTGATTAGCGGTGTAGTAAGCGACATTCGACCTGGATTTGCTACGAATAGTCCAAGCGGTTCTTCCGTGTAACGTCTTGATTAGCGGTGTAGTAAGCGACATTAAACTTGGATTTGCTACGAATAGTCCAAGCGGTTCTTCCGTGCAATGTTTTGATTAGCGGTGTAGTAAGCGACATTAAACTTGGATTTGCTACGAATAGTCCAAGCGGTTCTTCCATGTAACGTCTTGATTAGCGGTGTAGTAAGCGACATTAAACTTGGATTTGCTACGAATAGTCCAAGCGGTTCTTCCGTGCAATGTTTTGATTAGCGGTGTAGTAAGCGACATTAGACCTGGATTTGCTACGAATAGTCCAAGCGGTTCTTCCGTGCAACGTCTTGATTAGCAGTGTAGTAAGCGACATTAGACCTGGATTTGCTACGAATAGTCCAAGCGGTTCTTCCGTGCAACGTCTTGATTAGCAGTGTAGTAAGCGACATTAGACCTGGATTTGCTACGAATAGTCCAAGCGGTTCTTCCATGTAACGTCTTGATTAGCGGTGTAGTAAGCGACATTAGACCTGGATTTGCTACGAATAGTCCAAGCGGTTCTTCCGTGCAACGTCTTGATTAGCGGTGTAGTAAGCGACATTAGACCTGGATTTGCTACGAATAGTCCAAGCGGTTCTTCCATGCAACGTCTTGATTAGCAGTGTAGTAAGCGACATTAGACCTGGATTTGCTACGAATAGTCCAAGCGGTTCTTCCATGTAACGTCTTGATTAGCGGTGTAGTAAGCGACATTAGACCTGGATTTGCTACGAATAGTCCAAGCGGTTCTTCCGTGCAACGTCTTGATTAGCGGTGTAGTAAGCGACATTAGACCGGGATTTGCTACGAATAGTCCAAGTGGTTCTTCCATGTAACGTCTTGATTAGCGGTGAAGTAAGCGACATTAGACCTGGATTTGCTACGAATAGTCCAAGCGGTTCTTCCGTGCAACGTCTTGATTAGCAGTGTAGTAAGCGACATTTGACCTCGATTTGCTACGAATAGTCCAAGCGGTTCTTCCGTGCAATGTTTTGATTAGCGGTGTAGTAAGCGACATTAGACCTGGATTTGCTACGAATAGTCCAAGCGGTTCTTCCATGTAACGTCTTGATTAGCGGTGTAGTAAGCGACATTAAACTTGGATTTGCTACGAATAGTCCAAGCGGTTCTTCCGTGCAACGTCTTGATTAGCGGTGTAGTAAGCGACATTAGACCTGGATTTGCTACGAATAGTCCAAGCGGTTCTTCCATGCAACGTCTTGATTAGCAGTGTAGTAAGCGACATTAGACCTCGATTTGCTACGAATAGTCCAAGCGGTTCTTCCGTGCAATGTTTTGATTAGCGGTGTAGTAAGCGACATTAGACCTGGATTTGCTACGAATAGTCCAAGCGGTTCTTCCGTGCAACGTCTTGATTAGCAGTGTAGTAAGCGACATTAGACCTGGATTTGCTACGAATAGTCCAAGCGGTTCTTCCGTGCAACGTCTTGATTAGCAGTGTAGTAAGCGACATTAGACCTGGATTTGCTACGAATAGTCCAAGCGGTTCTTCCGTGCAACGTCTTGATTAGCGGTGTAGTAAGCGACATTAGACCTGGATTTGCTACGAATAGTCCAAGCGGTTCTTCCATGTAACGTCTTGATTAGCGGTGTAGTAAGCGACATTAGACCTGGATTTGCTACGAATAGTCCAAGCGGTTCTTCCGTGCAACGTCTTGATTAGCGGTGTAGTAAGCGACATTAGACCTGGATTTGCTACGAATAGTCCAAGCGGTTCTTCCATGCAACGTCTTGATTAGCAGTGTAGTAAGCGACATTAGACCTGGATTTGCTACGAATAGTCCAAGCGGTTCTTCCATGTAACGTCTTGATTAGCGGTGTAGTAAGCGACATTAGACCTGGATTTGCTACGAATAGTCCAAGCGGTTCTTCCGTGCAACGTCTTGATTAGCGGTGTAGTAAGCGACATTAGACCGGGATTTGCTACGAATAGTCCAAGTGGTTCTTCCATGTAACGTCTTGATTAGCAGTGAAGTAAGCGACATTAGACCTGGATTTGCTACGAATAGTCCAAGCGGTTCTTCCGTGCAACGTCTTGATTAGCAGTGTAGTAAGCGACATTTGACCTCGATTTGCTACGAATAGTCCAAGCGGTTCTTCCGTGCAATGTTTTGATTAGCGGTGTAGTAAGCGACATTAGACCTGGATTTGCTACGAATAGTCCAAGCGGTTCTTCCATGTAACGTCTTGATTAGCGGTGTAGTAAGCGACATTAAACTTGGATTTGCTACGAATAGTCCAAGCGGTTCTTCCGTGCAATGTTTTGATTAGCGGTGTAGTCAGCGACATTAGACCTGGATTTGCTACGAATAGTCCAAGCGGTTCTTCCGTGTAACGTCTTGATTAGCGGTGTAGTAAGCGACATTAAACTTGGATTTGCTACGAATAGTCCAAGCGGTTCTTCCGTGCAATGTTTTGATTAGCGGTGTAGTAAGCGACATTAAACTTGGATTTGCTACGAATAGTCCAAGCGGTTCTTCCATGTAACGTCTTGATTAGCGGTGTAGTAAGCGACATTAAACTTGGATTTGCTACGAATAGTCCAAGCGGTTCTTCCGTGCAATGTTTTGATTAGCGGTGTAGTAAGCGACATTAGACCTGGATTTGCTACGAATAGTCCAAGCGGTTCTTCCGTGCAACGTCTTGATTAGCAGTGTAGTAAGCGACATTAGACCTGGATTTGCTACGAATAGTCCAAGCGGTTCTTCCGTGCAACGTCTTGATTAGCAGTGTAGTAAGCGACATTAGACCTGGATTTGCTACGAATAGTCCAAGCGGTTCTTCCATGTAACGTCTTGATTAGCGGTGTAGTAAGCGACATTAGACCTGGATTTGCTACGAATAGTCCAAGCGGTTCTTCCGTGCAACGTCTTGATTAGCGGTGTAGTAAGCGACATTAGACCTGGATTTGCTACGAATAGTCCAAGCGGTTCTTCCATGCAACGTCTTGATTAGCAGTGTAGTAAGCGACATTAGACCTGGATTTGCTACGAATAGTCCAAGCGGTTCTTCCATGTAACGTCTTGATTAGCGGTGTAGTAAGCGACATTAGACCTGGATTTGCTACGAATAGTCCAAGCGGTTCTTCCGTGCAACGTCTTGATTAGCGGTGTAGTAAGCGACATTAGACCGGGATTTGCTACGAATAGTCCAAGTGGTTCTTCCATGTAACGTCTTGATTAGCGGTGAAGTAAGCGACATTAGACCTCGATTTGCTACGAATAGTCCAAGCGGTTCTTCCGTGCAATGTTTTGATTAGCGGTGTAGTAAGCGACATTAGACCTGGATTTGCTACGAATAGTCCAAGCGGTTCTTCCATGTAACGTCTTGATTAGCGGTGTAGTAAGCGACATTAAACTTGGATTTGCTACGAATAGTCCAAGCGGTTCTTCCGTGCAACGTCTTGATTAGCGGTGTAGTAAGCGACATTAGACCTGGATTTGCTACGAATAGTCCAAGCGGTTCTTCCATGCAACGTCTTGATTAGCAGTGTAGTAAGCGACATTAGACCTCGATTTGCTACGAATAGTCCAAGCGGTTCTTCCGTGCAATGTTTTGATTAGCGGTGTAGTAAGCGACATTAGACCTGGATTTGCTACGAATAGTCCAAGCGGTTCTTCCGTGCAACGTCTTGATTAGCAGTGTAGTAAGCGACATTAGACCTGGATTTGCTACGAATAGTCCAAGCGGTTCTTCCGTGCAACGTCTTGATTAGCAGTGTAGTAAGCGACATTAGACCTGGATTTGCTACGAATAGTCCAAGCGGTTCTTCCGTGCAACGTCTTGATTAGCGGTGTAGTAAGCGACATTAGACCTGGATTTGCTACGAATAGTCCAAGCGGTTCTTCCATGTAACGTCTTGATTAGCGGTGTAGTAAGCGACATTAGACCTGGATTTGCTACGAATAGTCCAAGCGGTTCTTCCGTGCAACGTCTTGATTAGCGGTGTAGTAAGCGACATTAGACCTGGATTTGCTACGAATAGTCCAAGCGGTTCTTCCATGCAACGTCTTGATTAGCAGTGTAGTAAGCGACATTAGACCTGGATTTGCTACGAATAGTCCAAGCGGTTCTTCCATGTAACGTCTTGATTAGCGGTGTAGTAAGCGACATTAGACCTGGATTTGCTACGAATAGTCCAAGCGGTTCTTCCGTGCAACGTCTTGATTAGCGGTGTAGTAAGCGACATTAGACCGGGATTTGCTACGAATAGTCCAAGTGGTTCTTCCATGTAACGTCTTGATTAGCAGTGAAGTAAGCGACATTAGACCTGGATTTGCTACGAATAGTCCAAGCGGTTCTTCCGTGCAACGTCTTGATTAGCAGTGTAGTAAGCGACATTTGACCTCGATTTGCTACGAATAGTCCAAGCGGTTCTTCCGTGCAATGTTTTGATTAGCGGTGTAGTAAGCGACATTAGACCTGGATTTGCTACGAATAGTCCAAGCGGTTCTTCCATGTAACGTCTTGATTAGCGGTGTAGTAAGCGACATTAAACTTGGATTTGCTACGAATAGTCCAAGCGGTTCTTCCGTGCAATGTTTTGATTAGCGGTGTAGTAAGCGACATTAGACCTGGATATGCTACGAATAGTCCAAGCGGTTCTTCCGTGCAATGTTTTGATTAGCGGTGTAGTAAGCGACATTAGACCTGGATTTGCTACGAATAGTCCAAGCGGTTCTTCCGTGTAACGTCTTGATTAGCGGTGTAGTAAGCGACATTAAACTTGGATTTGCTACGAATAGTCCAAGCGGTTCTTCCGTGCAATGTTTTGATTAGCGGTGTAGTAAGCGACATTAAACTTGGATTTGCTACGAATAGTCCAAGCGGTTCTTCCATGTAACGTCTTGATTAGCGGTGTAGTAAGCGACATTAAACTTGGATTTGCTACGAATAGTCCAAGCGGTTCTTCCGTGCAATGTTTTGATTAGCGGTGTAGTAAGCGACATTAGACCTGGATTTGCTACGAATAGTCCAAGCGGTTCTTCCATGTAACGTCTTGATTAGCGGTGTAGTAAGCGACATTAGACCTGGATTTGCTACGAATAGTCCAAGCGGTTCTTCCGTGCAACGTCTTGATTAGCGGTGTAGTAAGCGACATTAGACCTGGATTTGCTACGAATAGTCCAAGCGGTTCTTCCATGCAACGTCTTGATTAGCAGTGTAGTAAGCGACATTAGACCTGGATTTGCTACGAATAGTCCAAGCGGTTCTTCCATGTAACGTCTTGATTAGCGGTGTAGTAAGCGACATTAGACCTGGATTTGCTACGAATAGTCCAAGCGGTTCTTCCGTGCAACGTCTTGATTAGCGGTGTAGTAAGCGACATTAGACCGGGATTTGCTACGAATAGTCCAAGTGGTTCTTCCATGTAACGTCTTGATTAGCGGTGAAGTAAGCGACATTAGACCTGGATTTGCTACGAATAGTCCAAGCGGTTCTTCCGTGCAACGTCTTGATTAGCAGTGTAGTAAGCGACATTTGACCTCGATTTGCTACGAATAGTCCAAGCGGTTCTTCCGTGCAATGTTTTGATTAGCGGTGTAGTAAGCGACATTAGACCTGGATTTGCTACGAATAGTCCAAGCGGTTCTTCCATGTAACGTCTTGATTAGCGGTGTAGTAAGCGACATTAAACTTGGATTTGCTACGAATAGTCCAAGCGGTTCTTCCGTGCAATGTTTTGATTAGCGGTGTAGTAAGCGACATTATACCTGGATTTGCTACGAATAGTCCAAGCGGTTCTTCCGTGCAATGTTTTGATTAGCGGTGTAGTAAGCGACATTAGACCTGGATTTGCTACGAATAGTCCAAGCGGTTCTTCCGTGTAACGTCTTGATTAGCGGTGTAGTAAGCGACATTAAACTTGGATTTGCTACGAATAGTCCAAGCGGTTCTTCCGTGCAATGTTTTGATTAGCGATGTAGTAAGCGACATTAAACTTGGATTTGCTACGAATAGTCCAAGCGGTTCTTCCATGTAACGTCTTGATTAGCGGTGTAGTAAGCGACATTAAACTTGGATTTGCTACGAATAGTCCAAGCGGTTCTTCCATGTAACGTCTTGATTAGCAGTGTAGTAAGCGACATTAAACTTGGATTTGCTACGAATAGTCCAAGCGGTTCTTCCGTGCAATGTTTTGATTAGCGGTGTAGTAAGCGACATTAGACCTGGATTTGCTACGAATAGTCCAAGCGGTTCTTCCATGTAACGTCTTGATTAGCGGTGTAGTAAGCGACATTAAACTTGGATTTGCTACGAATAGTCCAAGCGGTTCTTCCGTGTAACGTCTTGATTAGCGGTGTAGTAAGCGACATTTGACCTCGATTTGCTACGAATAGTCCAAGCGGTTCTTCCATGCAACGTCTTGATTAGCGGTGTAGTAAGCGACATTAGACCTGGATTTGCTACGAATAGTCCAAGCGGTTCTTCCGTGCAACGTCTTGATTAGCGGTGTAGTAAGCGACATTTGACCTCGATTTGCTACGAATAGTCCAAGCGGTTCTTCCGTGCAATGTTTTGATTAGCGGTGTAGTAAGCGACATTAGACCTGGATTTGCTACGAATAGTCCAAGCGGTTCTTCCGTGTAACGTCTTGATTAGCGGTGTAGTAAGCGACAGTAGACCTGGATTTGCTACGAATAGTCCAAGCGGTTCTTCCGTGTAACGTTTTGATTAGCGATGTAGTAAGCGACATTAGACCTGGATTTGCTACGAATAGTCCAAGCGGTTCTTCCGTGCAACGTCTTGATTAGCGATGTAGTAAGCGACATTAGACCTGGATTTGCTACGAATAGTCCAAGCGGTTCTTCCGTGCAATGTTTTGATTAGCAGTGTAGTAAGCGACATTAGACCTGGATTTGCTACGAATAGTCCAAGCGGTTCTTCCGTGCAACGTCTTGATTAGCGGTGAAGTAAGCGACATTAGACCTGGATTTGCTACGAATAGTCCAAGCGGTTCTTCCGTGCAACGTCTTGATTAGCGGTGAAGTAAGCGACATTAGACCTGGATTTGCTACGAATAGTCCTAGCGGTTCTTCCGTGCAACGTCTTGATTAGCGGTGAAGTAAGCGACATTAGACCTGGATTTGCTACGAATAGTCCAAGCGGTTCTTCCGTGCAACGTCTTGATTAGCGGTGAAGTAAGCGACATTAGACCTGGATTTGCTACGAATAGTCCAAGCGGTTCTTCCGTGCAACGTCTTGATTAGCAGTGTAGTAAGCGACATTAGACCTGGATTTGCTACGAATAGTCCAAGCGGTTCTTCCGTGCAACGTCTTGATTAGCGGTGTAGTAAGCGACATTAGACCTGGATTTGCTACGAATAGTCCAAGCGGTTCTTCCGTGCAACGTCTTGATTAGCGGTGTAGTAAGCGACATTAGACCTGGATTTGCTACGAATAGTCCAAGCGGTTCTTCCGTGCAACGTCTTGATTAGCGATGTAGTAAGCGACATTAGACCTGGATTTGCTACGAATAGTCCAAGCGGTTCTTCCGTGCAAAGTCTTGATTAGCAGTGAAGGAAGCGCATTAGACCTGGATTTGCTACGAATAGTCCAAGCGATTCTTGATTAGAGGTGTAGTAAGCGATATTTGTTCTTTGGCTGTGGAAAGGGAATCGGTAAATATTGTATTGCATAGTGGTTTATCGCCAATTCAGAGTTCCAAGTACTGTACTGTACTGTGCTGTAGAACTTACTGACTGAAAACAGAAGGTACTAACGGGTTTATCGCCAATTCAGAGTTCCAAGTACTGTACTGTACTGTACTGTAGAACTAACTGACTGAAAACAGAAGGTACTAACGGGTTTATCGCCAATTCAGAGTTCCAAGTACTGTACTGTACTGTACTGTAGAACTTACTGACTGAAAACAGAAGGTACTAACGGGTTTATCGCCAATTCAGAGTTCCAAGTACTGTACTGTACTGTAGAACTTACTGACTGAAAACAGAAGGTACTAACAGGTTTATCGCCAATTCAGAGTTCCAAGTACTGTACTGTACTGTACTGTAGAACTTACTGACTGAAAACAGAAGGTACTAACGGGTTTATCGCCAATTCAGAGTTCCAAGTACTGTACTGTACTGTACTGTGGAACTTACTGACTGAAAACAGAAGGTACTAACAGGTTTATCGCCAATTCAGAGTTCCAAGTACTGTACTGTACTGTAGAACTTACTGACTGAAAACAGAAGATACTAACGGGTTTATCGCCAATTCAGAGTTCCAAGTACTGTACTGTACTGTAGAACTTACTGACTGAAAACAGAAGGTACTAACGGGTTTATCGCCAATTCAGAGTTCCAAGTACTGTACTGTACTGTACTGTAGAACTTACTGACTGAAAACAGAAGGTACTAACGGGTTTATCGCCAATTCAGAGTTCCAAGTACTGTACTGTAGAACTTACTGACTGAAAACAGAAGGTACTAACGGGTTTATCGCCAATTCAGAGTTCCAAGTACTGTACTGTACTGTACTGTAGAACTTACTGACTGAAAACAGAAGGTACTAACGGGTTTATCGCCAATTCAGAGTTCCAAGTACTGTACTGTAGAACTTACTGACTGAAAACAGAAGGTACTAACGGGTTTATCGCCAATTCAGAGTTCCAAGTACTGTACTGTACTGTACTGTACTGTAGAACTTACTGACTGAAAACAGAAGATACTAACGGGTTTATCGCCAATTCAGAGTTCCAAGTACTGTACTGTACTGTACTGTACTGTAGAACTTACTGACTGAAAACAGAAGGTACTAACGGGTTTATCGCCAATTCAGAGTTCCAAGTACTGTACTGTACTGTGCTGTAGAACTTACTGACTGAAAACAGAAGGTACTAACGGGTTTATCGCCAATTCAGAGTTCCAAGTACTGTACTGTACTGTGCTGTAGAACTTACTGACTGAAAACAGAAGGTACTAACGGGTTTATCGCCAATTCAGAGTTCCAAGTACTGTACTGTACTGTGCTGTAGAACTTACTGACTGAAAACAAAAGGTACTAACGGGTTTATCGTTGTGGGCAAACTCCAGAGTACAAAAGCCATCTTGTTTTTGTAAATATCGTTACGTTGGGAGTAGTTTCCCACCAAAACTTTTATTATTTCCCTCACGTTCCTTAGTAGTTTCTACAACAGTTATATATTTTTTAACCAATTATAACTTTCTTACGATTTCAATTTTACATTTGAATCAAAATATATAGCCTACTAATGTGATAGTTATTGGGCAGGTGTTGGTCAGTAGACGATAAGTTAACGCTGTGAACATCAACACGTCATAAAAGCGTCACCCAAAACTTGTAGTCGATAAAAATTGTTTACGTTTTTATTAAGGACGTGATTGGTGTACGCTATTTGCAAGTAAAAATACATTTATAGTGTCAACAACCTGGATAAATTCCAAGGGAATAAATAACCGAGTTAACAACAAAAAATAGGCTTGGTTCTAAAATGTGACTATCTCTACTAATAAAACATCCGGAACAAAAAGCGTCGTAATAAAGTAAAAAATATCAGCTGTTTTTTTTTCATTTCGCATCACTTGAAGTAAATCTATCTTAAAACAAAGCCTTTTACAGTGTTGCTTCATTATGTAATTTACAAGAAAATATTGTTCCTGTAACAAAGCCTCTTACGTGTTTGGTTCATTTTGTTATTTACAAGAAAATATTGTTCCTCCAATAACACCTGGGTGGTTATTTACTACAAAATATTGTTCTTGCAATAACGCCTGTTATATTGTAGCTTCATTTAGTTTATTTACTACAAAATATTGTCCCTGCAATAACGCCTGTTACATTGTTGCTTCATTTTGTTATATAGAAGAAAATATTGTTCCTGCAATAACGCCTGTTACATTTTTGCTTCATTTTGTTATTTAGAAGAAAATATTATCACTGCAATAACGCCTGTTACATTTTTGCTTCATTTAGTTATTTACTACAAAATATTGTCACTGCAATAACTAATGTTACATTGTTGCTCCATTTAGTTATTTACTACAAAATATTGTCACTGCAATAACGCCTGTTACATTCTTGCTTTATTAAGTTATTTACTATAAAATATTGTCACTGCAATAACGCCTGTTACATTACTGTGTATTATGAAATTTACAATAAAATATTGTTCCTATAAAGCCTTTTATATTGTTGCTTTATTTTGTAATTTACAAGAAAATATTGCTCCTGTGATAAACACCGCGCTGAAACCAACTGTGCAAATCCATACTGCGTAAAGAAACTAAATAAAACCAGGATAATATAAAGCCAAATAGGTATAACAATGAATGCGCGACTGTTAGCACCGACTAGAGCTACAAGGTCGTAAGTTACACAATGGCCGAGAGAGTAAAGGCGGACCTGTTCCAACAACATTTAGTTCGGCGCGTCATGCTTTGGCTCTTGTGCACTGTGCACGCTCGACCAATCGCGGATTATGGATGACCTGCTGAAAACATATATTTAGGCAAAAGAGGTCCCACATTGTAATAAAAAAGGACAATATTTAGGTACTGTATTTAGAATAGTAAGACCTTCAAGAAGAACGGGGTGTCTCAAAAAAGGTTTGGGTTTCACACCGTGCTGTTTTTATACCCCAACAAGTCAATTTTAGTTAAATATAAGGTGATATGTTATTATTTTTATTACCTTAAACTTCTCAAAACTTATTTAATATATTCTTAAATTTATTACACTCTTTTATTAAATTCTTATTTATTAAACTCACTTTCTTCTTTATTTAGAACTTATTTATTAAATTCTTTAATACAATATTTTTTTCTGATCATTCCTAGCAGCGTCAGTCAACCTCCCCTCCCCCCAATTTCCCGCTCTACTATCTTCAGAATTAATATTATTATGAACAAATGATCAGTGCATTCGCAATAGTAGGCAATAATTATACATTATTTATTAACACTTTCCACAAATCGATTTATCGATGGTTGTTTTTAAATGTTTAAACTCTGAATTAAACTTTAAGTTAATCTGAAACTTAGATCTGAATTTTAACCAAAATAGATGTTTTGAAAAACAACAATTCTAAATGTTATTATAACATAAACAAAATTAACTCGATTATTAGTTATAACAATTTGCTATTTTTGTTGTGATTTTCCTACTCACGAAATCTTTTTTAATTTTATCTGATCAACACACTGAATTAAATACATATTTCAAACACTGTTAGAATATAAAAATAAATAAATAATATTTGTAAACTATTATTTTAGAAGCAACTGCAATTAATTTATAACGAGCGCCCTCTAACAACAATAAATTAAATATTAAACTCACGTACATTTCGGTTGCTAAGCAACCATCCCTGATTACAATAAAATAAAATCTAGAAAAGGATTTGGTCCTATATTGCCTCTAGAGATGGTTGCTTTTCAACCGAAATTTACCCCAACATTAATAAAATAATATTGCTTCAAGAAAACAGTTAAGTAAAAAGTCAAATAATACAGGTTAAAGAAGTTTCTTGATGTAATCATCTTGAATTCACTGATTAAACTAATTTTACACTACTTAACTAAGTGAATACGTAATTGCTTACTTGCTGACGCGTTTCAAAATGATCGTTTCTTTTTCGAAATACACACACTTCGAAGCCAATAGTCTTTTCAAATACATCACACAAGACGCCGACACCTCACCCAATGTCGTAAATCCAACCCTGTCATACCGTTTGTAAAGAGCCAGAAGCCGCTAGTAGAAGGTTAGCTTCGAAAAAGAAACGATCGTTTTGAAACGGGTCAGCAAGTAAGCAATTACGTATTCACTTAGTTAAGTAGTATAAAAAAACAGGTTGAACATTGTAACGAACGCAAAACTATGAGTACGTTAGCTAAAATCGTAATCTGTGTGATCAAGGGCGCTGAAAAGAAATGTATTTCTTCATACTAGTGTAAACATAACATTGCATGGCCGTGATTGGTGGAACGTGACGTAATCACTATGAATTTTAACGAGAATTTATCACTTTGAATTTTATTCATATTTCTATAGATTTATACGATCCTGGTACTCTCTTTTATCTCTAACCAGATCCCCCAAAGATTTACGTGAACTATACACAGCGGTAGGTCAAGGTTAACATGGGGTTTCGTCTACATTTAGAGGTTATTTGGAGGGTATGTTTAAATCATTATTAAATACTGTAGACCTATTATTAAATCAATAATATCAAAATTCGTTGACCTCCATCTGTCAGAACTTTGTATGAACTCGGAGTTGGAGATCCTCCGAAACGCGTCAACGAGGAGCGGGACAATGCTGGGGATAGCAGGGAATTATGAAACTCTAAATGAGATTTATAAATCCTAGCGGAAAAATAGAAAATTATCGAAAATTATAATAATATATAATTGTTATACATTTAATTAGTTTTAATCACGCATACATAATTATATATTATTATTTATTAATTAAATATTATTTTATTATTTGTTTCAATATTTGAATTCATCAACAGCTGTTTTCATCACTCATAGTTTATGTCATTTTATTATACATAGCAGTAAGTTATATTATTTTTTAATAATTTAACGGTAAATATAGATATTGTCTAATATGTATTCTGATTATTAAATATTATTGGAATTTATACTTCCATCGGATTCCCATAAGAGCTACTACAGTATTTATTTGAAGTAGAACCTCTGCAACGAAGGTTACCAACATAATAAAATACATTTACCTCCCAGTCGTTCTTGATCATTAGGAAAAATATGAGCTTAAATTATCACAAGATACTGTATAAAACATCTGGTGCAGTGATTCAAGTATTAGGTTTCATTAACATGCCTAATATTGTTTCAATTAATTTAGACATTAATTTGTAAATGTGTTAAATATCGTAGAAAATATTTTCTTGTGACGAATGATATCCCAATGAATACGAATACTAAACATATCAAATAAACACGAATTTTATGACTTCATGTTTATAATCGTTTCAAAAAGTAACGGAAGTTTCAAAATTTTCTGAAAAGAAAATCAACAATCCGACTCCTAGTTTTACTTCTTGAGTAACCAAAATTGCAAAAACAAGAAGGCCTAAATTAAAGTAAATTTCTACTTAAGGATCGACAAAAACGAATTTTATATTAGTTACTTTTACTAAATCATTACAATTAATATAAATAAAGTAACATAACCTATACGTAAAAACAGCTGTTCTAGCACATAACCTGTGACATAAAATCACCTGTTTTATGAAATCATATGTTATCACTTATTTTAAGCAAAAGGGGACGAAATAACTATATTGCATACCTTACTCCTTTTGTGATAAATATTTCTGTCATATAATTAATTCATTAAATTTAATTAATGAATTAATATTTGAAGAACTTTATTAACATTAATTGAAAATTTATTTCAACTTGAGTGGATGAATAAAAAGTATTTTATTAACGATTGAAATTTTAAAAAGATATATAAATGGAGACTGTGAATTAATAAAAGGAATTGAAAAACTCGCGCTTATTTCAAGAGTCCAGTTTTAGACACTAAATTTTAACTAATTGAGCAATTACGATAATAAAAAAATCCATAAACTCTTCATGTTTTATTACAGTTACAGAGTCAAACAACATAACACGAGCCGCGTTTATAAAACGATAAAAAGTTTTACGCGCACGAAAATCCGAGCGAATCTTGTAAAACAAATTTCCTGGTCTTTATAATAAAGTTATATTCCGAAAAACGAGAAGCCATAATAACGCGGGCCGCGTACGGGAGTCGTGAATCGATGTAGCTCCGAACAGCTGAGAACAGAGGATGCGTGTTCAGCAGGAGGGGGTACTTACTTAGACAAGCAGAAATATGTTTGCGGCGTTAGCGATATCCCAGTTCACATTTATTAAACTAAAGTTAAAACTTACAGTGCGGAATGCCAATTATTAGATTGTTAATTGTATAAATTAACCGTGCAGATATAGAAATTCACGTAAAAGTTTTGTAGTAATTTCCTCTGAAGATGATTGCTATGCAATCGAAATGTATACAATTACAATATAAATTAATGTAAAGTAGGATTTATAAAACGGATTTTTTTACATTATGATTTAAATAAAAATTTGTTTGTGGTTAGGAGGTTTTACTCATTTATAAGTAAAAATTACACCTCAGTTGCTCCGATTATTAAAATTACTATTGTCTTCTACAAAGAAAAATAGAGGATTGTAAATATATCGAGGATTAAGGCTGGGGATAAAACTTGTAAAGAATATAGGCTCTCAAAAGTCTAACGTAAAGGGTGTATGACTCCCCAGGATCATGTCCCGATTCCGAGGGTGCGGCTCTTAGGTAAGGCCAAACGGGAATAGGTAAAGGTTTGACTGTATTAGCTGGAACGAACTCAGACGGGGGGGGGGGGGTTGAGGTACGAAGATCAAGCCGTTCGGAAATTTCTCCTGCCCCGAGTGGTTCTAGTAATACGGTCGAACCATAGTGTCTGACTGTCAGGTAGGAAGACCTTACGGGTCGCGACACCGAATCTCCCGTTTCGGTCCTGACGCTAATCACTAGTTTAATGTTAGATCCGTGGGGGGCGAGATTTTAAAACGTTGCGCTGTAGATTCCCCCACTTATTTTGTGGCGTCTATTTTTGTGGCTTAGCGGTAAGAGCCGAAAGGCTAGGTCAGCCTTAACCCTTCTTCTCCCCATCTTTCTTCTAACAAACATTTACACACGGGAGAATGTTGAGTCGAAGTACCTACTCTTTAATGGTGTAAAGGAAACGTCAACCCGTTACAACCCTTGGTAAGAAGGATAAGGCAAGGAAAATAGAATTAGCTAGGACTAAGGTAAGGGCATAAAGTTCCCCTGCTACTACGAACCCCCCCCCCAAACTCTGGTAAGAAGGGGAGGAAATGCTAATTTAAAGTTTTATTTTAAAATCACAGCCAGAGGCGTAAATACTGATGATTGCCTGGTTTTACGTAAGTAGGTTTTATTAAAACTTTACTTTAACTAATGTAGAGACGATAGCAAACACTTAGAGACTCTCATATTACTTGAAAGTACTTAGAAAGTTTGTACCTGAAATTTTCTTCGTTGTTTTAAAGTGATCAGAATTTGATTATTATGACGTCAGGAATGTAAGTAGGTAAGTTAGAGACATAAAAGTAATTATAGTTTGATTTAGAAACGAATAGGTCTCTACGAAAGTGTAATCGGTCAGAGGAGTGCGGACTGCCGCTTGTGGGCGAATAGGAAATCCACGCCTTGCTGGGTCGGTGAGCCTTGTTGCCAATACTACGTTAAACTTCCGTCGCTGAGTAGTACAACTCCAAACTGACAATACCGCATCCCTACACCGCCTCAGATCCTTTCCTATTCTCATTTAAATCGAACTATAGTATGAGATATAGGGGAGGTATAAACGTCCTCTCAGGGTCGCGTACCTAAAGAACTACTTTCTATCGACGTTATAAAGGGCTTATTTGTTACATATACGTGTAAAAAAAAGAACACGATAAATGAGAACTAGATAAGAATAAGGAGGCATTAGGGTAGGAAAAATAAGGGAAGGTTTTGGCAACGTGTGGCAGATTCGCCTATCTTATAGCCCTCCTGTCAACAGGGGCGAAGGAGTTGTCTACTCCCTATAGGTCATATTTTATAAGCTGGCGCTTGGCTGTTAGGTAGAAATTGTGTATTCGTTGTCTAGAACAGGGTTTTGAAGTGTGATCCGCGCGGGCGTAGTGTTTGGGGTCCGCCGAAGATATTTGAATTTCAAAAAGCATATTACCAAGAACATCCGCTATTTTTTCGAAAAACATTTTTATTACAAAATGTGAAGTTCAAAAATTATCAATAATGTTTATTACAAACATTATATTATGTTTGTTTTTTTTTAAACTAAAATTGGTAAATGTTTGTAATTATTACTAAGTGTTCTGTTGTCCCAATTGTATTCAATTTAAGAAATACATAAATTATATGTAGAAAAACGATTAGATAGCTTTTTTCCATCCTAAATATCTTCTCTATATTATATATATATTACGTCATCCATTGTTTTTCCGTTGCACTGCCTTTATGAAGTTTAATATATTACTATTGTAAGTAATTTTATCCACCATTAAGTGCAATGATTTTACCTTGAGTGATGAGACGCCTTTTGGTCACTTGTGGTTACTACGACTAAATTATTAAAAATTATAAAAGGTATTTTTCAGGGGTCCGCAATGACAACATTAATAATTCAGAGGGTCCTCGATATAGGCAAGTTTGAGAACCCCTGGTCTAGAAAAAATCAGGCACTGTCGGCATCCCTCATCAGGGCCATAAACCGCTATTACCCGACCCAACACTTAAGACAATCCTATTAGCACAATTCCGCTATATTTACATTTGTAGTTATTTATACTAACTAGCAAAATAATGAGTAAACCCTAATAGTTATTTGAAGTACAAGTGTCGATGTTTCTGAAAGTGACTTGTGAGCACCTCCCCCTTTCCTTGGTCCTCGGCCTCACGCCAAGGCCCGCAGCCCCCAAGTGCCAGTTTATAAAAGTTTACCCGCTACCAGGTAACTGTTAAAATTGTACGGCAAGTCCTAAAACCTATTCGAACTTCGCACGAGAAAGTACAGACTATATAATACCTAACCTCTTTCCATACTATATAATTATTTCCACTCCATACACACCATGTTTCACACCTCCGTAAAAGAGTAAATATAGATACGCATGTGAAATAACCAACGGGACCTGGGGGCAAGAACTGAAACACGATTTTATCTTTACGTTACCCAATGTACTGTTTCCAGTAGCCATTAGTCTAACCTGCACGAAGACAGTAATTCTATTGTCTGTACAAGTTATTACTTGTATAGAAACTGACTATAAAAATACAATATGGCGGATAAGAATATACAGCAGTTTTATGTCGCCCAGAGACTGCTTTACGTTGCACTTGACTGTACACCCTACATAAATCGCCTTCCCAAGGGAATACGTAGATGCGCGTAATGTACGAGCGCCAAACATGACAAATTATTGACAATATCCATATGGCAGCGAACCGTTCAGTGTTGCGTCACAACGTGTCGGAAAATGAGAGGACACTCACATTTTACGGAACTTTGTGTTCGGATGCATTTAAATAAATCGGAAAATATTAAACGTAGAAGCATTTCCGGTCACATGCACTGAGGACAGGTGAAGCGGGTAATTAAATAGGGGGAAGGGTAATTAGATGACTAGGCCTACTCTTAAAAATACAAAAGGTGTAAATAAGACATTCAGACTTGGATCTCGAAGGGCTTTAAGTTTAGGTTCTATAAGACACTAATAAATAATACACTAAAGCCATTAATGACAGTTCCGTGCCACAAATGGATCGATTCTTCAACTTACGGAAAAAGATCGATACGTCACAATGATCAGTCCGTTATGCATATCCAGCCCCTATTGGCAATGTGAATTATATAACTACTTAGAACAACTGAGGCGTAAATTTCTGTATTAAACAAATAAAATCTCTCAACTACGAAAATGTTTTATTTAAACCCTTATGTCAATTTCAATTTAATATTAAAATGAATGTATAAAATCTGTAGACCTTTGTTTTCAAAATAAAAATGTGTGTTGACAATAACAAGTAGCCCTAATATAAACTATTTATATTTTAGAAGTAAATTGCTACTTTGGTCAACAAAAACAATTATTTCATTTACTTTTTATTAAATAATTACAATTAATATAAATAAAGTAACACAACCTATGCGTTAAAACAGCTGTTCTACCACATAACCTATAACATGAAATCAGCTGTTTTACGATCATATCTCATCATTTATTTCAAGTCAAAAATGGGACGAAATAACTATTTTACGTACCTTGGCTCCTTGTGAAACGTTTTTCTTGCATATAAAACTAAAATTAATTCGTTAAATTTAATTAATGAATTAATACTTGAAAATACTTTATTAACATCAAGTGTCGTCCTTTACAAGTTTTAAAAAATGTATCTGAACTGAGTGGATGGATAAAAAGTATTTTATTAACGATTGAAAATTTTAAAAAGTCATATATAATCATTCTTTATAAGAAACCTGGAAGCAATTCTAGTCACATGGTATAAGAGTAACACATACACTGATAGAGAGGAAGAGAGGTAGAGGAGAGGTAGTTAGCTATACCCTTAGAAATACAAATATAGTGTACAAGAAATTTAGACTTAAATCTTGAAACTATGAGTAGACATTTAGTTTTAGTTCTATGATGCATTAACGAGTGTTCCTTAAAAATACAGAACTTTTAAGAATGTAAATCTTTATATTTTGTACAGTATAGTTAGGTTGTGTTTGTATCACGTTTACTAGAACGCACAGTTGAAACTTTCAAAAGTTTCGAAAATATAACAACTTGGAGCAGCTAAGAGGTAATTTTTATTTTAAATAAATGAAATCCGTAACCACAATAACGTTTTACTTAAACTTGTATGTACGTTTCGATTGCAAAGCAATCATCTTCACATGAAATTATTACCTAATAACAAATAAACCAAATTGTTTGTGGTTTAGTGGTTCAGTATATTAACATAAAAATATAATATGGTTAAACTTTCGTTTTCAAAATAAAAATTTGTGTTCACAATAATAATAAGTAGCCTACTATAAACAAAATTGTTTTAGAGTTTCTACACACGTCAACAAAAACAATTTTTTAAAAAGTTATTTTTCAAAACATAATTACAAATATGTAAATAAAGTAACATATCCTATGCAACAATTGTTGTACCACATAACCTATAACATAAAATCAGTTGTTTTATGAAACCATATGTTATCGCTTATTTTAAGCCAAACGGGAAGAAATAACTATATTGCATACCTTGCCCCTTTTATGGAACGTTTTCCTCCCTTACATAACTAAAATTAACTCATTTTATGAAAACATTTTATTAACATCTTGATGCCAACCACAACGAGTTTTTAACAAATGTATTTAAACTTTAGTGGACGAATAAAAAGTATTTTATAAACTGTTGAAAATTTGAACAAGATATATAAATAGATATAGGGAGAGTCAATTGAAAAATAAAAGCAATCAGCATTGGAAAAATCATTGATTTTTAACTAAATGTTAAGTAAAATTATTTCTTCTCTTGAAGTAGTATTTAAGATAAAAGATTAAACACGTGGACAAGATATAAAGTGACTCAGTTCTCCGTTACTTCCGTAGAGGTTACGTTTACCCTAAGGTCTTTGCAATCAAGCCCTGTTTAATCCTAGAGAACAAAGGCGACTTCGCTGTTCCTTACCGGCTTAACGATTTACACTGGGATATTCGCAAACTTTTGAAACATTTCAATTTGTCAATTTACGATTTAAAACTATCAACTGGATGAATTTTTTAAAATTGTTCACAAATTATATAAATTTGTACTTGCTATCAAAATAATTATCTGAAAAGTGTTCTGGAGAACAGGTTAGGTTATTTCTCAAGATATTTCACTTTGTTACATTCATTTACTTCTTCTGGGTACAAATATTGTCAATATATCTAAACGTTCATCTCTATAATTGCGTCACTCCATACCCTATGGAGCCCAAAATGAAATGGCGGCTTCACAGTATACTTTTACTTATTCTCGTCCATGTGCCAACTGGATCCCGCTACAAAATATGCAATTTAAATTGTAAATGCCAACCCTCGGCTTGTTTATTACAAGTTGTCTATAAGGCGCTTATATGTCTGAGTTTTATATAAATATTTTCGTAAATAGTTTTTAACGTAACTATATGATGTATGTATATATATATATATACACACACACACACACTTCATAACTCATCTGATTTTATATGCTTCATAACTCTAAATTTTAATATTAATAAAGTTTACTCAAAATTTCAATACACACCAGTTTATTGATGCATACAGACTAGTTTCGACGACTATGTCGCCTTCATTACTGATTAGGTACTGAGTTAATATTTACCTACGTGAATTGCTTTCCGAAACGCGTCAACAAAGAAATATAACATATTATTAAATATCTCGAAAACAAAAAAATAAAAGTACCACGAAAAAATCGTTTTTCTCATATACTTTCAAAACGTTATATACAATATTTATGTGCAAAATATATTTATTGTCGTGGACTATGTTTAAACGAAGGTAGAATGGGTTGCAGTATATTGTTTGGTCGTCTGCCAGTGTGCGTGCGTGAGTGAGGCCTTCTAATCTTTTAGCCGCTTTCACTGCTTGTCCAACGCATAAACCTGTTCTTAATTTCTTCCCTGGTTTTAAGTTTAATCTGTTACTAATGATCCTGTATACTTGATGAGAATTCATTCTACTTATAATGACGTCATTAGCTGCGCCGCCGCGTCCGCACTAGGCCCGACTTGCAGGCCGATATCTTTCCCGCTTTTAAACACGTACAGTCCAATTAAATTACCATCAGCATAAAGCAAGACCTGTTGGGCGCCATTCATTTCCAGGCCTAGATTCGTGAATATTTCCTCAATATTTCTAACGACAAACAAAGCGAAATTTGATATGATGACGTTTTAGTGCCTATTTCGGGTGCCAATTAGAAAATAGAGACTGTAGAATAGCTAGTCCTGCTTATAAATGCATCTCTATTAGTTCACACTCTCACTATGTAGTTCAAATGTTCAATCGTTAATAAAATACTTTTTATTCACCCATTCAAGTCCAAATATACTTTTTTAAACTGGCAGTGAATGTTACTTGATGTTATTACAGTTGGAAAATATTAATTCATTAATTAAGTTGATTGAATTAATTAAATTTTATATAATTTAAAAACTTTTCACAAAAGGGGCAAGGTATGCAATAGAGTTTTTTCGTTCCATTTAACTTAAAATAAGCGAAACATATGATTTCATAAAACAACTGATTTTATGTTGTAGGTTATATGGTAGAACAGCTGTTTTAACGCATATGTTATGTTACTTTACTTATATTAATAGTAATTATTTAATAAAAAGTAACTAAACACAATTTTTCTTTGTTGACCTGAGTAGGAATTGGCTTTAATTTTTTTTTTTTTTTATAGGTTTATAGAACCTTTTATTTGTTTTTATCAAGTGCTAATCACTGGCAAAATATGAGGGGAATAGCTAGATTCCCCAAATAACGTTGTTGGGTAAACTAGAAATGGAGGGGGAAATCAATTACTACAAAAAATGCAATTTCTCACCGGTAATCTGTTATACACCGGTTTCTCTAACATCACCATGTAGAGACTCTCAAACTGTTATATTAACAATTTAAAGAAGCAGTTTTTTATATTGGCGATCGTCTGTGTAAGAGAATCTGTAGGGGTAGGTTAAAATGGGGGATGAATGATGAGGTAGGGGTGATTGATTACGTAACTGCCGTGGAGAAAGAGGGTTGAAATAATGCTTACTTTTAAACCGTACAACTCGTAAAGGCCTGTTATTACGTTAAAAAACTCCTTTTTTTAATACACAGAGTGACGGACATTGCTCCAAATTGTTAAACATAACCCTCTCGTCTATGTTTTTGCCACTTTCACATTTTGTAACTAAACCTTCACGGCAATGTTTCCGTCAAGTTACTCTGTATTTAGCCAAGTACCAAGGAAAGTCTAATCCTACTTGGAAAACTTCTATTTTAGTTACTTTTTAATAAATAATTACAATTCAAACAAATATATATATATATATATATATATATATATATATATATATATATACACACACACATAAATATAACAGAATCACAATTATTATGTGGCAAAATAATTAGTGAGTAATAAATCGTGAGCCAGTAGAAAATGATAAGGTGCTATCGTGAGGCTGTAGAAGATAAGAAGCGGCCATCATGAAGCTGTAGAAAATGACAAGCTGCTATCGTAAGGCTGTCGAAAATGACAGGCAACTATCGTGAAGCTGTAGAAAATGACAAGCTGTTATCGTGAGACTGTAGAAAATTATAAACTGTTATCGTCAGGTTGTATAAAATGACAAAAGCAACTATCGTAAGGCGGTAGAAAATGAAAAACCGCTATCGCGAGACTGTAGAAATTGATAAGCTGTTACGTGAGACTGTAGAAATTGATAAGATGTTACGTGGGGCTGTAGAAAATGACAAGTGGCTATCGCGAAGTTGTAGAAAATGATAAGCTGTTATCGTGATGTAAAAAATGACAATCAACTATAGTGAGGCTGCAGAAAACTACAAACTGCTATTGTGAATCTGTAGGAAACGACAAGCGGCTAGTAGAAAATGACAAGCATCCTATCATGAGACTGTAGAAAACGACAAGAGGTTGTCGTCAGGTTGTAGAGAATACAGTCGGCTATCGTGAGACTGTAAAAAATGACGGGAATATTGAGCTGTAGAATATTACAAGCAGCTAACGTGACGATGTAGGCGGTGGCAAAAGGCTATCTGTGGACAATGACGGGTATTTTGGGCTGTAGAAAATTACAAGCGGCTATCGAGACGCTTTAGAAAATGACAAACGGGTATCGTGAAGCTGTAGAAAATGGCAAACGGGTATCGTGATGTCTCGGGTTCAGGTATTTAAATGGCACGTTTAGAATAATTAGGCCGAGTAATTATAGTATGGGATGATGTAATGGAATGCAACCATAATTTCTCTCTGCGAGTAAACACAACTCTATCCACACTAAAGGAAGCCTTAATACTCTGACACCGTCTAGGGCATAACGGAACAATAAACACTAAATGATAATAATTAAAGGTAAGAATAAAACCATCCTCGAAGTCCTGTCACGTACGTACTTGGCTTCTTCTCTAATCCAACTCGATCAGAACTGTACACGATAAGCGATTTCGTAGTCTTTCCCCCAAAGTTTTATAGGCCTACTCTTGTCGCAAGTCACTCACGGTAATTTTGTTTTGAAAAGAAAACCTGTCGACACAGAAAATATCAGGGTTGCCAATAATAACAACATTAAGGGGAGTGTAATTTTGTAAAGCTATAGGGTTTAGTTGCGGAGGGTGTCCCCCGCCCCGCAAACGCCACCGGGAGGGTTAACAATCGATAGGACGGCAGACACACGAGCACATAATCTCTCCTAGCCCGCGCTCTGACCCACAGCAGTGGTCTTTGAAGTCAATGCGACAGTTTCAAAAGAACAACTATAAACGGATTGGAGAAATCCATTCAATAAATAATAAGATAACTAAAACAACTTCTTCCTAACAGTTAATACATTTGTTTCACATTCTGCTTATATATATTTTTTGTTCAAATTTTCAATCGTTAACAAAATACTTTTTATTCATACGTTTAAGTTTAAACCCATTTGTTCAAAACAATTCATTAATTAAATTCAATTAATTAATTTTTTTTTGCATAAAGAAAAACTTTTCACAAAAGGGACAAGGTATGCAATATAGTTATTTCGTCCCATTTAGATAACTCAAGTGATACGATATGATTTCATAAAACAGCTGATTTCATATTATCGGCTATGCGATAAAACCGCTTTTTTAACGCATATGTTATGTTACTCCAATTATATTAATGGTAATAATTTAATAAAAAAGTAACTAAAATAATTTTTTTTTTGACTGTAGGAATTTACTTTGAACATTTTTTGTTTATATTACTTGTTTTTTTAAAACTTGAAGCAACCGTGGCGTAATTTTCAATTTAAACAAGTAAAACCTCTAGAGCACAAATAATTTTTTAAAAGCCCTTTTGTACATTTCTACCGCAAAGGAATTATCTTCAGATCATATTTATTAATAATCAAAAAGAATTCAAAAGTCTGATAATAAATAAATATGGCATGCATAACGTACTAAATTCTGACAAAGGGCCTAACCCGAATTCTAAGATGTATTTGTTCCTTAAGAGATAGACCTACATGTAGTTATAGTCTTACTATTTATTTAAAGTATGTTAGCCTAAAAATGTATAATAAATCAAGAATAAAACATTTGTAAAGATAAACCCGTCCACGTCAATTTGATAAACCGGACTTTGCGGCGGTGGTATTGGTCAGCCGATAGGAGAGGGAGGCTTTGTCACAACGTGATTGGTCGGAAAGTGTAAGAGGGAGTTAAATACTCTTTCAAAAACTTGTCTAAATACAATTCGAATTAAATTTGAGATTTTAAAAACGTAAAATGGTTGGTTATAGGAATTTTTAAGATAATGCAATGCTTAAACTATTAGTTCCGTTTGACTGAATTAAAGTTACACTTTTTCGTAACCAATTGAGGTAAAACATTTCTTTGTTAATAATCAGTAGAAAATAGAGAAATAATTAACTAATTATAGAAACTATTTTTAAATACAATATCTTAAATAACTTTTTGTTAAAGAAATTATGTGGTTGTTCTACGACCATAATATAAAATAGCTGGTTTATTTTCTTGAAAATGAGATGATATAAAACTAGTTATCCAATGAAGATAGCCCGCGGCACGATCGACAATTAGAAACCAATTCTAATTTAACTAAAAATCTGTTACGGCTAAACAGGGCGTATACAAGTCTAAAGTGAACTCTATCAGGCCTAGCAACGGCTGCGCTGCCAATTACGTCACAGTCACCCTACACAATTGGACCTCTGTTTCTATAGAACTAAACGCCAAGCGTCGCGTGCCAAGATTCAAACAGACTGCATTTGTCCTACAGTAATTATGGAAGGCTTTTATTATAACGGTTTCACTTTAACATCACTGAAAAGATGTGAAATGTTAATTGTTGTACATTAGGTTAAAACAAGTAATATGAACAAAAGTTTTAAAGTCAATTCCTACCAGCGCCAACATTTTCGACAGCCTTACGATAGCAGCTTGTCATTTTCTACAGCTTCACGATGGCCGCTTCTTATCTTCTACAGCCTCACGATAGCACCTTGTCATTTTCTACTGGCTCACGATTTATTACTAACTAATTATTTTGCCACATAATATTGTGATTCTGTTATATTTATGTGTGTGTGTATATATATATATATTTGTTTGAATTGTAATTATTTATTAAAAAGTAACTAAAATAGAAGTTTTCCAAGTAGGATTAGACTTTCCTTGGTACTTGGCTAAATACAGAGTAACTTGACGGAAACATTGTCGTGAAGGTTTAGTTACAAAATGTGAAAGGGGCAAAAACATAGACGAGAGGGTTATGTTTAACAATTTGGAGCAATGTTCGTCACTCTGTGTATTAAAAAAGGAATTTTTTAGCGTAATAACAGGCCTTTACGAGTTGTACGGTTTAAAAGTAAGCATTATTTCAACCCTCTTTCTCCACGGCAGTTACGTAATCAATCACCTCTACCTCATCATTCATCCCCCATTTTAACCTACCCCTACAGATTCTCTTACACAGACGATCGCCAATATAAAAAACTGCTTCTTTAAATTGTTAATATAACAGTTTGAGAGTCTCTACATGGTGATGTTAGAGAAACAGTATTATAACAAATTACCAGTGAGAAATTGGATTTTTTGTAGTGTAGCTATTGATTTCCCCCTCCATTTCTAGTTTACCCAACATCGTTATTTGGGGAATCTAGCTATTCCCCTCATATTTTGCCAGTGATTAGCACTTGATAAAAACAAATAAAAGGTTCTATAAACCTATAAAAAAATAATTAAAGCCAATTCCTACTCAGGTCAACAAAGAAAATTTGTGTTTAGTTACTTTTTATTAAATAGTTACAATTAATATAAATAAAGTAACATAACCTATGCGTCAAAAAACCTGTTCTGTCACATAACCTGTAACATAAAAACAGTTGTTTTATGAAATCATAGGTTTAGTTTATTTTAAGTTGAATGAGACGAAATAACTATATCGCATATCTTGGCCCTTTCCTCTCATATAGAACTAAAATTAATTCATTACATTTATTTAATGAATTAATATTTGAAAAAACTGTATTAACATTAAGTGCTATCCACTACAAGTTTAAAAAAAATGTAAGTGACCTTGAGTGGATGAATAAAAAGTATTTTATTAACGATTGAATATTTGAACAAGATATAAATAACGGGAATGCGAACTAATAGGATGAAACGAATAACAATATTTGGGGTTAGAAGTTTTTGAGTATTATCTATTATTATTTAACCGGACAACTTCCAAGAGATATTGGCGGCCAAATCATCGTTATTATGGGATTCCTTAATTGCCTGCTTTAATTTGTAGAAGCGAGTGCTGTCGCGAGTGGTTTAATGAGGCAATATTTTTGACCACGGGTAGTATAGTTCTTCTTCTAAACCCCCAACTAAGCTGGCACTTAGTAATTCGAGAGGAAGAGTAGAGTAGGAATAGTGTCCATCTCGCAAACATTGGGCTCTACACATGCTCTGAATCACAGAACGGTAGATTAATGGCGTACACAGCACCGTCAAAAAAGAGATTCCCTAATTCTCTATTTAATTTGTAGCAGCTGAAGTACTGTTGCGAGTGGTTTTAAAGAGGTGATGTTTTTTACCAAGACTAGTACAATTTTACTATAGTCAGGTCAAATACAGACTAGGCTGGAACCATTATGTTTATAAACGATGCATACGTGAATAATAATGTGGAACAAATAAACAAAATTGGCGAGACGTTTGCTTTACAAGTCCATCACTTGGAGAATCTTAGTTCATCGTTTCGCCACGAGGAGTCGCTAAAACTCAGTAAAATATTACTGTGAATTTCCAATTATAACGAAGAAGAAACTGAACTGAAGTTTATAGTATTATATACGAGACTCTAAAGAACTGCAAAACCCTATATTTATTTCTGTTTAAAAAATGGCTATATGGCGTCAATGGCCGAAACGTGGTCGGACGATAAAGTGAATAAATTTAATAAGAAATATTTAATATAGTCTAGTGCAGTTTATTGGAATTCTGAACTTACTAAATTTCTAACTAAATGAACTGCGCAATAAATACCTGTATTACGGGCAATGTCAAACTTTGATTCGAACCCATCATACATATTAGAATTTCTTTTTATTCCTCAGAACACAATGGAAATATTGCTACTTTAAAAAAAGAGTCAACCAAAGTCGTGTTTTATTCACTCCATAAATAAATTAAATATCTAAATAGTAGTGAAAGTTTTAACTTAGTGTGCACAGTAAAATAAAAGTATAAAGTAATTCTTTGTGTCTGAATTTATTTAATCCGACTATCAAAGATTTAAATATGTAAGACTCCATAATAGTGGAATGGAATGTAAGAAATACTATTTATTATGTTTTATAGACAATAAATTATAGAAATCTTTGCACCGCACGAGTTAAAAAAAATATAATATTTTTAAAATGTGAACAATTTCTAAAGTAACACTTATTGTGTTTCATCCAATGAAGGCTGTTTTCACCATGAAATTATCTTTCCCCTGGTCTACTTTTATGGATAGGCAACCCACCCAACATATGACGTATTAAACTTTCTCAAGTCTAATCTGAATCTGGCTGGAAGACAAATGTGATTCCCTCCAAAACAAGGAAAAAAGCTTAGAGCCGCCTAGTAGACGAAATACGTTCCGTGGTTGGAACTCATTAAAGTAACAGGTTCTCTCTATTGTACTACAACCTGGGTGGTTTCACTGGACGAAGGAACTTGTCCTGTCTAAGTGCTTCCTCACAGAACAACTAGTTCCGAAAGAGAAAGTACACCTAGGATACTGGACATGAAAAAGAATTTCTGTGGGTTGAAAAATATCAAATAAATTCCATAGCCAGGAATATTATTCAAGAGGGTTGTAACCAGTAATTAGGAAGGGTGACTTTTTGAAAATGCAAGATAAAATGCCCTTAAACATGTTTCGATATAAAATCAGAACGAAGAATTTAACCCCGTGACGGTTTAAATCAGTCGTACCTCTTATCATTCGTAATTTCCGTTAATAATCATCAAGAGTGTGGTTTCGTTCCAAAATTGGAGGGGGGGGGGTGTTTGTAACGGTAGATTATCGGTAATACACATCTTTAATTACTAAATAAATGATAAATCGGTTGAGTATCGAGTCACAGATACTTATTTCACTATTGCGTTTCTGCAACTAGTCCGTTGCCCTTATGAAGTCTGTTAGTGTAAACATCCTCACATTACTTCGTACCTTAAATATAAGGACTTTGTTTTTACAGCACAACATCCTTGATAAAGGCGAGGACTAGTTGCCGAAACATTGCAGTATTAAAATAAATATTTTCGACTCGATGATGAACCGTTTTCTTAATTATTTAATACTTATTTCAACTGCTCAAACACGAATTGCATCTTGAATATAGCTAGAGTTATGGTACAGGTTAGCTTCTTAAATTAAACTTCTCCATTGCGCACTTTATTAACCTATTTACAAAGCTGTAACTGAATTTATTAATTTCCTCCTATTAGCTCCTACTCTCCTGATATAAATTTTTTACATCGTTAATAATATACATTATTATTCACCAAATCACGTTGAAATAAATTTTTTTAAACTTGTAATGGATGTTAACACAGTTTTGTGAAATATTTAAATATAAAAGTTTGGGGGTTTAGGCCGGATTTGAACTGAGTATCCTTATGTTTAAATTCTAGCGCTCTTGACAAAGTGCCAACTTTGTCACAGATAAAAGTGTTTTTCTCAAAGAAGTATATAAATATTTCTTTTGCTCCCATCTGATTGTCGTAGAAATCTCCATTGTACGACCTTAAATTGTTGCCATGGTTACCACACAATATCATAAATAATGCTCAAGGACAAACTGGATTAACGGTATCGAACCTTGCTTCACAAACGGACAATGCGAAAGGAACGCGAAGAGAAACTGCAACATAATGCAAGTGACAAAAAAAATATATAAATAAAAATAATATTCCAACACCATACAAAGAAATAGAAAATAGCAAGGAAATTCGCTTTCTACTTTGTCACTTAATATTGTTATTCTGACATATGTATATACATAAAAGAAACTAAAATTACATTTTTTTGTTGACTTGGAATAGAAATTTACTAATTTTTTTTTTATTACTTGTTTTATTTCTGAAGTATGAATTATTAAAATTATTCTAAAAACATTTACCTAAAAAAATGAATAATACTCTGTATTTCATTAAATATATTGCGCACTTGAATTCACAAGACGGTAATCCAGAAGTGGTTTACAATTTACTGCCATCTGGTGTGTACTTCTATACCCAACGTAAATCTTACTTGCTGCAGTAATTTTACTGCTAAAAGTTTGTTCTACTTCACGCGAAGTCTATTTCAACGCATTTCCACTAACTGCACAAAGCTGGCGCGAACGAGCTGTGTTTGGGACAGGAATAGCATCGCGCTGCGTGTGCTGTCGGCAATATGAAACGGCCTCCGAACACCACTTTCAATGCCTATCTTATCGTTACACTATACAGAATATCTTCATCGAATGTTCCTCGAGCATTGCAGGAATATTTACCAGATCATAATAAGTATCAATATAAACAACGAAATAACTAAATGCAACAAAAAAGTAGTGCCTATGTGCTGTTGCGCGTATTTATTTCTAAGAGAAAAAACTTTTTAAGTAGAAGAGTTGAACCCAAGTGACAGGAGAGATAAATTATTCTTAACTGTTTTCTGTGGTCACGGAAACCACTCCGATTTTATGTTTGCCTGATATTTTATGTACAATCTGAGATATAACTCCCACTCGCCCTGACCTCGTTTCAACTTTAGCTTTTTACAAATGGACAAAACTCGTCTTTCAAAAAGATAATTTCATTACAAACACAAAACACACACACACACACACACAAACAAACAAACACACAAACACACACACACACAACAAACACTCACACACAACACACACACACACACACACACACACACACACACACACACACACACACACACACACACACACACACAACACACACACACACACACAACAAACACACACACACATACACACACACTCACACACAACACACAACAAACACTCACACACACACACACACACACACACACACACACACACACACACACACACACACACACACACACACACTCACATAACACACACACACACACACACACACACACACACACACACACAAACACACACACACAAACACACACAAACAAACACACAAACACACACGCACACAACAAACACTCACACACAACACACACACACACACACACACACACACACACACACACACACACACACACACACACACACACACACACACAACAAACACTCACACACAACACACACACACCCACACACACACACACACACAACACACATCACACAGAATGATTTTATATGTTATATTTTTTTTAATATAAGACCGTATAAGAAATGAGTGGACGCGATGGAACAATGTTACTACATACACTACTTCTATGTAGTGGGTCGCCAAAATTGATCTTGTAATTTAAGAAGGTTTTTATAACAAACAACGTCGGTATCGATTTAATTTTTAGGAACAGTTTACAGTAAAAGATTTTCGTATTTCACGTGTCTGTCGGAGCACAAAGTTGGTGTTAACAAACGTTGCTTGGGATAAGAATAGCCGGGCGGCGTGTTTGTTGACGGAAATAGGAAGAGTTTGTATACAACCAGTGTTTTCACTGTGGGCTTACGTAACTGCTAGCTCTAGGGTTAAACTTTTCTAAAATACGATCGATCTCCTTGCCTAAATCGTTTTCCTCTACCGCGAATATAATATTCTATCTTTATCACGCGACAAAAATTTAATATTGGTGATATTTTATTCTAAGGATTAATAATAGCCATAAATAATGAAATGATTCAATCAAACAACCAAATGAAAAATTTAGAAATAATTGTTTAGTATCAAAGAAATATTAATATTCATCTCACATGAAATTTGAAATTTTCTCAATTTTAGAAAATAAGTCATACTTTGCAACCAATTAAGCCCATAAATGATAAGCATCTGTAGTAATTTTTCAATTTCTTCTATTAATTTACGCATTCTTTTTAAGTATGTATAGGCTATATAAAACAACATAGGCTATTCAAATATAAGAATATTCATTAATTTATATCCAAAGCTATTCGTTGGTAAACAGTACCAACATCATCTTCATTCCTGATGTTGGTACTGTTTACCAACGAAAAGCTTTGGATATAAATTAATAAATATTCTTGTATTTGAATAGCCTATGTTGTTTTAGATCATTAAACAAGAACACATAATATATATAAGTTTTCAATCGTTAATAAACTACTTTTTATTCTTCCACTTAAATTCAAATACATCTTTTAAAACTTGTAGTAGATGACTCTTGATGTTGATAGTTTTTGCAAATATTAATTCATTAATTTCAGTAAATAATATCTCCACTTGATATTTCTGATACTGTCATATGTATATGCATACTTATAATTATATATTATTATATAGGAAGTAACTAAAATACAATTATTCTTTGTTGACCTGAGAAGGGATTTACTTTACTTTTTTTATATTACTTGTTTTTTAAATTTTCCGGTAGTTTAACAGTACCTACCAATGTTGCACTAAGATTCTGACGAAGGAGAAATCTGTGGATGGCTATTACATGTGGATTTCTGAAATCTGAAGGGTTATATCTTTTTTAATATTTTAAACAAAAAATTGTAAATGATATTATTTATCGATTAAATTCTGACAGGGACGTTTTAAGAATTGGAAATCCTCGTATTTAGTTTCACGACTAATAAAAACCCTTTAATTTTGCTCAAAACCACTGAAGTAAAAAGTTGAAAAGTGTAAATATATATCTAACAAGTAATATAAAAAAATACATTAAAAACAATTCCCACTTTGGCCAAAAACAACAAAAATATATAAGTTTATTAAGTCATTACAAGTTATGTAAATATGTATATAGATAAGATAAAATCAAAATATTAAGTAGCAAAATAGAAAAAAAATTAATTAATATAAATATATATATATATATATATATATATATATATTTAATGTGATAACATCATGTGTCATCCAATAAAAGATTAAAAAAATGTATCTGAACTTGAGTAGATGATTAAAACGTATTTTTACCAACGACTTAAAATTAACAGTAGTTATATATATTTATTTATTTATATATTCAGTATATATAAGTAGAGAGTGAAAAAATAGTAAGAACAGAAGAAAATGTATTTGAACTTGAGTAGATGAATAAAACGTATTTTTACTAACGACTTAAAATTAACAGTAGTTATATATATTTATTTATTTATATATTCAGTATATATAAGTAGAGAGTGAAAAAATAGTAAGAACAGAAGAAAATGTATTTGAACTTGAGTAGATGATTAAAACGTATTTTTACTAACGACTTAAAATTAACAGTAGTTATATATATTTATTTATTTATATATTCAGTATATATAAGTAGAGAGTGAAAAAATAGTAAGAACAGAAGAAAATGTATTTGAACTTGAGTAGATGAATAAAACGTATTTTTACTAACGACTTAAAATTAACAGTAGTTATATATATTTATTTATTTATATATTCAGTATATATAAGTAGAGAGTGAAAAAATAGTAAGAACAGAAGAAAATGTATTTGAACTTGAGTAGATGAATAAAACGTATTTTTACGAACGACTTAAAATTAACAGTAGTTATATATATTTATTTATTTATATATTCAGTATATATAAGTAGAGAGTGAAAAAATAGTAAGAACAGAAGAAAATGTATTTGAATTTGAGTAGATGAATAAAACGTATTTTTACTAACGACTTAAAATTAACAGTAGTTATATATATTTATTTATTTATATATTCAGTATATATAGGTAGAGAGTGAAAAAATAGTAAGAACAGAAGAAAATGTATTTGAACTTGAGTAGATGAATAAAACGTATTTTTACTAACGACTTAAAATTAACAGTAGTTATATATATTTATTTATTTATATATTCAGTATATATAAGTAGAGAGTGAAAAAATAGTAAGAACAGAAGAAAATGTATTTGAACTTGAGTAGATGAATAAAACGTATTTTTACTAACGACTTAAAATTAACAGTAGTTATATATATTTATTTATTTATATATTCAGTATATATAAGTAGAGAGTGAAAAAATAGTAAGAACAGAAGAAAATGTATTTGAACTTGAGTAGATGAATAAAACGTATTTTTACGAACGACTTAAAATTAACAGTAGTTATATATATTTATTTATTTATATATTCAGTATATATAAGTAGAGAGTGAAAAAATAGTAAGAACAGAAGAAATTGTATTTGATTAGGTTTTATTTATTTAAAATTTAAACAGATTTATTATCGGGTCTGAATATACAAACAGAAATTTAGCAGAGTATTATACTAATGGTAATTAACATGATGCTTTTAAGAGTAATTAAATAAAAAGTAAATAAAATATAACGTTCAAGTATTAACAGCAAACATACGATATATTCTAAATTGCAATTGTCTTCAAATCTTTACGTCATAAAATCTATTCACGTCAGCTTGGAGTACCTTTCATTTTTCTTCTTACAGCTTTAACAATAGAGATTTCTGTCTCTTGGGATTTTGTCTCATGACACATCATTCATTTCTAAAAATAAACTCATTTAATAGACGTTTAACTCAGGCACATTACAATACATTTATTATCTCATGATTGCTTTTATTTATGGACAAAGCCCCAAGGTCAAGGTCGTATTGTTTTGTAATATTATAGAAAAATGTTTTAACAAAACTGGAAACTCTTTGTTTGGTATTTTCGAAAAACTTCACGAATTTCAGTTCCTCCGAATAACATAAAATATTTAAATTTGTAAGTTTTTTTATTAAGGGACAAGAATTAAAGGTTTCGCTACATATAGTTTGTTATCTTGCGTTGAAAAACTTGTAGTTTTGTTTAGTTTATTGCAAGTTTACTTGAACTAATAAAATTTCTAAAGCATGTAATTTTGAAAACATTAATTCGAAAAAATTGATATTGAAGATACACAGATTCTCTATAAATCTATATAATTATAAAACTTTATAAATTACTCAGTATAAAAACAAAATAAAAAACCAAATTAAAATGACTAATGCAAGTTCAAATTGAGCTACTAAATTGTACTAATACACTTTAAATATGTATTTCCAAGTAAAGCATTACCTACAGCGGGCTTACTATTTGTTTAAATGGGGGCAGCCGTTTGAGATGTGTCCCATTGTCAACTGTTACTGTAATTAGGTTTCGAAACGGGTGGTACCAAACCGGTCCAAGGGTAAAATATTAAAATGAAATTTGTGTTGCTTAAGAAAGGGTCACTTAAGTATACCTCAACACCCCCATCCCCTAAACTCACTACCACAAATATAGGATATACATATTTCAATTGTTATTAACTATAGTTGATGATACCAATAGTAATTTTATTTTGGTTTTCTGTTTTGCTTTAAAAAATAAGCAATTTTCAAAGCTGTATAGTTTATATAGATTTATACACATATAACATCTGTGTATCTTTAAAATTAATTTTCGAATTAAAGTTTTTAAAATTATATGCGTTAGAAATTTTAGTAGTTATATATATATATATATATATATATATATATATATATATATATATATATATATATATATTCAAGCGAATATGCAATAAATTAAACAAAAATACAAGTTTTTCAACGAAAGATAACAATCTATATGGAACAAACCTTGAATTGACGTCACTTAATTAAAAAACCCAAAAATTAAATATTCTATTTTATTTCAGAGGAACTAAACTTCGTGAAGTTTTTCGAAAATACCAAACGAATCGTCCATCTTGATAGTCACGGTGTACGAAACAGAAAAAAGTGATAGTGAACAGAAAAAGTGTACGATGTTTTCTATGTTGAGTGAGTAATAACCTAACCAATCCTGTCCTATCCCAACCTAACCTAACAATCATTTCCAGAGTTCGTTCATGTGTGTTCCCGTCGGACCAGTTCCAGCTGATCCCTACGTGAACCATCGGACCAGTTCGACTCGGGGGATTAACACAGATCGGACGATTCGGTTACAGCCTTCGAAACAGTTATGGTTCGATTTAACGATAGGAAATATCTCCCAAAACGGCCGTCTTCATTTAAACAAATAATAAGTGCTTCTACTAACAGGCAATAATTTACTTGATAATATAAAAGATATACGAATAAAATGCCTTCTTTCACTAATAGAGGTAAAGGTTTTATTTCAGAATTGATTTATATTAATTAAAATTTAAAAATGAATAAAATACCAATTTAGAAATTACGCAAAAAGCGCTGAGAACAATCTCTTTTTTTAGAGATTCCTTTCCCAAACAACGGAAAAGTTATTGGGTTCATAGTTTCGCAGGACGGACAGCTGATCAACAATGTGTCGATAACAATGCAAACGTTGAATGTTGCTGACAAATACATTTTTAATAAAAACGTGAATATTCAATCAAAAAATAAACACCCCATTCAGAGTTTGCTAATGAAGACTGGCAGAGTTTTTATAAAAACGAGGTATTTTATTCAATAAAAATTTTATAATGCGATTGCATTTAGTTACAATGGAAAAATTCAGGGATGCTGAAAGAAAATCCCTTCGCTATACAACTGGATAAATTAAAAATTTATTACTGAAAGATTTCTCTATGCGAAATTTGCTTTCGGAATAGGCTTGTAAAACCCTCCGCATAGCGGAATACCCTCGTTGTTCCAGTACAACACTGCGAAATAATTACGTATCAAACACTATATGTTTTATGCATACAGTTTTATTGCGTAAAGATCAACCGTGAATTTCTCGCGACGATAACACTCTAAAAAAAATACGTTATTTGAGGTCGTTTCAAAAGATGTGTGCCATTTTTACCTCGCGACGTAACGAGTTCAAGATAAAAGGAAATTGGCCTAATATATAATATTGTAATCATCTGTTATTATACTAAGTGTTATATATTATAATCACTATAAGTGCGGTGAGCGTTTATCACGACTGAATTAACAACTCATAAAATTGGAATAAATACAGTTGTGAAAAAACTTGTTCCAGTACAAATTATAATGCCTTCCAGAATCGCGACTATGAGACGAGTCACGGAACCGGAAATTCCAGCCCTTAACCGCAACGCTGTACCATGACGTCATAGGTAATAGAAAAAATAAAGATCCACAGCAGCGTAAGAATGACAATGGTTGAAGTCAACCTGAGCCCATATGTTTATATGATATAATTTTATTATTTTTAAGGAAAATCAGCTGCCAGTAAATAAATCCGAGGAATGCAAAAATACGTATATAAGAATAATTGCAGTTAATACTACGGAATTAGTTTCATATTTTGAAGCAAACCTTTTTTGAATCTAGTTAAACTAAACTCTTACTCTTGAATTTTGTAGTCCATTACGTTCTGTGAAACGTATTAAAAGTTCGGATAGACATAAACTATTGTTTAAGTGATTAATAAACTCTTATTTCAAAAAAATGGCCTAATTCTAAGACATAATAAATGAAGATTTAGAGTGAATAAAATCCATATAATCATTCTATAATAAGAATTTATAAAAAGCAAATTGACTACAATGAATAAAAATAATTTAAAAAATCGAAATAATCTAGGAGTGTAATATTAATAATAAAAAAGCTATATGAAATTGCAAAGAATTTAAAATACGTAACTATTATTTTAAAAAAATCTTAAATAAGCAAGGCTCCACACATGATTTATGTCAAACAGGTTAACAAGTTTACAAATCTTTTCAGGATTGAACGGACACAACAGCTACATATTTGAGGTAAAGTCTATAACCATTTAAGAAATGAAGCGGCTAGAAAGTACGAGAAATTGCTAGAAGTGGCAATACAAAGGATTTGTTGAGCGTGAAGTGAAGTCAGTGTTTGCAATGTAGTGAAGACAATAAACATTGTAGTGGCAAAGTGACAGTTTAGTGCGAGTTACCCATAAACAGAATATTTCCCAAATCAGTATATATTGTTATACGTAATTAAGACAGTGTTTTAAAACTCTTATAAATGTTAGGTGTAAATATAATACCAGCCATAAAAGTGTGAAAATGTTTTTACTATAAATTGTCTAATAATTTATTGAATCCTTAAAAGTAAGTAACACAATGTATTATATTATTGACAGATGCATATGGAAAATGTGTATCATAAATTTATTATTTATTAAAAGAAAAAAATTATGGTACACAATAATAAGGATATAGTGTATACTAGATTGATTTTTAATATTAGTAAGATAATATTGTCTCTGTGCCTGCCCAGGAAAGCACCATTTAATATATCTCAAGACACAATAACGCCACATTTATTATATCGTAACAAAGATTTTTCAATCTTGATAAAATACTTTTTATCCATCCACTCTAGTTCGAATAAATGTTTTTAACTTGTTATGAATGACACTTGATGTTATTAGTTTTTTTTTTCAAATACCAATTCATTGAAATTTTATACAGAGTACAGCAGCGTAATTATGATAAATAAATAACAATAACCCTAGCTACAAATATTTAAACACCCTTGATGTACATTTCGCCAACGCAGTTAGCATCATCAGAAGGTTACAAACATACTAAGACTAAAAAGAAACAGTACACCTAAAATCGCGATGGGCTACTCCCACTCCTCCGCCCAGCGACCACTTTGTGGACCAGTACCAGCGCTGCACGTGGAGCAAGACCACACCCACCACTGACTTGTGACAATTCTAAATTAAAACTAATTACAAACTAATATAAACTAAAATTATAAAAGAAACATAATCAATAATAAGTTATTGTGTCAACTTGAACTAAACTATAAATACAGTTAAAAATCATGTAGGCCTATTTGGTCGTAACAAAGAGAATAAACTAGAACCAGGTATTGGGCGTTTATCAATGTTCATCAACAAATCGCCCCTAGTTATAGCAATGAATATACTTTCATAACTATTCAGCAACCTGTTGGAGAAGACCGTTTTACCCACTTTAACACTATTTATATCCAATTCATGGCCATTATTAAGGATATGTTCAGCCACGCTGGACTTATCCTGTCTCCCATATTTAATATGGGCTAGATGTTCTTTAAATCTAGTTATAGTCTTTCTCCTTGTCTGACCAATGTACATTTTGTCACAAGTTTTACAAGTAATGGTGTAGATTCCAGACCTATCCAACATCGGAAGTTTATCCTTGGGATTTCCTAATAAATAGGTTAACCTATTAGGATTTTTATATGCAATTCTTAAATTAAAATTTTTGAAAATTTTGTCTACACCATTGGTAGGGTAATAATATTTGTCAAATGGTAAGGTTATTAATTTTTTAGGGTTATCTTCCGGTTGGAAGGTGGTGGAATCTCTCCTTAATTTTCTAAATTTACATTTTCTTACAATACTAGGATCAAACCCAATAAATTGAGCTATAGATTTGGCACATTCTATTTCTTTAACTAGACGCTGATGTGAAAGGAGAATCCTCAGCGTTCTATCAATCATACTATTAAATGCCGCTAATTTGTGGGCGTGGCTATGGTTGGAATCATTTGGAATTAATCTATTATTGTTAGTTGATTATCTATATATGTCAAACTCAATTTTAGAGTTGTTCCTAATACACTTAATATCTAAAAAGGCTGACCTATTGTTTGCTTCTACTTCATAAGTGAATTTGATCGATTGATGTTTACTGTTAATACTACATAAGAAATTATCAACGCTAGATTTACTTAAATCAAACACAGCAAATATGTCGTCGACAAACCGTAACCAAACTCTAGGAAAATATGTTAAACCTTTTTCTAATTATCTTTCAAATTCACTCATAAAAGGTTCAGCCACAAATGGTGATAGACAATTTCCCATCGCTGTGCCATCTATTTGTCGATAATACTCATTATTGAATTGAAAATAATTTTGCATCATATAAACCTCAGCAAGTTTGGAAAATTCCATCACTTTCTGTGGTTCCACAATAATTAAACCTAAGCGTTATTTTAAAATTTTAAGCGTTTCTAATATAGGTATACTAGGAAACAAAGATTTAACATCAAATGAGACAAAAATTTCGTTACTTGTAAGTTCCACTTCTTTTAATCTTTCTACAAATTCTAAATTATTTCTGATGGAAAATTGTCCATACCCTATTTCTAATTTGTTAAATTATAGAGCTAATTTTTTTGAAAGAAGGTAAGTAGGTGAGTTGATCCCTGAAACAATAGGCCTCATAGACTTGCCTTCTTTGTGAGTTTTAGGCAGGCAATACAGCCTAGGTAATACTGGATTACCAACAATAAATTAAAAAGATCATCTTTAGAAATAACTAATTTACAACTCTTTAAACTATCTTTGGTAATACTAATAAACTTATTTAAAGGACTTTTTGGTAATTTTTCATATGGTCCTTCTTTTAGCATTTCGTATACTCTATTATTATACTCATTTTTGTCCAATATTACCACTGTATGTACATCAAGGGTGTTTAAATATTTGTAGCAAGGGTTATTGTTATTTATTTATCACCAATTCATTAATTAAATTTAAACTGAATTAATTTCACTTTCATATAGGAGAAAAACTTTTCACAAAAGGGGCAAGGTGTGCAAAATACCTATTTCGTTCCATTTGGTTTAAAATAAATTATAACAAATTATTTCATAAAATAGCTGATTTTATGATATAGGTTTTGTGGTGGAACAGGTGTTCTGAAGCATAGGTTTATGTTACTTTGTTTCAATTAATTGTAATTATTTAATAAAAAGTAACCAAAATTAAATTTTTCTTTGTTTACTTACGTAGGAATTTACTTCAATACATCTATGTTTATATTACTTGTTTTGTATTAGATTGCTAAAAAAATAATAATATTATAACCAATAAGGACATTGCCGGGCGATGAAGGCCTAAACACAATAACGATTTTAAGAAATTTAATTTAACACGTTGAACAGAAAATAGTTACAGGGTGTAGAAATGTAAGAGTTAAAAAGTACAATTTTATTAAACAGAAAAATAATATGCTCGACAAACGTATGTTGTTTGCTTCGGTTGCCATGGCAACGGTACGGAATCGACTTAGCTCCAACGGTTATGGCTTCTTTGTATCTCATTCTAACTCTCCCTTTTTGATTGGCGCTGTTTACACAGAGCTGAGCTGCGCGCGAGGGTCTTTACATCCGTAACGGTATGAAACGACGCCTAGTTAAAATTACAGGCTGTTTATCCGCTTTGCATCCGATTCTGAAGAAGCTCCTTTGGATGTTACTCGCCGCAAAGCGCCTTATTCGTTGTTAAGTTGGCAATGACGATTTGCAACACTTACAATAAAATCAAACCATTGTAGATGTAATTTGCGTTTATTTTCATTTCTTCGTCGTGCATTCCAAGCGGCCATTTCCCGAGACGACCTTACCAGTTCTACTGTAGATATCTCCGACATGTCTGCAATATGAGAAACGTGGAACAGTCGCCTTATGAGCGTTTGTTCTTTCTGACGCCAAACGTTCCTACGTATATTTGGCCAACATGCAAAGATTAAATACAAAGAAATGAAACAATACAGAGCGACAATAGCTCTTCAAAGTTAGTGGACTACATGTATCCTTCGTGTTCACTTGGTTACTTGGGTTTCTGTGATACGTGACAGTAGCGACCCTATGATCTAGTGATTGAACTAACGTAAAAAAACTATTACCTTCTAATTGAATCGCGCTGACACCAATCTATATTCTCTGAATACCGTTTCTCTAGCGAACGCAAGCGCAAAATATTCAAACACCAAGTTATTGAAATTAAAATTTCTATAGCGACGCCTGCAAAAACGTATTTTATAGACATAAATACAGAGTTTCCCATCAGGTTACGCTATTAGTCACCTCATTGTGAATTAAATGATATCATATCATACGATTTCAAGCAACAGCTGATTTTGTATTGTAGGTTATGTTACACTATTTATTGTACATTGTTAAGTAAAATGATATTATTAATATTTTTGTTCGCTTATTTAAAATTTTAAACAATTCAATATAACAATAGTAACAATAAGTTAAGTTTTTGTAAAATAGTAAACAATTTTTGAAATGAAAACCTTCTTGAGCACTTCTGATACTTTTTAAAAACTTATTTCAATTGAATTTGTTGAAAAACATTGCATTTAGTAAACATCTATTAAATGTTTTTTTTTATTTGTTACTTACATTATTTTATTAATAACTATAATAAATATATGTCTTTAATAAATGCATTCTTTAAATAAAGATTTAAAAATTAAATAAAAAATGTATACAATCATATTTTCGGTGATTTTCGTTGAGAACTTTGCAAAACTATTAATTTTCTTAACTGCAATAAATAAAGTAATTGTAGGTGACGCTATAGACGTTTTCACTTCAAAAATTGTAAAGCTGCAAAACATTTTATAATTCTAAATTTTATAGTTCTAACTTTCAATTTGCGAAAATTTCATGGTCAACAATAGGTCCAGATCATAGTCTTCAACCACTGTTGCCACACAATCGAAAATTGAATGCTGGATGAAGAAAGAAAATTACCACGCAAAAAAGATCACTTCTTCACATAATTGGTTTTAGTTTTTAAAGAGTAAACCATACTCGTGGAGGTTCGAAAATCTCCGAAACAGGGAAATTCTGCGGACAGTCACAGACAAAACAAAGGCTCAACACATTTATTGGCCGTTTCATAACAGCGCAATAGGTAGAGTGCGAGAGAATGTTGCCTTGGCAGTGACACGAATCACGTTTCGCTTACAATGCCAAGTTCGATGAGGGCAATTTACATCTCGTTGCAACACATCCCTCTACGGCTATCACGCATCAAGCCGATGAGACAACGAGACCTAGCGAATACTTAGAAGCTAAATAGATACAAATAAAAACATTAACCACAACACGACGATGATACCCGGAAAACACGCTGCAACTGAACTGATATTGGACGTGACGGACGCTCCGAGCCGCGTTGTTCGTCTGGTTGTCGATAACGGAACCCATCTACAACGTTCAATTGCAACATCCTGAGTAAACCAAACTCACAATTATAAAGTAACACATTCAAGACGAAAATAGTGTGAGAAGAGCAACAATGCAATAAAAATATCAGAACATTAAACAAAGATTATAGGAATAAAGTTAAATAAGTAGAAATAAAATGAAAATTACAAAAAGTAAGTAAAAATAAACAAGAATAAAGTTAAAGTATAACAATAAAGTAAAACTTCAAAAAAGGGTAAATACAACAAAAATAAGGTAAAACATACGATATAAAAGAGTAAAAAGCACAAGAATAAAGACAAATCCGGTAAGAATAAGGTAAACATGCAAAAACAAAGTAAAACATCCACAAAGTTAAACAGCAAAATAAATATTTATCTCATTATTAACTTTAAAATATTAACTTTTCTATTATCTTTCGGGATGATACCATTACGTAGATTTGGACTTATTTCCAAGTAATATTATGTAAATATAAAACTGTCCATAACATCTAACTAAATGTTGCAGGTTGTAGAACAAGGCCTAGTAGGCTATATGACCTACTGTTTTAACGTAGAACAGCTGCTTTAACACTTTGGTTATGCTACTTTATTTATATTAATTATTTAATAAAAAGTAACTAAAATAAAATTTTCTTTGTTGAGCTAAGTAGGAATTGACTTTAAAAACTGTGTGTTTATATTACGTGTTTTTCTCCTAAAGAGATGTGTATTGGCGACATCTACTCAGAGGAAACAATATCTACCCAGAAAGGAGTCGAGCCCATATACAGTAGAACTGACTACTCATCGATTACTCAATAGATGTTTTGTCCGTAGACAGTCTAGACAAAGTATTGTACACAGCGAACAGTTTACACTTTCTCTTTAACGAACGGAAAGAGGAATTGTCGGTTGTCCATTATTACAACTTGTCGACGCAAGCGCAACGGTAACTGTTTTACGAATTATCAGATGATTTCAAGTCTAATTGTCTTTCCTACATTATCCAAAATCCCCAGAACGGATGAACGAAACTCCAGATATTGAGGAATCCGTTAACAAAAGCGTATTGTGTCATAAACTATACGCAGGAAATTAAACATCTATATAATACAGGCATCGCAACGAAGCACAGCTAATATTATGACGTCATAATGACACCAGCTTTTGCTTCGTAAAATGTCAAATATGATTACTGCTGAAGCTCTTAACAGCTGTGTTTTATGATTGAAGCCGTTCCGCTGCTAAAAGCCACATCAATTTTACTGCTTTTCGTAACATATACAAAATCAACACAAGGTAGCAGTGAGTATTTTATTGTTACTACAAGCGTTGTTAGTAACGTCACTCTATTAATACCCGGAACAAATTAGATAATAAAGATCGTCAGTTAAGTAGCCTAGTTTTCTAACAAATGGACAGCCATTAAAACTGTAAAGTAATTAGTATGAAATTATTGATAATAGGTATGGCGTGAAACTAGTTTTGTTGTAGAGAAAGTGAATTTAATGTCTGAATAGTTTTGCGCGGTGAAATTGTCTAGTAGCAAGAGTAAAGTTAAAGTTAGATACTTACTCTAGAATGGTGGTTAATGCCAGGAAGTCACTTTCGTCTAGCTCTAGGCACACGCGTGTAAAGGCCATCCAGGCTAGGGAGCGCCCGCTCACCTCCACGCGCAAACACACTCACAAGCACTGACCTGCCTATAGTTTTCTATGAGTCACAGTCACCGGCGCACGCGAAGAACCCTGGCCCAAGGCAGGTCAAAACGATAAGGTCATTCCCAAAAACATTTCTAACACAAAACGTCAGATTTACAGAAAATTACAATGCAGACACGATATCATATATAATTTATTGTGTGCGCCCTTTCTTATTAAAATTAATACTTTTATCTATCTGTAAATACTTATATTACTTACTAAAACATAACTACTAAAAAACTAGCGTGCTGTTAGGTTATGTTTGTAGGTCAGGAATACATCGATAGCGCATGCGCAGAACTGAACTCATTTCTACGCCAGGGCTCTTCTCGTGCGCCGGTGCCAGTACTAGTCCTTCATTCATAAAACTAAATTTTTTATAATTATAACATTCTGGTAATTTTTTCACATTTTCCTATCTACTTATTATTCCTTGGACATAGGGGCCAAGCAAGACATAATTGTGTCGATATTGTGGCTCTTATTTTGCCTATTATCTTTGTGTGACATAATTACGTCGTATTTAGACTCTATTTCTAAGAAATAATATGTAGAATGAAAAAATGTCAGTAACAATTACATAAATGATGCAGTTATAAATTTTTGTTTTGTAGAACAAGGGGCAGTCGTCTTGGTGACCCATCGGTGACAGGTAGCCAAGCAGGGTCAGCGCGAGTGTGTGTGTGAGGGTCCCCTAATCCTCTGGGGCGCTTCCGAATCTGGATGCGATATAGCGATCAGAACAGAACGCGAGTATGCAAGAATAACGGACTGGTGATATGTGAAGGATGCCAGAAAACAAAGCGAAAATATGCTACCGGAACGCTGAAGATAATGTATTATAGCGATGTGGGGTCTTAACGTGGTTGGTGGGTATTATTACAAGGTGTTATGTAATAGCAACAATTGTACTGAATCACGAATAGCGGCGACAGCGGGATGATCTGGACACATAACGGGGTTGGAAGCAATTGGAAGCTCCCACTCGGAGGATAACCGTAGGACAAAAAGCTACTTCCCTTGGGATGTAATTTTGGGGTCTGTTTTGGAACGCAAAATTGTAAACTAAAAAAAAATAACGTGCTCATAGTTTACAAGGTCTTTGTCAATCACAGTTAAGAAATTGACAGCATTTTGTTATCGAAATTTCAATACAATAGGTTAATGTTCACATTTACTTGGTTGCCACAGGTACGTGTGGCAAGGCACCACATGACCACCATTTCATATTTCCGTCAACTACAGCTGCTAGGCTATTCTTGGCGTAAACACAAGTTTTTAACGCTTGTGTAGTGGCTACAACCCGCGCCGGGATAAACTTAACTCGAGTGAAGTACAAGAGCAACTACTACTGGTAACTGTCGCGTTTATCAATCAATAGAAAAACTGTACTAGCCATAGTAAAAAATTTCCTGGAACAATGTTTTTAAGACAACCTAACATTTACACTATACTTTAGCCTGTTATTTATCGAGAAAACTATTAAAATTTTGCATAACGATGCTAACCTCGAAAATTTATCAATCAATAGAAAAAACTGTACTAGCCATGGTAAAACATTTTCTCGAACAACTTTTTTAAGACACTTAACCTTTACACTCTACTTTAGCATAGTAATTATCGAGCAAATTGCGTATATACATTAGTATACGCAAAGGTAATGCCAGTCAAACGAACTTTATCAACCACCCCCTAACCTCAACGTACAGTGCTGCGACAAATGTGATATTTTAGACCTTTAACCATCTATATTAGGCAACACTGATAAAATTTTGTTTCGAAAAAACTTTATTTTTCAATTCCTTCTATTAGTTCACACTCTCCCTATATATATCTTGTTCTAATTTACCATCGTTAGTAAAATACTTTTCATTTAACCACTCAAGTTAGAATACATTTTCTTGTAACTTGTAGTGGATTACACTTGATGTTAATAGAGTTTTTAATAAAGTTTAATACGAATTAATTAATTAATTTTAGTTTTAATGGGATAAAAACTTTCCACAAAAGAGGCAAGATTTGCAATGTAGTTGTTTCATCCCATTTAGCGTAAAATAAGTAAAGGGATATTTTTCATAAAATATCTGATTTTATGTTATAGGTTATGTTCTACATACAACTGCTGTTTTAACGCATAGGTTATGTTACTTTGAGCCAAGTAGGAAAAGTTGTTTATTACTTGTTTCCATAGCAACTAAAAATTTGTTACACCGATAAAACATGTCTTTTAACGAACATGGTCTTACAGAGGTTTTATTACAAGGTTTTTATTACAGAGCTTGACAAGTTTACAAGTCCTTTTCAAGTTACAGCGGACACAACAGCCACACTATCAAGAATCTTCTAAGAAGTGAAGCGGGTAGAAAGTACAAGAAACGGCCAAAGTCAATGTGTGTAAAATAGTGAACATAGTTAAAACTTTAGTGGCAGAGAGTGTTAACTGTAAACAGACTATTAACGAACTCAGTTGTTATTATTATACCTAATTAAAACAGCGCTACGACACTTTTATAAATGCCAAGTGAGTATATAATAGTAGCCATAAAAATGTGTGAATTGGTAGTTATTTTTTTAAAATTTCTTAATAGTTTATTGAACCTCTGTATGAACGTAATAATATTTCTAATATCACTAAATAACCTTTTAACTTGAATAAACGTATTATGAGACGATTTATTATTTTCATTACAGTTTTAATTGCTTTTATTCAGGTCACTTCCAATCGTAAGTAGGCTACAGAGTTCCAAAACCAGTTTTCAGTTTCAGTGTGCACGGTTTATTATACTATCTAATAAGTAGTTTTATCCGTTTTTTATACGCTCAAATTATTCATTTATAAGGAAGGGGTTAAGTTAGGTCAGACCAGCTGGGAGGTTGTAAATAAAACAGTTGGTGAAACAAAGAGATAAATAATGCATAATATGAGAAAGTTCGTGTAGATTTATCGGTTTCCTTTACCACACAAAACAAACCCACATAGCTTTTCTTTCGTCCTATAATCACTCTTTCACGTCAAAAATCATCTTAATAGCGAAAAATAAGGTAAAATATTTTTAAAACGTTTCCTCCAAAATCAAAGTATTAACTTTTTTTACAGATGACACGTTAACACTCGTTACCTAATTGGCTGGTAAAATAAATTTAAATAGTATTTCAAATAATAAAACAATACCCATTACTGTATTTAATACAGTATGTAATACACTACAATACATAAAAGCATACTACCACATCTGTGATTGGTTTAGTATTTTGTTTGTTTTGTTTATTGAGATTTTCAATTTTAATCATTAAACATTTTATTGCACAGTTTGGATTTATTGTAAACGTAGAAAATAAACGAATATATAAGTTACCTGGCCCAGTGAAAATAAATATAAAGGCGTAATAAACGTATTTTGATATAAAAACAATGTTTTATTTCCGAAGGGCTTTTAAAATATTTTCTCATCAAAATTATAAATTTGGTTGCAATTAAGGTAACAAGATATACGCGGTTCAGTAAATTCAGTTTTAATAAGAAATTCATTTATTTCTCTATAAATATATTGTTTTTTATTTATAAACCAATGAATGCATTGCCTTGTTCACGTCTTAGATCATGAAACTTCACAAACAATTACCAAAGATATTTCCAAATTGAAATACACAAACCCAATTACAAGGCTGCGTTACTTTTTGCTGTAAATAAACTCCTTTCTAAAGTTGAACTTCAAAGAAAGAAAAACACAGCCTGGTATCTCCGTTAATTGTATGTCTGCAACTTTACCGAAGAAAATTAAGCTTCTCAGAACGTTCTCTAAACTTTTGTTGCGCTTTCAAATAACGTCGGCGGCAACGATTTAGGTGAAAAATTCATCAGAAAAGATATACTGTTATACTTTCATCGAAACCAATCAGTTCTTGAAACTAAAAATTTACATTTTGTTCTAGAGTTAGAGCATGTGATTAGAGTCGAGCGTTTTCCTTTTTAATGATAAGAGATTTAAAAACAAAACCTATTGTTGTTTGAAACTCACCCACCTTTCACTATGTGAGTACGATAAACTCTCCATAATCCAGCTCTTTGCTATCCGGCCTCTCCAGTAGTCTGGCGGAAGATGTACAGATAATACGTAAACATAACTTGTATATTTTTCACTGCATGTGGATGTCAGTGACGTCACTCCGCCCGGTTATAGTTGTGTATATCGTTACATACAACTATTTCGAGCCGTATGTTATTGCAGTTATGTACAGTGACTGTTGCTGAAGTGGCAGTGAACAATCTCGTTGTGGTGCAGAAGGAAACATTTAAATTTGTGTTTTTACCGATAAAGTAAACTTTAATATAAAGTACAGAGCGTAACCTATCATTTAAAGTACAGTAAAGACTATTTTACTGTTTTCTTTATTTTTGAGCAATACACATTAATCTTCTTCAATGTACACTTTGTTTTTAATGGGTCCTCCAGTAATCCGGCGTTTTCACTAATCCGAATCATATCTGCCGGATTAGGGAGCGTTTACTGTATATTGTAACTCATAACTAAGTAGTGTGCGTTGCCTATTCCCCTTACAATTAAAAGAAATCAGTCTTCAGTAAAACCCAAAATATCACTTAACTCTTTCATTAGTAATAGGCCTAACATTAAATCAATTTTCAGTGAACTTCAAAACACCATTTAACAGACTAGTGGTTAATACAGACACATTTCCAATATTCGAGAATATTTTGTAAACACCGATCCTCAAAATGTTATTTTAAAAAAGTAATGTGAATACAAGAAACATAAACAATTATTTTTTAAAATATCAAATATCGACTCATCGTACTACTCGTATATTTCAGTGTTACAGGTCAGCAAGATCTAGTCCATTGTTGCGAGTGGTTGATCGAGTGCGTGCGTAAGCTTATGGTTTTTAGATCTTAAAGACGTTTTTTTCTTGAACAAGGTATAAATAGAACGTGAAATAACTGTTTAGTTTGTGTTATAATAAATAAAACCTCTGCACGTAAAAACGTTTTAGTTGAATTTGAAGAATTTATTTAAATTAAAAATATCTTATTGTTGTAATAATTTTATCTGAAAATGATTGCTTTGCAATCGAAATGTACATTTAATAAAACGTTTTTGTGTTAAAGACTTTTTATTAAAATTAGACCACAATGGCTCAAAGTTTTTTTCATAATTTTCGTTTTAAAAACGTAAATTTTCTAAAACCATTACAAGAAGATAAAACTGCAGAGAATCTATAGAATTTAAATCTGCTCTACAGACTGAATGATTAATCTTTACATTTATTTTATCCAAACACAAACTCTGAAATTAATTGGGTGAACGAAAGAAAGGCTCGTTCCGCTTGGCTACAAATAAAATAAGGAAACACAATTCCCTTACATTTGCCGAAGCAATAGTTTATAAAAGACGAGTTTGTAAAAAGACGGATGGGGAGACGAGGAAGCGAGAGGGGTGGAACCGAACCGGGCATGCGTTCCGCTTATCGATCAACAGTTTCAGTTGAGAGGTGCAAAGCCAGATCAAATAGTGTTATCTATATAAACCGCACTCAACTGAATAACCGCGGCACGAGTTATGAACAGGAGCCGACGTTAAACAAATCCAAACGACTACCGCCTAATGTAATGAGTTGCTTTAATGAGGCGAGTACATCGCGACGTTGAGTAACTGCGATGGAGCAACGATAATGCTTTCAAAGAAGGATTGACAAATTGGCAACGCTGTAAATCACCGCAACGAGCGCGGTAGGGGATATATAGTGAGTTAGGTGTTTGTATCATTTCTCGTGTTAAAACCGAAACTCCAAAGTATGAAGTGTAAGACTTGGTTTACGTTATACACACACCCACACACACACGCGCACGCACACGTACACGCACGCGCGCGCGCGCGCGCACGCACGCACACACACACACACACACACACACACACACACACACACACACACACACTTGCTACTTTAGTTGCACGAATAAAGCAATGAAGGAGTTGTAGCGGATCACTATAAGCTACATTAGCAAGAACCTAAGGGTCTAAGTAGAGTGTACTTCTTGCTTCAAAGGGAATAATTCCTTTATGTGTCGGTCCCCATTCTTCTTTTCTTTACGTTCCACCCTTTCTTACGTTTACTTCTTATTGTTTAACATGATTGGTGTCTTTTATTCAACGTTCTAGTAGAACAAATTTCTGTTCTACCTAGTCTCTGAATAAGTTCAGAGTACTTGAATAATTTAATAAAATTAAATATATATAATTTTTGTATTGCAATGACTAAGTAAAATGAAAGATGATATTACACCTGTAATTATAAACGATAAACGATATTTTACAAATAACTGCTATCAATTTGGCCACAACTGATGCAGGCAAAGACCAAAGCCTGTCATCCCAGTTTAACTCATCTTCCATTTCCCTGACAGCACTATAGGAGCTTCTAATTCCATAGCAGCGCTACAGTAGGCTCTCTTTAGTTATGGTCCCCACCACCTTTACGAAATATTTCAAGACTGTGGCTGAAGAGGAGAGATCTAAGTTCGCAGTTATACAAATTGTGTGTGGGTAAATGTCACATGGGAACAACTAGATTGTTGGCGAATAAATGACACACGCGAATAATTTGATCGCCAGAGGATAATTGTCACACGCGAATATTTAGATCGCCAGAGAATAAATGTCACACGCGAATATTTAGATCGCCAGAGAATAAATGTCACACGAGAACAATTAGATTGTTGGCGGGTAAATGCCACACGCGAATATTTAGATCGCCAGAGAATAAATGTCACACGAGAACAATTAGATTGTTGGCGGGTAAATGCCACACGCGAATAATTTGATCGCCAGAGGATAAATGTCACACGAGAACAATTAGATTGTTGGCGGGTAAATGTCACACGCGAATAATTTGATCGCCAGAGGATAAATATCACACGCGAACAATTAGATTGCCGGAAGGTAAATGTCACACGCGGACATTTAGATCGCCAGAGGATAAATATCACACGCGAACAATTAGATTGTCGGAGGGTAAATGTCACACGCGAACATTTAGATCGCCAGAGAATAAATGTCACACGAGAACAATTAGATTGTTGGCGGGTAAATGCCACACGCGAATAATTTGATCGCCAGAGGATAAATATCACACGCGAACAATTAGATTGCCGGAAGGTAAATGTCACACGCGGACATTTAGATCGCCAGAGGATAAATATCACACGCGAACAATTAGATTGTCGGAGGGTAAATGTCACACGCGGACATTTAGATCGCCAGAGGATAAATATCACACGCGAACAATTAGATTGTCGGAGGGTAAATGTCACACGCGAACATTTAGATCGCCAGAGAATAAATGTCACACGAGAACAATAAGATTGTTGGCGGGTAAATGCCACACGCGAATAATTTGATCGCCAGAAGGTAAATGTCACACGCGAATAATTAGATTGTCGGCGGGTAAATGTCACACGTGAACAATTAGATTGTCAGAAAGTAAATGTCACATGCGAACAATTAGATTGTAGGCGAGCAAATGTCACATGCGAACAATTAGATTGTCGGAAGGTAAATGTCACACGCGAAGAATTAAATTGTTTGCGGGTAAATGTCACACACGAACTATTAGATTGCCGGAGGGTAAATGTCACACGCGAACAATTAGATTGCCGGAGGGTAAATGTCACAGGCGAATATTTAGATTGTCGGAGGATAAACGTCACACGCGAACAATTAGATTACCGGAGGGCAAATGTTACACGCGAATAATTTGATCGCCAGAGGATAAATGTCACACGCGAACAATTAGATTGCCGGAGGGTAAATGTTACACGCGAACAATTAGATTGCCGGAGAATAAATGTCACACGCGAACATTTAAATTGTCGGAGGGTAAATGTCACATGCGAATAATTTGATCGCCAGTAGATAAATGTCACACGCGAACATTTAGATCGCCAGAGAATACATGTCACACGAGAACAATTATATTGTCGGAGGGTAAATGACACATGCGAATAATTTGATCGCCAGAAGATAAATGTCATACGAGAATATTTAGATTGTTAGCGGGTAAATGTCACACGCGAACTATTAGATTGCCGGAGGGTAAATGTCACACTCGAACAATTAGACTGCCGGAGGGTAAATATCACACTCGAACAATTAGATTGTCGGCGGGTAAATGTCACACGTGAACAATTAGATTGTCAGAAGGTAAATGTCACACGCGAACAATTAGATTGTAGGCGAGCAAATGTCACATACGAACAATTAGATTGTCGGAAGGTAAATGTCACACGCGAAGAATTAGATTGTTTGCGGGTAAATGTCACACACGAACATAGTTTGTCTAAGGGTAAATGTGACACGTGAACATTTAGATTTTGGGCAGGTAAATGTCACACGTGAACAATTAGATTGTCGGAAGGTAAATGTCACACGCGAAGAATTAGATTGTTTGCGGGTAAATGTCACACACGAACATAGTTTGTCTAAGGGTAAATGTGACACGTGAACATTTAGATTTTCGGCAGGTAAATGTCACACGTGAACAATTAGATTGTCGGAGAGATGTTACTTTGTAAAAATAATTAAACATCTATTTTTTTAAAATTCGTTTGAATCGACTTTACTGTTCTAACTTTATAATAGGACAACAGTTTTATGCAAAAAAAACCGTTCGCCTACTGTTAAGAATGAAAACAAATACGTAATTTACACGTTACTAACACAATAACCCGAGATATATTTCCAAAACAGCTGCGCGCAGAATTGTTGATTTTAACAGAATAGAAGAGGCGAAAGAACTGCATAAATTGTTTGTCAAGTTGAAAAGCGAATCGTTTTGTTGAATCTCGAGTTTGCTCCGGCTGTTATAGAATTCCAAGCACGGCATGTGCCTTGGAATTGTTAACACTTTACGGTACAAGATGTGTTAACAAGAAGCAAATTGATATTTGTACAATATTACTGCAAAAATGCCAGACAACACGACAGATTTGTAAGTCTTTCAGAACCTCTGGTGTTACTGTATATTATATATAAGAAATTTAATTCGTGAAATGGGATGTGTCAAATGTGTCGACAAATATTTAAACAACAATATTATAGTCAACAAACGAAATCGTACTTCAAGGCAGGGGAGAAAATCTCTCAATATAAATCACGTTGGCATGATTGACTTAGAACTGACGTAGAGCGGAAACTCTAGACGAGGTAAATAGTTGAATGCATTCAACACGGATTTTCCCCAAGGCAAAAACGTATACCAAAACAGAGGCCATTTCACTTGTCTTAGAAATTGGCTTATTTTTCAATTCCTTCTATTAGTTCCTTCACTCTCCTTATATATCCTGTTCAAATTTTCAATCGTTTATAAAATACTTTTATTCATCTACTCAAGCTCAAATACATTTTTTTTTAGAACTTGTATTGGATGACACTTAATGTTAATACAGTATTAAAAAATATTAATGTTAAGTAAGTTTAAATAATTTTTGTTTTACATGGGAGAAAATGTTTTTATAAAAGGGGCAAGTAATGCTATATAGCTGTTTCGTACCATTTGGTTTAAAATAAGTGACAACATATGACTTCATAGCACAGCTGATTTTATATTATAGGTTATGTGGTAGAACAGCTGTTTAAACGCCTAGGGTATGTTGCTTTGCTGATATTAATTCTTGAATTTTGTAGTCTATTACGTTACATTAGTTTATGACACAAACTAATGTAAGTGATTAATTATATTATTTGTTCTTATTTAATAAAAAGTAACTAAAACAAAATATTTCCTTGATGACGTAAGTAGGAATTTACTTTGAAAAGGTTTTGTTCATATTACTTGTTTTAAATAACCCAACCTAATCTTACGGTGTACTTACGTGGGCTTGAGATTTAAAGATTTATTCCAGCATTATAGGAAAAAGGAATTTTGGGTTTCTTCAGTGGTATCACTGATAGCTCTTTATGTTAATGCACACTGTAGGGCTAACTATAAATATTTGTGCTTTGACCCACTACTATCACTGTATTTGTATTTGCTCATTACAAATTCGGAGCCATTTCGTAGATTAGGGCTAAGCAAATTGCAATGTCTTTTGTGAAAAATGGGTTAAATAAAGTCAAAAGACAGTACACTATTTGGGGCGGAGGGGGGTAGCCATTTGGATAGAGAGAATGCCAGCGGTAAAATTTTATTGAATGTGTTTAAATAACGTCTTGGATAATTGTTCCCGGAACTCTACGCGCGTGGGAGCAAATATGGTAGCGGTATCCGGGGCGAGCGGAGGTAGATTAGTTAACCTGCAAACGGCGTGAAATATTTTCTAATTTCTATTTAGTGGTAGCGTACATCCGTATGTGGATTATTACACAAGGAAAACATATTTTCAATTTGTTTCTTGTATGTTTAAAGAGAAGTAAATTTATTAGGTATTTAATGTAATTTGTAAATTTGTTTAAGGAACAGTAATCGAGAAAATGTGTGTCTCTGTAAAGCACTAAGAGTTAGGGTAGAAAGACTAGGTGCGGTCAAACTCTCGTAGGTTATCCTCACATTCAAGAACTACCCTAACTATAGCAATAGCTAAATGCGAAGTCCCCTGGGCGGCAAGTCAATTTCTCTCTCACGCACGCACGCACACTCTCCATTATGAGCGCAGAGGATTAGGACATACCCAAGACCGGCCTCATTTCCGATCTCTTGGTCATTTAATGGTGCCTTCTAACCAGCCTCTAACTTTTACTTTTAAGTTGTAATTTTACGTAAAATAGTTAATTAATATTGATTCTACTTAAAATTACAAGAAAAATGATATCAAACGACCCATGATTTACTTGAGCAGTTATTAGTCACTTTAAAGTATTATAGTACTACTACTTACTTACTAGCCAACGCCCACTCTTGGCTGTTGGGCCATTTGGTGGCGCGCTGACCAGTAGAGGCGAGAGATCTCTTCTTCCTTCGTGTCGTTTAAAGTATTATAATGCCAATGCAGTTACACATTTTTTTTTAATGTTGTCCAATCACGAATAAATTGTACATGGTTTGCTATCAATTTTCTCGTAATGATGTGCAGAAAAAATTTATGCTAAACTTTCTGAGGGGTGTTATCAAATTTTAAAAAATAGAGTATGATCAACTAGGTGACTAATAAACAACGTCAGAAGGAATACTTCCTGGTCTAATACCCTGCCTCTGTGTGTGTGTGTGTGTGTGTGTGTGTGTGTGTGTGTGTGTGTGTGTGTGTGTGTGTGTGTGTGTGTGTGTGTGTGTGTGTTGTGAATGCGTGCCTACCTGACGTTCAGAGACACTCGCATTTTGCTATTACTGAAATTGGTCGAAGTGCGCTAGTGGTTTAGTCGAAGGTAGTGTCGAACTGCGCAGCATACAATTAGTATCGTATTGGGCAAAAACGTAAAAGTTATAACTTACAATGAAAATTACAACGAACATGAAAATACTTGAAAAGAAAGTTGTCAATGAAAATACAAACACAGTTTGAAAATTACGAGTATATTAAATATTTGTAGTACAGTAGAGTTGCTATAACTGCAGGTAATTTCCAAAAGTAACTCTTAACGAAAGTGTAACACATACACAACTTATGACCAAATTCCTTCTCGTCATAATAAATAGCTTAAACTGTCGAATAATAGTAAACTTGTTATTAATGTGCGAAATAAAAACCTCGCAGATCTTACCATTTACAATCTAATACTCTCTTCCACAGATTGGACTAAAAGACTGTTAGTAGGCCTACACTAAAAGGTGCGATAACTGTGGATAATTTACCTAGGTCTACTTGCGCAGCTCGACCATAGCCCAGAGAGTCCAGAAATAATCCGCTTACTAATTTCATGTCCACTTTCGCAGTTCCGCCCTGTCCGAAAGACTTAAGGATTGAATGCATTAATTTAATGTTTCCCCCTGCAGTGAAGATAATTCCACCCCGGTTGCGAATAGGTGTACTCCAGCACTAGTGAAGTTACACTTTACCTCCATTACCTTTGTAACCGTTATGCCGTTTCTTTCGTCGAGACTACATCTATCCTTCTGTGGAGACTACATCTATCCTTCTGTGGAGTCTACATCTATCCTTCTGTGGAGACTACATCTATCCTTCTGTGGAGACTACATCTATCCTTCTGTGGAGTCTACATCTATCCTTCTGTGGAGACTACATATATCCTTCTGTGGAGACTACATCTATCCTTCTGTGGAGTCTACATCTATCCTTCTGTGGAGACTACATATATCCTTCTGTGGAGACTACATATATCCTTCTGTGGAGACTACATCTATCCTTCTGTGGAGACTAAATCTATCCTTCTGTGGAGACTACATCTATCCTTCTGTGGAGACTACATATATCCTTCTGTGGAGACTACATATATCCTTCTGTGGAGACTACATCTATCCTTCTGTGGAGACTACATCTATCCTTCTGTGGAGACTACATCTATCCTTCTGTGGAGACTACATCTATCCTTCTGTGGAGACTACATCTATCCTTCTGTGGAGTCTACATCTATCCTTCTGTGGAGACTACATATATCCTTCTGTGGAGACTACATCTATCCTTCTGTGGAGTCTACATCTATCCTTCTGTGGAGACTACATATATCCTTCTGTGGAGACTACATATATCCTTCTGTGGAGACTACATCTATCCTTCTGTGGAGACTAAATCTATCCTTCTGTGGAGACTACATCTATCCTTCTGTGGAGACTACATCTATCCTTCTGTGGAGACTACATCTACCCTTCTGTGGACACTACATCTACCCTTCTGTGGAGACTACATCTATCCTTCTGTGGAGTCTACATCTATCCTTCTGTGGAGACTACATATATCCTTCTGTGGAGACTACATCTATCCTTCTGTGGAGACTAAATCTATCCTTCTGTGGAGACTACATCTATCCTTCTGTGGAGACTACATATATCCTTCTGTGGAGACTACATCTATCCTTCTGTGGAGACTACATCTATCCTTCTGTGGAGTCTACATCTATCCTTCTGTGGAGACTACATATATCCTTCTATGGAGACTACATCTATCCTTCTGTGGAGTCTACATCGATCCTTCTGTGGAGACTACATCTATCCTTCTGTGGAGACTACATATATCCTTCTGTGGAGTCTACATCTATCCTTCTGTGGAGACTACGTCTATCCTTCTGTGGAGTCTACATCTATCCTTCTGTGGAGACTACATCTATCCTTCTGTGGAGACTACATCTATCCTTCTGTGGAGACTACATATATCCTTCTGTGGAGACTACATCTATCCTTCTGTGCAGACTAAATCTATCCTTCTGTGGAGACTACATCTATCCTTCTGTGGAGACTACATCTATCCTTCTGTGGAGACTACATCTATCCTTCTGTGGAGACTACATTTATCCTTCTGTGGAGTCTACATCTATCCTTCTGTGGAGACTACATATATCCTTCTGTGGAGACTACATCTATCCTTCTGTGGAGTCTACATCTATCCTTCTGTGGAGACTACATCTATCCTTCTGTGGAGACTACATCTATCCTTCTGTGGAGACTACATCTATCCTTCTGTGGAGACTACATCTATCCTTCTGTGGAGACTACATCTATCCTTCTGTGGAGACTATATCTATCCTTCTGTGGAGACTACATCTATCCTTCTGTGGAGTCTACATCTATCCTTCTGTGGAGACTACATCTATCCTTCTGTGGAGACTACATCTATCCTTCTGTGGAGACTACATCTATCCTTCTGTGGAGACTACATCTATCCTTCTGTGAAGACTACATCTATCCTTCTGTGGAGACTACATCTATCCTTCTGTGGAGACTACATCTATCCTTCTGTGGAGACTACATCTATCCTTCTGTGGAGACTACATCTATCCTTCTGTGGAGACTACATCTATCCTTCTGTGGAGACTACATCTATCCTTCTGTGGAGACTACATCTATCCTTCTGTGGAGACTACATCTATCCTTCTGTGGAGACTACATCTATCCTTCTGTGGAGACTACATCTATCCTTCTGTGGCGACCATACCAAAATTAGAAAGTACCTATTAATGTTAACAGATTGTGTAAGTTTGTGCAGTGTGTGTTGAAAGGCTTAGGCACGTGGACGGAAACAAAAGATGTTACCTAAGGATCAATAGTGGGAACAAACATTTGTTGCTTAGGTTTAGAGGAAATACCTTTAGTAAAGGTTTGAAGTGTTTCCCTGTATAAAGGGAAAGCCCTAAATGTCCGTGCTTAATATAAATACAAATATAAATGAAGTTAATTTACCAATGAACAATATTGTATTTGACGACACTAAATAACTTCCTTAGTTCCCCCAACCTCCTTCTACTCCTCCATACACTCTCGTTATGAACCCGACAAAGATTCCATCTCCTTCAGGAAGGCAACCCTCCACACGTAGTGCCATGGTCATCCCTATATCCTCTATTAGGGAGTTTTATTTTCCTAATGTAATCCATTCTTTCCTAAGCTTGTAGGCTATAACAGGCGTTCTGATTTGTTAACTGAAATCTACAAACAAATCAATGTTGACACGTTTTCTATATACCGCTGGTATAGTTGCAAGTGTGCAGAGAATCAACGCAACTGTTGTCATAATAACTAATTGCGCGAAAGCTACCAAAATACCATGTAACATTATTTTAGACAAAAATGTTACATATTACAGCAACTTCAGAAAACGAACCGAGATATTAGTTTAAAAATATAAAATAAAATAAATTGTAAATTATAATGTTAATTATACTGGTTGAGATATGAAATTCACAAGTCCGTTATTTAAAAATGCGCCGAAGCGCTGCGCAGAAGTTTAAGACTCGCTTTGTAGGCTTTAAACATTTCCTTTGGTTGGTGGTCGTAGAACGAAGCACATGTCGTAAGATGGGTGTAGCAAAATGGATTTTTGTTTGTTTTAATAGCTTCAAGTATGTAAAAGTATAATTTAATATTTTATTTTATTTCAAGAAATGTTGCTACACTAATATTCAACACCGGACGAGGTTGTCAATCAACTCAAATCCAAAATGCTGAATGGCGAGAGCTGATCTAGGAGCCATGTTGTACATCACAAATTCCAGTTCAGATAAGTTCTAATTTTAACATAAAATGACGGGAAATCAAAATTTAACTTTCAAATTCAACTGGTCACGGGAAAATAGCACAAGTGATAATTAATTTGTATGATGCAATGTCAATTTTGTTAACTGTTGAATAAAACTAAATTGAAATGTATTTTATTTTAAATAGAAGCAATCTCTTTGTGGATAACATATGCCAATTCCATAAATTCTAAAATAATATAAAGTTTGCATAAATTCATGTAATGCTAAAAGAATGTAAAGCCAGTTATATAAATAAAGTAAACGTTTCAAATGTATTTTCTTTTCGTTGTATTTTTGTGTAGTTTTGTGTATTAAAACTCGATTTATTTAAATGTGAAATTTGTTGGTAAAATTATTGAATGCACCATTCTTAAATTCAATTTAATTCTTGTCTTAGCAGGTCAATTAACTAATTATGTAACAAATAACTGCAATATTTAACACCTTAAGAATTTATATCTAAAAATTTACGTTACAACCATTCTGGTCGGAACATACCATTCTAATTTAAATTGTAAATTTTGTGAATGTGTAGACACGGCGAAAAAAATAATAAATGTAAATTGTTAATTAATGTTAGCCATATATTTTTTCTGTTCTAACTATACATAACTTTAGACATATTAGAAAATATATCGTGGCAATACATTGACGAAATATTGAAGGCCTTTGTTGAACAAGATGCAATGGAAAATGTATGTTATTGAATGTAATACTGTTTTTAATTGCAGAGTAGTGAAACGTGTTTAAATCCAATCCGAGATCTATTCTATTAATGCGAGCCTCAGTGTTTGTAAAGTCTAAAGTCTACAAAGTCGTTTAAACACTATTTACAAAATAACGATAGGGTAATGTCACAGATTAAACACCAGCACTGCCTTGGAAGATTATTAAGGACGGATAACGCAGTTACGTTGCTTTAATGCAACAGGCGCAGTGAATAGGCGCGAGGGAGCGCCGTCTGTCGGCGAGGTCATGCAGTAATTTCCATCTAGGTTCACTTCCATAATTACAGGAAGCCATTGAGTGCACAATGTCGGCGCGTTGAGGAAACAATCCCGTAGTCAGCTTTGATAAGCATCGCCTGCTTTGCGAACGAAATAGATGGAAAAATATAAGTTTGTTTTAAATTTTTGATTGGCCTATATAACTGTTACAAGCAATATAAACGAAAAAATTATAAACTCAATTCCTACTTAGATCAACAAAGAAATATTTTTCGTATTCCTGATGACTTTCTGCATTACTCGGTATAATTTGTTTTGTTAAAATCGATTACGTGGGAACGCGAAATAAATACCTAACGCTTTATTAAACAATTACAAGTAATATAAAGTAGCATAAAGTATGTTAACTATTTTGACATTACTAGGCCTATAAATTAAAATTTTACTGACAAATTAAACAGAAGAAGAAACAAGTTTTACAGTAGAGTTTGTTATTTACAATAAATTAGAAATGTTTCGTTATATAAGAAGGTTGGATATCATAATAAGGTATAGTTGTGGGATAGATGAAGAGTGGGGGAAAATCATTATCATAATGAAGTGTAGTTGTGGGATGGATAAAGCGTGGGAAAAATCGTCATCATAATTAAGTGCAGTTGTGGGATAGATAAAGCGTGGAAAAAAATCATTATCATAATGAAGTGTAGTAGTGGGATAGATAAAGCGTGGGAAAAATCGTCATCATAATTAAGTGCAGTTGTGGGATAGATAAAGCGTGGGAAAAATCGTCATCATAATTAAGTGCAGTTGTGGGATAGATAAAGAGTGGAAAAAAATCATTATCATAATGAAGTGTAGTAGTGGGATAGATAAAGCGTGGGAAAAATCGTCATCATAATTAAGTGCAGTTGTGGGATAGATAAAGCGTGGGAAAAATCGTCATCATAATTAAGTGCAGTTGTGGGATAGATAAAGCGTGGAAAAAATCGTCATCATAATTAAGTGCAGTTGTGGGATAGATAAAGCGTGGGAAAAATCGTCATCATAATTAAGTGCAGTTGTGGGATAGATAAAGCGTGGAAAAAAATCATTATCATAATGAAGTGTAGTAGTGGGATAGATAAAGCGTGGGAAAAATCGTCATCATAATTAAGTGCAGTTGTGGGATAGATAAAGCGTGGGAAAAATCGTCATCATAATTAAGTGCAGTTGTGGGATAGATAAAGCGTGGAAAAAAATCATTATCATAATGAAGTGTAGTAGTGGGATAGATAAAGCGTGGGAAAAAATCATCATCATAATTAAGTGCAGTTGTGGGATAGATGAAGAGTGGAAAAAAATTAGTCATAATGAAGTGTAGTTGTGGGATAGATAAAGCGTGGGAAAAATCGTCATCATAATTAAGTGCAGTTGTGGGATAGATAAAGCGTGGAAAAAAATCATTATCATAATGAAGTGTAGTAGTGGGATAGATAAAGCGTGGGAAAAATCGTCATCATAATTAAGTGCAGTTGTGGGATAGATAAAGCGTGGAAAAAAATCATTATCATAATGAAGTGTAGTAGTGGGATAGATAAAGCGTGGGAAAAATCGTCATCATAATTAAGTGCAGTTGTGGGATAGATGAAGAGTGGAAAAAAATTAGTCATAATGAAGTGTAGTTGTGGGATAGATAAAGCGTGGGAAAAATCGTCATCATAATTAAGTGCAGTTGTGGGATAGATAAAGCGTGGAAAAAATCGTCATCATAATTAAGTGCAGTTGTGGGATAGATAAAGCGTGGGAAAAATCGTCATCATAATTAAGTGCAGTTGTGGGATAGATAAAGCGTGGAAAAAAATCATTATCATAATGAAGTGTAGTAGTGGGATAGATAAAGCGTGGGAAAAATCGTCATCATAATTAAGTGCAGTTGTGGGATAGATAAAGCGTGGGAAAAATCGTCATCATAATTAAGTGCAGTTGTGGGATAGATAAAGCGTGGAAAAAAATCATTATCATAATGAAGTGTAGTAGTGGGATAGATAAAGCGTGGGAAAAAATCATCATCATAATTAAGTGCAGTTGTGGGATAGATGAAGAGTGGAAAAAAATTAGTCATAATGAAGTGTAGTTGTGGGATAGATAAAGCGTGGGAAAAATCGTCATCATAATTAAGTGCAGTTGTGGGATAGATAAAGCGTGGAAAAAAATCATTATCATAATGAAGTGTAGTAGTGGGATAGATAAAGCGTGGGAAAAATCGTCATCATAATTAAGTGCAGTTGTGGGATAGATAAAGCGTGGAAAAAAATCATTATCATAATGAAGTGTAGTAGTGGGATAGATAAAGCGTGGGAAAAATCGTCATCATAATTAAGTGCAGTTGTGGGATAGATAAAGCGTGGAAAAAAATCATTATCATAATGAAGTGTAGTAGTGGGATAGATAAAGCGTGGGAAAAATGGTCATCATAATTAAGTGCAGTTGTGGGATAGATAAAGCGTGGAAAAAAATCATTATCATAATGAAGTGTAGTAGTGGGATAGATAAAGCGTGGGAAAAATCGTCATCATAATTAAGTGCAGTTGTGGGATAGATAAAGCGTGGAAAAAAATCATTATCATAATGAAGTGTAGTAGTGGGATAGATAAAGCGTGGGAAAAATCGTCATCATAATTAAGTGCAGTTGTGGGATAGATAAAGCGTGGAAAAAAATCATTATCATAATGAAGTGTAGTAGTGGGATAGATAAAGCGTGGGAAAAAATCATCATCATAATTAAGTGCAGTTGTGGGATAGATAAAGCTTGGGAAAAATCATCATTATAACGAAGTGTAGTTGTGGGATAGATAAAGCGTGGGAAAAATCGTCATCATAATTAAGTGCAGTTGTGGGATAGATAAAGCGTGGAAAAAAATCATTATCATAATGAAGTGTAGTAGTGGGATAGATAAAGCGTGGGAAAAAATCATCATCATAATTAAGTGCAGTTGTGGGATAGATAAAGCTTGGGAAAAATCATCATTATAATTAAGTGCAGTTGTGGGATAGATAAAGCTTGGGAAAAATCATCATCATAATTAAGTGCAGTTGTGGGATAGATAAAGCTTGGGAAAAATCATCATTATAATTAAGTGCAGTTGTGGGATAGATAAAGCGGGGAAAAAAAATCATCATCATAATTAAGTGCAGTTGTGGGATAGATAAAGCTTGGGAAAAATCATCATTATAATTAAGTGCAGTTGTGGTATAGATAAAGGGTGGGAAAAATCATCATTATAATTAAGTGCAGTTGTGGGATAGATAAAGCGTGGTAAAAAATCATTATCATAATGAAGTGTAGTAGTGGGATAGAGAAAGCGTGGGAAAAATCATCATTATAATTAAGTGCAGTTGTGGGATAGAGAAAGCGTGGGAAAAATCATCATTATAAATAAGTGCAGTTGTGGGATAGATAAAGCGTGGAAAAAAATCATCATCATAATTAAGTGCAGTTGTGGGATAGATAAAGCTTGGGAAAAATCATCATTATAATTAAGTGCAGTTGTGGTATAAATAAAGGGTAGGAAAAATCATCATTATAATTAAGTGCAGTTGTGGGATGGATAAAGCTTCGGAAAAATCATCATCATAATTAAGTGCAGTTGTGGGATAGATAAAGCTTGGGAAATATCATCATTATAATTAAGTGCAGTTGTGGTATAGATAAAGGGTGGGAAAAATCATCATCATAATTAAGTGCAGTTGTGGTATAGATAAAGGGTGGGAAAAATCATCATCATAATTAAGTGCAGTTGTGGGATAGATAAAGCTTGGGAAAAATCATCATTATAATTAAGTGCAGTTGTGGTATAGATAAAGGGTGGGAAAAATCATCATTATAATTAAGTGCAGTTGTGGGATAGATCAAGCTTGGGAAAAATCATCATTATAATTAAGTGCAGTTGTGGGATAGATAAAGCTTGGGAAAAATCATCATTATAATTAAGTGCAGTTGTGGTATAGATAAAGGGTGGGAAAAATCATCATTATAATTAAGTGCAGTTGTGGGATAGATAAAGCGTAGGAAAAAATCATCATTATAATTAAGTGCAGTTGTGGGATAGATAAAGCGTGGGAAAAGTCATCATTATAATTAAGTGCAGTTGTGGGATAGATAAAGCGTGGGAAAAAATCATCATCATAATTAAGTGCAGTTGTGGGATAGATAAAGAGTGGGAAAAAATCATCATTATAATTAAGTGCAGTTGTGGGATAGATAAAGAGTGGGAAAAAATCATCATTATAATTAAGTGCAGTTGTGGGATAGATAAAGCGTGGGAAAAAATCATCATTATAATTAAGTGCAGTTGTGGGATAGATAAAGCGTGGGGAAAATCATCATCATAATTAAGTGCAGTTGTGGGATAGATAAAGAGTGGGAAAAAATCATCATCATAATTAAGTGCAGTTGTGGGATAGATAAAGAGTGGGAAAAAATCATCATTATAATTAAGTGTAGTAGTGGGATGGATAAAGCGTGGGGAAAATCAGTCATAGTGAAGTTTAGTTGTGGGACAAAATCTTTGAACTACCGCTTCGCACTTTACCTAACATAAAATCAAACAATCGTCTTTGCGTAGATGAAACCGGACTATTTGGAGGTTGTAACAGAAAATGAGTGAACTACGGAAATAGATTCAGAAGGCTCTGCCTATATATACTCTCCAAAGTATATTAGTAAGAAATTAAACCAAAATGGCGAAATATAAGAACTACCCTAATTGGTTTTGTATAATTTAAGAAGAAAGAATAAAAATCGCCCTAAAAACTCAAGTTTCTTGGGATAAATTTAATAAAATAAGTCAAATTATCAAACTCTAAATTCTCATATAAAATAAACAGGTGTTCAAAAAATAACTCATCCCTTCGTTTGGAAAATTATCGTAATAAATTAATTACCCGGGTCTTGTAGTTAAAATTAACACAATTTTCTGACTCGTGTAATCGAAGATGTACTCGGAAGTATAGAAACAGTATCTGTGGCTTTTATTAACTATGCTGCCGCTGTGGAATCTCTGACTGGACACAAGTTCTGTTACGTGAGTGGAATGACACGCTACATAACCTTTGTACAGTTAAAACCGGATTCAAGGCAGTGAAGGCGGCGCGGAGTCAGGTTACACACTAAAAGGTCTTCCTTCTCTTTCACGCAATGTAGCAATGTAGTCCACATTTACTGAAAATGTTTTTTTTTTAATTTATTTATCTCGAAATATTTCTTTGGAGTGACTTCATCTTTCTAGTGTAGGAATGCCTGTAATGAAAACTAGAGCTGGACGGAAACAATCAAGATTGCGTAATCGATAACACTATCCCTACTGCAACTGTAAGGGAAAATAGCAAACATAAGCCAAGCACAGACATATCTATTTCTAAATTCTTGAGTTAATATTTTGGAGCAAATTGTAGTGGATTTAATAGGTCAGTCGCACAGTATAATATGCAAACTGTGGTGAAGTTATAGGTTAGTCACACAGTATAATGAGCGAACTGTGGTGTGAAGTTATAGATTAGTCACACAGTATAATGAGCGAACTGTGGTGTGAAGTTATAGGTTAGTCACACAGTATAATGAGCGAACTGTGGTGTGAAGTTATAGATTAGTCACACAGTATAATGAGCGAACTGTGGTGTGAAGTTATAGATTAGTCACACAGTATAATGAGCGAACTGTGGTGTGAAGTTATAGATTAGTCACACAGTATAATGAGCGAACTTGTGGTGTGAAGTTATAGGTTAGACACAAAGTAAAATGAATAAACTGGTGGAGTTATAAGTTAGTGACACAGCATAATGAGCAAACTGTGGTGGAGTTATGGGTTAGTCACACAGCATAATGAGCGAACTGTGGTGTGAAGTTATAGATTAGTCACACAGTATAATGAGCGAACTGTGGTGTGAAGTTATAGATTAGTCACACAGTATAATGAGCGAACTGTGGTGTGAAGTTATAGGTTAGTCACACAGTATAATGAGCGAACTGTGGTGTGAAGTTATAGATTAGTCACACAGTATAATGAGCGAACTGTGGTGTGAAGTTATAGGTTAGACACAAAGTAAAATGAATAAACTGGTGGAGTTATAAGTTAGTGACACAGCATAATGAGCAAACTGTGGTGAAGTTATAGGTTAGTCACACAGTATAATGAGCGAACTGTGGTGTGAAGTTATAGATTAGTCACACAGTATAATGAGCGAACTGTGGTGTGAAGTTATAGATTAGTCACACAGTATAATGAGCGAACTGTGGTGTGAAGTTATAGATTAGTCACACAGTATACTGAGCGAACTTGTGGTGTGAAGTTATAGGTTAGACACAAAGTAAAATGAATAAACTGGTGGAGTTATAAGTTAGTGACACAGCATAATGAGCAAACTGTGGTGGAGTTATGGGTTAGTCACACAGCATAATGAGCGAACTGTGGTGTGAAGTTATAGGTTAGACACAAAGTAAAATGAATAAACTGGTGGAGTTATAAGTTAGTGACACAGCATAATGAGCAAACTGTGGTGGAGTTATGGGTTAGTCACACAGCATAATGAGCGAACTGTGGTGTGAAGTTATAGGTTAGACACAAAGTAAAATGAATAAACTGGTGGAGTTATAAGTTAGTGACACAGCATAGTGAGCAAACTGTGGTGGAGTTATGGGTTAGTCACACAGCATAATGAGCATTATGAGTTCCACACCATAAATACATTTCTTTCTACCATCCAACCAAAATAACGTAATGCCATGTCAGTGACCATTCCTCAAGCCCAGCCCTATTTCAAAAACACTTTCCCCTTATTCTCTATACCCGTAGCAAGTGTCATGACAGATAGAAGCTGAACAACGTCCGTGGTCACTAAACCACCCCCATTTTCCGACTGAAGTTACAGGCCTATTATGTAACAAAAACGCCCCTTAACAATAATAGTTGGGTTTTTTTTTATTAACTTATGTCCGCTTCGGTTGAAAATCAACCATCCCCAACAGGGGCTACCCTAGGTCTTGCGGGAATTAGGACGATAATGTATGGCGGGAAACATACTCTACTTTGTCTCGACAGGTTTTTGAAATTTACAACCTCCAAACTCACAGTTTACGCTGTTTCTGGTTATACCAAACTTACACCTTTACCATGATTATTTAGGAAAATTAATTCCTTAATCGGGCCGAATTAATAGAAACTCTGATTGATAATTTAAATTCCATTGGCGTTAAAATACAAAAGTTTCGGTAAATGCAATTCATTGTTGCATCGAAAAAAAAAATTAATTTTTAACTTGAAAACTATTTGGGTGTATAAAAATAGCAATTGCACTGTAACCCAATTATTGAGAGACAACAATTATTTCATTGGACATATTGTAAACACATTGTGAGTACAAGGAGACTATTATAGAAGGGCAAAATGAAACTTTGAGGAAAACACGATCTACGATGCAAGACTCTGTGCCTGTTCTGATACTTTGATCCATTTCTGTTTCACGTTTGCAGCAAAAGAAGTGCATGTGATTCCTACCATAGCCTCATTAGTGAGGCAATATCCCTTAGCCCCTCACGGTTCCTGGATGACCTGACCACGGGGTTTTCCTGACAGGGTTTCTTGCCGAGTCTTTTCATCCCGCTTATAGGTGACACTTAGCGCACTATTTCATTTTCCCTTCTAATATTCCACGGAAAGACCTGATTAGCTTCGTACATGGGCAGTTTATCCCGATTCTTTCACGCGCGGCAGGAATACTAACCACATGTACATTGAGGCAGGCGGCTCGCTAGAGGATAGATGTCATGAGGGCTGAGCGGGTTTTGGGGGTTCATGCCGGGGGGGGGGGAGCGTGGTACACGATGAAACATATTCATTATATAATAATTAAATAAAAAACACACTAACAGCAATATAACTTTATTTAATCATTTAATTGATTAATTAAGTTATATTGTGGTTAGTGGGTGTTTTATTTAATTATTATAACATTAGGCCACAGTTGCTCAAGAAAACATGCAATTAAAAATATTAATTATAGCCTACTTAAAGATGTATTTAACAAACAAGTTTTTATTTTAATTTAAGAAAGTCTATAACGTCGTATTAGATGAACGACGGGTTTATGGATTTCTTAACCCGGTTTTTTTATGTAGACCCCCACTTTACCGATAAGTCTTGAGTGATAAAAATTGAGTGAATCATTATCGCACTTGTTTAGTCTATACTCTTAAATATAATATAGTTTTAAAGATAATCATATACAACTTGCTCTTAGGCGGGTAAACTGCGTGGGATCAAATGCGGATTACAACTGAAATTTTGTTTTTGAGTCACCACTTTCTCTTTCAACCCTTAGTTTCACATGTATTTACTTTAATAAAAAAACCTTAACGTTTTCCTTTAATAGAGTCGGACAATTTATAATACAAATTGTACATAATACAAATCTCACGAACACATTGTAAGATCTATTTGTGTTTTTCTACACAAAGTGTTTTTATAAAGTTTACTGGATTATATCAATATGATCTATAAACTTTTGTTATATTTTCAAGAATTTTTGTATTTACTTACTACAAAAAAAATCATTACTACGATAAAACATAGGGATTGTTTCTAATTACGTCATCATTACTAGCATTATAAATAAAAGAGTGAAACCTGATCAACACATAAGCATAACAATACTGCTATATTACGTTAGTCATTTTTCGAAACTATTCTCTTCCGCTAGTGACTTTGCCTCGAGTGGTGTAGCGATGGACAGACGAAAAACGTAATGACACTGCTGGTTAGCACCAGTAACGTGTCACAGAAAGCTCGTCGCAAGTATAGTAAGGGCCAGTAACCGTGCACTTGGCCCAGTGAGATCGCACAAGATTTCTCGTGTACTAAATCCAATAAGTCTACACGTGTTTCAAGATTGTTATTTCATACCGAAGCTAATTAGTCATCGAATTTATCTAATATCGACCGTTTCATGCAAGTCAGTGTTTTGACAGAACTTATCATGTTTGTAGGAAAGTATTTATACTGACCTCCTATCCCCGTCCCACCTACTGGAATCACTCAAGGCCGAGTGCACGGTTACCTGGTCTGCTCTTTAAGTAGTGGCACAGCAAAAAAGGCCTTGTAGTACTATGCGTAGTAGTAAAGCCAAGTAATAATTGGCTGACTATTAATTAAGTAGAGCCAAAGTACTGGAGACAAATAATACAATAATTAACTACTTATGGGTTGTGACGTGACCTTCTATTTTAGACCATCTTACACCACATCTCCCAGAGGAAAAGTCTCCTCGGTAGACTATATCTTTGCCATCTGTTCTCTATGGTCACACTCGATATTAATATCAACGTAATCTTAGCATCAATAACAAAAACTACAAATTTATATATTTTCCCTAAAACATTTTTGTGTTTTTAGATAATTCGTTTGCTGATAAGATTTAGATTTTACACTTACTGAGAGTTTTTGACGGATCTTGTTTTTCTTATCAGTCCATTGAACTTGAAACGTCTCTAACTAAATCAGTAATTACGCAGTCACTGACGTAACAATAAATTTCACTAGAAGACACCGGCGAGGAACAACTACGAGTAAGTGCTATATTTATGTTTTCCCAATAGACTGCAAAATATTGGGGCATATGGCTAGCAATAGGCTGCATATCATAACGAGCCTCTTTAACTCACAGATTTGAAAGACTTCAAAACATTTTACCAAAGGTCTGCAAAGGATGGATTTCAGAGGACCCCCCCCCCTTGACAACATAATGTTCCAGACGTCTAGATACTGATAATTAGACTCCACAAGAGAACTTATGAGAACTTCTACAAACAGTGCCTATATTTTCAACTAACACATTCCTCCTACTAAACATTAAATTATTTCAGTAAAAGTTTCTCAAGTATTAAACTAAAAGATTAAACAAAGATAAATCAGTGACGCACAGATGAAATAATAAAACCGATAGCAGCGTTCACCTGTCCACGGACCCTCTCTCACCCCTTCTCATTTACCTTTTAATTGCTCTACCCTGCATCGATCGCTTGCAAATAAGGGGAAGTGAAGCTCAATTCAGTTTATGCTAATGCTCTAGGCCTACTACTTACTTAGCATAACCTATATAAACATCTTTTCAACTAAAAAAATTCCACTAAGTAAATCTAAATTAATAAAATAATTTATTTATGTTCGTATCCAATAGGGTTTTTAAATTTACTGTTGCAAATCTATATAATTTCATTCTTAATCAAGCCGCTTAGCTGTTTCTCCGTTAAAACGTCTTCTCAATCGACATCTTTATTAAGTTTTGGAACAAAAACAATAAGCTCTTGTCGAGCCGTCAGCCCTGTTCACAACGTATCAAGCCGTCAGCCCTATTCACAACGTATTTACAGCTAAAAACAAAATATATAGAATTCGCCGGGGTGGGGGGATGGTTGAGCGCGGCGTTGCCACTTCGTCATTGTCACGTACACAGTTCTTACTGGGCAAAGTTAGAAAGCTGGTGACGGACGATTTGTGCACCGAGAAATTTGACCTTGTTGTCATGGAAACGATAAGTTCCTGACTAAGCGATAGCACAGATGAATATCTAAAGCATCTAGGATGGCAAAATACCATTGTAATTTTAATTTCTTAAACATATTAAATGTATTTTAACAATTTAAAAAAATTTAAGTAAATTCCTAATTAAATTAACAATGAAAAATTTTAATATAGCAATTTTTTATTAAATAATACAACTAATATAAATTGTCATAACCTATGTGTTGAAACAGCTGTTATAACAAATCATACGTTATCACTTATTTTAAGCAAAATGGAACAAAATAACTATATTTCATACCTTGTCTTTTTTGCGAAACTTGTTTCTCGCATATAAAACTAAAATTAATTCATTATTAAATTTAAATAATAAAATAATATTTGAAAAAACTGTATTAACATCTTGTCATCCACTGTAAGTTTTAAAAAAATATATAATTCAACTTGAGTGGATGAATAAAACGTATTTTAATAACGATTGAAATTTTTGAACAAGATATATACATGGTGAATGTGAACCAATAGAAGAAACTGAAAAAGCCTCAACTGTAAGCTACATGTTGAGGAACGAAAAATTGTGTTAATCATGAAAAACAGCCCCACATGAAACATGTATAGAAGTTAGATTATACTTCGCCTCTAGAGAGTATTGATAAAAATTGTAACAGCAATAATTTACATAACAATTCAATTCATTAAATACAATTACTTTCTAAAACTGTGATCGAATACTACCCCTAAACAGTTTAACAATATTTGTCAGTAAAACTAAATAATAAAGTCAACTTCCTCAAACCCTCGTCTGTCATGTTTCGCTAACCAAAAACAAATAGTAACGGCTTCCAGCCCTTCCGGATTGAGATGTCGTCGTAGGAAAACGCCTTCCAACTCCATGTAACGATTCCAAAGTTAAGACCTTCTTAATATTGTCTCCTGTCTTCGCGCCTCCCCTCTGTTAATGTGCCTTATAATTCGTTCGGTCGGAAAGTGGATAATTTAAATCTCGCTCACTACGACATAGCCCCCAAATGAGTTGTTTCATAATTAAAAATGTGATTCAATTACCGTTAATTGATTCATTAAATTATTAATTTTTTTAAATGTTAGACAAGCCTTTTGTATTGTTAAGACAATGATCGTTTAAATATCTTTTAAAATTACAATTTAAAAAAAAATAAAAATACAATTCATTTTTCAATTTCTTTTATTAGTTTACACTCTATTTATAAATATATATATATATATATATATATATATATATATATATATATATATATCCATTCAGTTCTAATACATTTTTTAAAATTTTTAGTGGTCGACACTCAATGTTGTTAAAGTTTTTCAAATAATAATTCATTAATTAAATTTAATACTGTAATGATTTGATTTGATTTTTTTTATGGGATAAATACTTTTCACAAAAGGGACAAGGTATGCAATATAGTTATTTCGTCCTATATGGCTTAAAGTAAGTGATAACATATGATTTCATAAAACAGCTGTTTTTGTGTTAGAGGTTATGTGGTGCATAACGCATAGGTTATGTTACTTTATTTACATTAACAGTAATTATTTAATAAAAACTAACTAGCGTAATTGACTTTTTTTTGGTTATGTTACTTGTTTAAGCTATCTATACTAAAATCAACATTCTTTTCCAACAAAATATTTATTCTTGGTAAAATTATTTACACGTTCAAACCCAATATAAGATACACTGCGTCTGTAACAGTTTCTTTCAGGAGAAAAAAGACTTTAAATTACCCCAAAATAGAAAACAATTTCTTTCTCTTTTAACTAAGGTATAACAGTTTGCTTTTAGAAATAAACATAGCAGCAATAAATGGTTATTTCTATGACAAAGACGAGAAAATAATCTAGGGGTTAGGTTCAAAAAACAAAACACTAGTTCGTATTTTCTATATAAAGCTGACTTTTTTCCTGCACCTCGTCTACACCTAATTACAGTAGGCCATATGTATGATGTAACCTGTCTGGTGTATCTAGATTTGCCTTGTCACTTGCAGCCGCCCGTAGGAGAAACTATATATTTGTTAAATTTATGATTGTTGCCACACATAAACAAGCTGCACCTACATTGTTGTTTTTGTCTTTTACCACGTGTTTGGTATAGTTTTTAATATTTCTAATATATTTGGAAATTTTTAAATTATGGGAAGAATGTTATTTCCTTAGCAAGGGTGCTAGTAATTGATTCGTTAAGGAAGGCGGCTGCAAGTGATAAGGCCCATCCTAGTCAACAAGACAGGTTACATCATACACGATAAAGCCGTAACCCGTACATAGATTGCATAGTGAAATTAAATAACGCACCGCTACAAAGATTGGACAATGTAGGCTAATAAAGACGAAAGATAAAGTTTTTTTGGAGTAAACGCAATACTGAAAATTTATTTTTATTCACGCCTATAGTATTTATAAAGTATTTTGTTGGAAATTCCTTGGAAACGGGATTGAGAACAAAATGAAAATTAGTTCTCTAAAAAATTGAGTTTTTTCTCGTCGTCTTTGTAGCCTATATTGTTGTCGTTTTTTTACCAAATTATGTCGTGTTTGGTATAGTTTTTTAAACTTTTTCACGATTTAAATGCTCAATTATGGTAATAATGTTATTTACTTAGCGAGGGTGCTAGTAGGTGACTCGTTAGGATAACAGCTGCGAGCGGCTGCAAGTGATAAGACACATCCGAGTCTACAAGACAGGTTACATCATACATGCTATAAAGCCGTAACACATACATAAATTGCAGAGTGAAATTAAATAACACGCGGATACAAGGATTGGACAATTTATAGAAGCTTTAGGATTTCTGTGACCAATAAAGAGAAAGTTTGTCTGCAGCAAATACAATACTGAAAATTTATTTTTATTCACGCCTCGTGCTTATAAAGTATTTTGTTAGAAATTCCTTGCAAATGGTATTGTGAACAAAATGAAAATTAATTCTCTAATTAAATTTTGTTCTTTCTCGTCTTCTGTTGTATTTTCCTTCATTTTTAATCACTGAACTCCTGCTGCAACAGCTCCGAGATAATATTTTAGAAAGGATTAACTTGCCAGCGAACACAATTCACGCTGAGCACAGACACTGCTTTCAGTAAATATATCGGACTTTTATTCCAGCTTATGTTACTTATATTTATATTCCTAGATAGTTTAGAAGTATAGGTAAGCATTATGTTTGTTCCAATACATCAGGTTAAAATCATTTCCAGCAAATTGAAATGTTTTTCTTTACGCAAATAAACTATAGCCTACTGCAAGAGTATGTAATAAATGGATAAGCTTTACCTGTTATGGCAAAGGTTCGTAAGTTTTATCGCAAAATGTTTATTCGCTTTCCAATGTTGGTTAGGTTAGAAATTCACACCTATCGCTAATAAATAATTGTGAATAATAATGAGGCAAACATTCTCCGCAGTATAGAGAAGGTTATGTGGGGAGCATACTCAAGTAATCCTACTCTATAGTAAATGGTCTTGAGAAGTTTTAGATAAGTTAAAAATACATAGAAAGGGACGTGAAGATGCCCTTCTCTGTGGGAGAAACATGGGACATATCTCTTTTTATGAGAATGGCCTTGTGTCCGCTTACAGACCGAATAAAAAGCTTGAGCAAACTTCATTGGATGCCACTCGTGTCATGTTTTTGAAATCGATAATAGCGTACCTGCTCACAATGCCGAATAAATAGTTTGGGAAAAATTCATTGGATGCTTCTCGTGGCATGTTATTGAGTTCGATAATAGCGTACCTGCTCACAATACCGAATAAATAGTTTGGGAAAACTTCATTGGATGCTTCTCGTGGCATGTTATTGAGTTCGATAATAGCGTACCTGCTCACACAATGCCGAATAAATAGTTTGGGAAAACTTCATTGGATGCTTCTCGTGGCATGTTATTGAGTTCGATAATAGCGTACCTGCTCACAATGCCGAATAAATAGTTTGGGAAAACTTCATTGGATGCTTCTCGTGGCATGTTATTGAGTTCGATAATAGCGTACCTGCTCACAATGCCGAATAAATAGTTTGGGAAAACTTCATTGGATGCTTCTCGTGGCATGTTATTGAGTTCGATAATAGCGTACCTGCTCACACAATGCCGAATAAATAGTTTGGGAAAACTTCATTGGATGCTTCTCGTGGCATGTTATTGAGTTCGATAATAGCGTACCTGCTCACACAATGCCGAATAAATAGTTTGGGAAAACTTCATTGGATGCTTCTCGTGGCATGTTATTGAGTTCGATAATAGCGTACCTGCTCACAATGCCGAATAAATAGTTTGGGAAAACTTCATTGGATGCTTCTCGTGGCATGTTATTGAGTTCGATAATAGCGTACCTGCTCACAATGCCGAATAAATAGTTTGGGAAAACTTCATTGGATGCTTCTCGTGGCATGTTATTGAGTTCGATAATAGCGTACCTGCTCACACAATGCCGAATAAATAGTTTGGGAAAACTTCATTGGATGCTTCTCGTGGCATGTTATTGAGTTCGATAATAGCGTACCTGCTCACACAATGCCGAATAAATAGTTTGGGAAAACTTCATTGGATGCTTCTCGTGGCATGTTATTGAGTTCGATAATAGCGTACCTGCTCACAATGCCGAATAAATAGTTTGGGAAAACTTCATTGGATGCTTCTCGTGGCATGTTATTGAGTTCGATAATAGCGTACCTGCTCACAATGCCGAATAAATAGTTTGGGAAAACTTCATTGGATGCTTCTCGTGGCATGTTATTGAGTTCGATAATAGCGTACCTGCTCACAATGCTGAATAAATAGCTTCAGAAAACTTTACTAGATGCTTCTCGTAGTATGTTTTTGAATTCGATAATAGCGAATCTTCTTTTTTGAGGTTTGGGAAAAGAATTAGACGTTTACATACTTTAATTCATAAATACCTTGGCATTATAAATAGAAGCTAGGCGATTGAGGATGGGCGGGAGAGAGAGTTTGTGAGTAGTTAACCCAGTGCCAAGTCAAGGTTATAGGCTACAATACTTACATATTTGAAGTTGCTGTGGTTCGCCGCCATGTTCCTGAAACAAAGAGAATTCTAATTACGGTAGGCCATTGTACTTCTAATGATAATGCTGCAAAACATTGTCACTATAGGGTTTTACAATAAACAATAACAAGTATGTATTTGTTTTTGCCAAATTCAAGTTAATTTTCAAATATAAAAGTAGGCGTGTTTTAGTCCCAACACTATACTGTATATAAATACACGAATTTCCTAACTCTCTAGTGCAGACATTAAAGAAAATAATAAATCCTACGTCATTGTAAGAGGCTACTTCAATGGTTCGGGCAGAATATTATAACATATGATTTAGTGATTAGTTATAATTTAACAAAATAACAACTATGATGTCATATTAACGTACGCTTATACAATTAATTAGGTCAGGATAAATTGTTTTAACATTGCTTGAATAATAGGTTAAGTATAATAACAAGAGGCCTACCCAAATGATAAGCTTAGGTTATATCAAAGCATTATCATATGCTTGAATAATAGGTTAGGTTTAATAACAAGAGGCCTACCCGAATGATTAGGTCAAGTATAATAACAAGTAGACCTACCCAAATGATTAGGTTAGGCTATATAAAAGCATTATCATATGCTTGAATAATTAGGTCAAGTATAATAACAAGTTAGCCTACCCGAATGAATAGGTAAGGTTATATTGTATTGATATATGCTTCAAGTATTAGTTCGTTATGGTGTAGTAACATATGTTATTATTATTAGGTTAAGTTATTATAACAAGTAGGCATAAGGCTAAACGTACGACTAGGATTTATAGTTAAATGTACCCGAATGATTAGGTTTATATTATTCAATTACATTTCACGTGAGCTACTAGTTTTTTTACTAAAAACATTCGTACACATGTTACACTTGCCTATAGTAGCACTTACTTTTGTTATTGTCCAGTGCAGTCGTTTCGGGAGATGTAGGCCATTCATTGTCAACTTTGGGACACACCTCCCGAAACAACCGTCCTCAACAATCATAAAAGTAAGAGCTATTATAGGCAAGTAGTGTAACATATGTACAAGTGTGATTAGGTTAAGTTATCATAACAAGTACTTGAATCATAATGTTAATGCTAGGTTATTTTAATATGTAGCCTACTTGAATGGTTAGGTTAGGTTACAATAGGTTATATACCTACTAGATATCAATTTTTTTTTTTTTTGTAAATTACAATCGTTCCTGATATTCTGGCCTGCAAGCTTCACTGACCTTGTAAATTCACCTTCTTGTATTAGGCTTTAAGCGAGAGAGTTCATGTGACTAAGAGTTATGTGCCTATTAGAATTTTAAACTTTTTAAAACTCTCCTACAAAATGATGGCAAAAAATTGTTTTATTAATTATTCAATCCGTTTTATTAGTTCACACTTTCCTTATTTCTTATGCAAATCATCAGCCGTTAATAAAATACTACTTATTCATCCACTCAACATCAAATACATTTTTTAAACATGTAGTCGATGACACTTGATGTTAATACAGTTTTTATAAATATTAAAACAATAATTAAATTTAATAATGTATTACCTAATTTTAGTTTTATATTTCAGAAAAACCTTTCACGAAAGGGGCAAGGTATGCAATATAGTTATTTCGTCCCATTTCGCTTACAATAAGTAAAAACATACGATTTCAAAAAATAGCTGATTTTATGTTATAACAGCTGTTTTAACGATTAGGTTATATTACTTAATTTATATTAATTGTAATTATTTAATAAAAAGTAACTAAGATAAAATTTTTGTTTCTTGACCTAAGTAGGGTTGACTTAATTGTGTTTATTACTTTTTTTTTATAAACTAAATAGAGAAAATATCTATAAATAGGCTATCTAGCCCTAAACCTCTTTAATTTGGTAAACTATGGTAGTAACCATCGTTTATTCTTTATTTTCTAATAAATCTGTTCTAAATTGTTCAGAATTGTAGGAATAAAAGAAAACTCTTGACGATATATAAAGAGCTTGAAATTGGCTGTAATAGGGATTCCTAGTACTGCCATTATTAGCGGCGTGAGAATCCTACTGCATTCATATAACAAGGGCATTTCTCAGAACTGCAAAAAGAACAAATTGCTTGTAATAAAATAGTTAAATTTGTATAAAATTTTAAATGCCATTGAAAAATTTTATGTTGAAGTATTTATCAGAATTTTATTATTGTACACGAGTGTTCTAGGTAGGAATTATCTGAAAAATTGTTTTGTAATCCGTACATTGTCTATAAGTTTCACACCCACGTACACGGTCTTGTGCAATGGATTTACAAAATTATAACATGCTAATATAAAGTATTTCATATTGAGTGGGTGCACCGGTGGAGACGAGGCACCACAGGCAGCAATCTTCTTTAAACGCGCGTCTTGAAGTACTAAAGAACATATGTAAGTGTACACATGCGATGGGCGTTTTCAACTGGAGACGCGTCGTAACGCGCGTCTGAGAGTTTAGTCGTGAACGTGGTCAGTTCCCAAGGTCAATGGCTACGTACAGCGCGTAAGGTTTAACGGTGTCTCTGGTTAGCAGTTTGACTACTAGCCTAAATGAAAACATTAAACATTACATATACGTCTCTTTCGTAATCGCGTCTCTTTCTTTGCAGAAGCAGAGCAACACATTTAAAGATCAAGTCAACATCAAACTATTACAGTTGATCCCGCACTGCAGCCCAGTCCAGCCTAGCGATCTCAAGGTCAGAGACGCGGTTAAACCTCACGCACTGTACACACGAGAGTGTTGCATCGCGCGTTACACGTGCGTAGCCTTAGTAAGAAGGAAGAGGTAAGAATTGCCGACAGTTACCAAAGTACCTGTCAGCCCCCCCCCCCAACACTCACTGCCACAACCCAGTTTTGATCTCGATAGTCACGGTGGGCAACATGTGAGCAGAAAAATGTTTTCTATATTGAGTGAGTGAGCAAAAACCTAACCTAACATAAGAATTATTTCCATAACTTGTTCATGAGTGTTCCCGTCGGAGCAGTTCGAGATGACCCTATTTGGAGGAATTCGACTGCACCCCCAAATCCAAACAAAGCCTAGACCTTTCGTTGTACTAATGCATTACTAAAGCGACAACTAATTTTGCCGCTAAGATAAGGTTAGGCCATACAGTCACAGATACAATGTTAAGGAAACTACACTGTGTAAACTTTGTGAATTTGAGGAGGAAAAGCTGGGCCAAATACTGCTTGACTTTTTGAGTTCCGGCGACTCTCCTCACAGACACGGGGCAGAACATCGGCTTGTGGAGATTTTCGGGCACTGGCAGCGGCAACATACGAAGGACACCACCTCATCGGGTTTACATGATCTCGTCAGCTCGCAACAAGTGGAAACATTATAAAAATTCCATTTTATACCATAATTATGGTTTAGAATAAACGGTCTTACTCGGTTCATATGGTATCCCAGATAAGTAACGTGGCTAGTTTTAGCATCCATAGAGAGCGCCACATAGCTTAGCGAATAGGGGAATAGTAGTACGAATAGGGGAATAGCGAATAGGGGCCCCACTACACTTCCCCTACTTGAACAGTAAACCTGAAAGTCGTTGTCGTCTTCAGTAATATAGGCGGGGGTGGAAGGTGATTAGGCAAAGACCGTTCTGCGAACATTTACGCGGATGTACACATAGATCACTTATAGAATTTCGTATTTAATCTACTGAAGCGCCTTCACGAGTACCGCGTGGACAATTGACGCAACCCGCATGACGGCAGAAAAGGTTTTTTACCTATACTAGTACAGACGATCGGTCTAGTGTCAGATTACGTGTAAATACTTATAAAGCTGTCTAACTGGATTGAAGTTACCGTGTGGCCGCCCAGACTGTATCTTGTATTGCCTTGATAACTCATGAGCGCGAGGGCAGGTTGGCAGATAAAGCTCCGGAACCAGGTCAGCGCGAGTGTGAGTGTGTGAGGGTCGCCTAATCCTTAATGAAACTCTTATCAGTCTGGACTATATTACAGTTTGAAATGAAAAGCTACTGTTTCATTCTTTTTTGTTCTTCTTTGCCAAATAACCCTGCTTCTTACATGCTCATTTTGTACTAGAAGTTAAACAAATCTTTCCATAATAAACCCTAATCAAAATACCTTCCATTACCACCATCAATAAAAATAAGTTTCTTTCGATCTTGAATAGTTTAATACTTCAAAATCTTAATTTATCTTTTATAAATTCTTATTTCAAAATATTACTTCTTCATTGAAAGCGTCTTTAACAAAGGTATTTACGTTTTTACTCTTTGACTTAAATCATATTAAAAATCATCTGTAGTGTTGGAGTGTTATCTTCCGTCAGAAGTCACAGATGTTATTTTGCTTCACTAGCCACGTAGACAACCTAATCCTAACTCGTCTCGCAACGATTCTTGCAACGTCTAAATATAGCAATGTTTCCTTAACACATTCTCAGGTTAGTTTTATAATATCTCCCTTAATAACGTAACCTTTTCGTGGTTTCATACAAAGGTCACTTAGACGTCTTCTCTTTCCGATCGACAAAATAGTCTTCAGAAGCCTTACAAGTATCTTCCGCTCCCCTTTTCCATTCCACATATATATTTATCTTTCTTCAAATATATTCCACCGGTCATTGGTTGTAGTTCAACTGCATCACTTGTTCCTTTCCCTCTCTAAAACTAAAATCTTCCTCCACATCTTTTTCTTTCCAAACATAAACAGAATTTTTGTCCGGGTGGTACATATGCCCCCAAAATATTCTACATATTTAACTTTATCATGTGTATTTATTTAGTACAAAAAAAATTTTAGGTTACCCAGACTTGGAAGCGTTTAGTAACCCTAGCACTTCCACGCACGGACACTCTCACACGCGCTGACAACCCGCTTACCGTCGATGGTTTTCCAAGAGGCACTCACTAGGCCTTAGACTACGAAACTAAAATTGTTAAAATGTATGTTTAGGAAATATTTACTGACATTTTGGAATTATACGGATTATTAATTGGAAATAGAGGATAATCCGACGAAATTATGTAGATATTTAACTAATATTAAAAGTAATTCAATCGATATAGAAAATCGATGTTTAATAATTGATTGTTATGTCAAGGAATAATACTATAGAATCTCAAAAATTGTCAGTAAAATTATAATAATGTTACAGTTTAAAAGTCATTCTTTTTTACACAAATGGGTGTAAGATGAATCATCGACAGCAGGTAGTCCGCAGGGCCGAGACAACTCAAGTGTGTGTATGCGCGAGGGTCGCCTAATCCTCTGGGCCGTTCAAGACTTTTGTTTCAGGATATTGGTTTCTGAAAACAATATATATTTTCAATGTTTCTTGTATTGCTTTTTACAATGTTCCTTTCTTCATTTTCTTGAATGTTCCTCATTTGCTACAACAATAACATTTGTACGTCTGATTCGGCCTCTATAGATAATATTCTGACGGTTCACTATATACACTTCTTCACTCTAACTTTCCACCTGTTTGTAGCCATTGTAGACTTACAAGTTTATAATCATTGTTATTTATTAACTAACAGCATTCAGGCATTTTATTGTGTAGTTTAGATGTGTTTACAAAAAATGTTTTTATTTTGTCGTTTTATAGACTATTAAATCACGTGTGTGTGTGTGTTGTGTGTGTGTGTGTGTGTGTGTGTGTGTGTGTTGTTTGTGTGTGTGTGTGTGTGTGTGTGTGTGTGTGTGTGTGTGTGTATGTGTGTGTGTGTGTGTGTGTGTGTGTGTGTGTGTGTGTGTGTGTGTTGTTTGTGTGTGTGTGTGTGTGTGTGTGTGTGTGTGTGTGTGTGTGTGTGTGTGTGTGTGTGTGTGTGTGTGTGTATGTGTGTGTGTTTCTGTTGTGTGTGTGTGTGAGTGTGTGTGTGTGTGTGTGTTGTTTGTGTGTGTGTGTGTGTGTGTGTGTGTGTGTGTGTGTGTGTGTGTGTGTGTGTGTGTGTGTGTGTGTGTTGTTTGTGTGTGTGTGTGTGTGTGTGTGTGTGTGTGTGTGTGTGTATGTGTGTGTGTTTCTGTTGTGTGTGTGTGTGTGTGTGTGTGTGTGTGTGTGTGTGTGTGTGTGTGTGTGTGTGTGTGTGTGTGTGTGTGTGTGTGTATTGTTTGTGTGTGTGTGTGTGTGTGTTGTTTGTGTGTGTGTGTGTGTGTGTGTGTGTGTGTGTGTGTGTGTGTGTGTGTGTGTGTGTTGTGTGTGTGTGTGTGTGTGTTTTCAATATTAGGTTCCTAAAAAGATTAACATAGTATCAAAACGTCAAGAATTGTATTAAAAACTGTTTGATGTTCTAACTTCTCTATAATTGGTCATGAAATAATTTATTTTACTTACTTATAAAAATATATTAAAAAGTTCATATTTATACAAATTCTTACTTCTATTACTTCACAATCCCCCCCCCATATAAATCTTATACATATTTTCAATTGTTAATAAAATACTTTTTAATCATCCACTCAGGTTGAAATGCATTTTTAAAATTTGTAGTAGACGGCACTTTATGTTAATACAATTTTTTCAAATATTAATTCATCAGTTAAATAATTAACTACTTCTAGTTTCATATGGGAGAAAAACTATACATAAAAGGGTCAATGTATGCAAATAGGTATTTAGATCTATTTGGCTTAAAATAAGTGATAACATATGTTTTCATAAAACAGCTGATTTTACGTTATAGGTTATGTTACTATATTTATACTAATTGTAATTATTTAATAGAAAGTAACTAAAATAAAACTTTTGTTGACCTAAATAGGTATTGTCTTTTTTTTGTTTTTAATACTTGTTACAATACTGTTGTCAACATCACTGCTTTCCAAAACTTTCCCTATATACGTGGACAAATCGCCAAGAATGACGTTAAACGTATACAAATATTATTTATAACATCATAAAGATAGAAATTAGGATTACAAAAATAATATAACTTCCCATGACACGATAAGGCGTCTGATGCAGGTGAGAATGCATACTTGTATGACGTCATCAGATTGGAACGTACGACAGCAATCAGCAAAAGGAACAACTCAGGATCGGGTGAGTTACACAGGGAGCGAACAGAACGTTGATTGAACGAACGGCGCTGCAGAGTTTATTGGTTAAATTTAGACGAGAACTTGTTTTGCTTTTACGCGATACTTTCCATACGTATCTGCCAGAAACCATCACTGTTACCACAGACCATTACACATCTCAGAAGAAGGGAAAAATTGAAACAAAAAGACACAAAGAGAATAATGAAATAAGGTAATTATGACATACACAATATCAAATACAGAAGAACTACTTGGAAAAACAAAAAATAAAGAAATATAATACATTTTTAAAAAGAACTAGGAAATATAAAATAATTTATCTTTAGATCAATACCGATGCATTATCCAAAAAATATTCAATGCAAACTTAGGAAAAAGGACAAGTGGAAACACGTCAGATACAGAGAATCAAATAAGAAAGAACTAAAAATACAAAATCATTTCTATGGTCTATACAGACACATAAGCCCATAAACATTAATTAGAAACTCATAAAAAGGAAAATAAATTCCACAGAGACAGTAAGAAAATAATAAACAGATTAAATAAAACAAAATAAAACTATTTAAAAACAAACAAAATTTTAAAAATGTATTTAAAAGCACTAAGAAGTATAAAATAATTTTATTAGATCCATACGGACTCATAGGTCCAAACAAACTCAATAAAAACTCAGGGGAAATATAAAACAAAGAGGTATATTGGAATAATTATATAAAAAAAAGACAAAATATTATATTTAAACTCAGGGGAAATATAAAACAAAGAGGTATATTGGAATAATTATATAAAAAAAGACAAAATATTATATTTAAACTCAGGGAAATATAAAACAAAGAGGTATATTGGAATAATTATATAAAAAAAGACAAAATATTATATTATATTTTTTTTTTGTTAAAAAATAAATAATATTCCTACATAAGCATATCATATACAATTGTACAATCATTACATATTCATATTAGCATACAATTGTCCAAATATAAGATGAATATTAATTAGATATGAAAATGTTTATATAATTAAAAATTTAAAAAAACTAGGAAATGTGCATAGAACAATCATTAACTATTTCATCGCACAATAAAATGACCGTTGCGAATTTACGCGCATAAATATTTGACCCAATAGATGTTCCAACCTAGTAACTAAATGTTCCATAAGCGTTACCCTGCTCCCTGGATTCAAAATTGTATCTTCGTAAAAATACACAGAAGAAATAAAAAAACTACCACCAAATATAATATTATGTTCACTCTACGTGGAATAAAGAAAGCCCGTATCTACAAGTTTATCTATGAATTATGACATGGAATAAATCTATAAAGGATGTGTTTATAATGTAAGAGGGGAAGATTTGCTCTGTTCTAGTTGTTACAAACCAATGACACAGTGATCTCTTCCCCTTAATACGGGTCATTAAGCATCAAGATTACTCGTAATATTTAAACAAGTCTCCGCTACTTCGTGCCGTTAATTATACTTTTGCGATTGCAAACATCTGTTACGATAATATGGTAATTGTATTCTTGAATTTTGTAGTCCATTACGTTCCGTGAATCTTATTATTCACTTAAACAATAGTTTATGACTATCCGAACTTTAAATTTTGTAAATTTGTTAAACTTACTGAGATAGAACGTTTTCGATCGCTAGTTGGCGATCTTCATCGGTGTCTTCTGCTTGACCCGACATCTCCAAGCATCGACGTATCTGTGCCAGTAAATGATTTTGTATGTGTGTGTTGTTTGTGAGTATCTTGGGGTTTTCTATGTGTTGTAGGAAAATTACACTTAAGACACTACTAATAGGACTTTCCATGGGTAGGCAATCTGGTTGTGAAATATAAGTTTGAGCTGTGGGTGAAATAAATTTGTTTGGTGCTGGTTTGGAGGGTGTTTTAAATTTCGGAGACCTGGGTTTTTGGTATGTTGTTCTGTATTAACTAGGTCTCTAGGATGTTGGTTTCGGATACGGATATGTTGATGTACATATTTGTTATGCAGATCGCCACATAGCGATCAAAAACGCTCTGTCTCAGTAATTATTTACAAATTAAAATTTAAAGTTCGGATAGTGATATACTAAAGTTAAAATGATTAACTATTATTCAATTTTCACCATAAAAATGTTTAACGAACATATAAAAATGTCACTTCATTTATATCCCGAACATTTATCAGAGTGTACATTAGTCACTGATGCTGGCAATATTGCTGTCGAAACGCGATAGTTAAATTAAAAATAGCAATTCTAAGAACTGAATAATAGTGCTTTGTGTGTATAATACAACAAATGGATCTCACAATCTAAAATCAAGACGAAATCATTAAAAACACGTTAACGTTTGCAGAAGTTGACATTTATCTGGGAAAGAACTTGTTACGCATTTGTATTAAGTGGCATAGTTTCGAACATTTTACACAATATTAAGCCACTGTTGGAGGAAAGGACTCAAGGGGACGATGGCACAAACAACTGGGTAAATGCACCTATGCGAATCAGAGGGTTAGAATCCCACAAATTTCTGAAGCTATGCTAACAATTTAAATGATTACAAAGGGGACGTAATTATGTACTGATTAGGCCCTATAAGCGGTCTGAGAGGACAAGGGGGTAGAATTCCCATTCCTGTTTCTTTTTTTAAACACGTTTTATCTTGAATCCTCTAAAAGTCACCCCTCCCCTAATTACTGACTACAACCCTGGCAACACCCTCCCGAATTCCTGGACCACGCCTCTAGATTCAACAATAGTTAGCAGAACGTTGCGAACAAACAACGTACATACGCACAACTGTTCTGCAGTTTTTTCACTTTAAATAAATAACCACTAAGAAATCTTTTTATTCTAAAGCCTTCGTACGTTTCGACTGCAAAGCAATCTTCTTCAAAGGAAATTATTACAAATTAATGCGTGTGTTCTTGTATGTATTACAAAAATGGGTAATTATTCACTTCATTCTATTAGCTCACACTCTTCTTATATATTTTGTTCAAATTTTAATTCGTTCGTAAACTACTTTTTATTCAACCACTCAACTTCAAATACATTCTTTACACTTGTAGTGGATGACTTGTAGTGGAGGCTTTATTACAGTTAAAAAAAATATTAGTTAATTAATTTAAGTTAAAGAACCAATTCTAGTTTTATACGGGAGAAAAACTCTTCACAAAAGAGGCTAATTATGCAATATAGTTATTTCCTCCCTCTTGGCTTAAAGTAAGTGATAACATATAATGTCATAAATCAGCTGATTTTATGTTATAGGTTATGTGCCAGAGCAGTTGTTTTAAAGCATAGGTTATGTTACTTTATTTATATTAATTGTAATTCTTTAATAAAATATAACTAAAATTATGTTTTTCTTTGTTGAGCTGAGTAGGAAATGACTTTAAAAATTTGTTGTTTACATTACTTGTTTGTAATAAATTCCTCTGAATTTAAATTTAAATCTCACAAAAATAAACTTCAATTTGTTTGTTCTGGCGTGACTGCATTTTCATGACAGAAAATATATCCAGCATCCCTAAGGTTCTAGCAATTCCGTGCATAGCCTGCTCCTTATGCGAATTGTTACCTTTCCTAGAAACAAGACATTTATGATATTACAATGCACTATTAGCTTTGTGAATACAATTAGAGCAATTAGTAACGACGCGACGTGTAAATAAGGATTCGATCAATGGTTACAGCACGCAAATGATGTTTACAAAACAAACTTTCGCATGAACTAAACAGCCATCGTATTTTACTAAGAATATGTTTTCTAGAAATAGTAACCCTACAGCTCTCGTCAACGTTTGAGCATAGCTTGTGAGTAAAGGTGTTGAAAATTATAAACAACTCATAAATTATTTATTTTCTCACAAACATTTCAGTGAGACATCCCTGTCGGTTAGTATAACTACACAAATTCTAAACTACACTCATCACAGACTCGGAAGCGCCTAGAGGATTAGGCTACCCTCACACACTCACTCGCGCTGAGCCGGTCCGGCGTCCTGCCGACAATGAGTCAGCTACTAAGGATTTACTCTACAAGAGTAGAATTTTTAAACTGTAACATTTAGGCAATTTTACATAATACATTGATTCAACATTATTCTTTGGAAATATATGTCAAACACGACGCAATTATCAGTCGTGTATGAATGAAGTATATGAAAGTATATGAAGAGTAATATACTTTATTAACTTCGTTAATAAAGTATGTGAAAAAATAATTATAGTGAAAATGTTGTAAAAAATTCTAGTAACAATCTCTGGTAGTGACAACATGACATAATTACGTCTGTTTTCCCTCTATTTCCAAGAAATATGGAGTAGAATAAAAACAGTAAAAATAGCCTAAATACAACAGTTGCGCCCATATGAAATTCTGAAGGAGGGGTTGGATGTTCACACTTAACAATTCAAGTCTTGTCCTTGTTTAACCCATTACAGGTAAAATTTTATAAACTGACACTTGGCTCTTAATTAGGAATTGTGTATTCGTAGTCTAGAAAACATCAGGTGCTGTAGTCATGCCTCGTCGAGGCCATACCCGTCCCAACCCTTGGACAATCCTATTTGCACGCTTCCGTGAACGCCCTCTTTACATTTGCTGTCATTTTTACTATACTTCAAAAAAGTATTTATAATCAACTGAATAATAACCCAAGGACTAATAATAAAGTCCAAGGGTGGGGTTTTTTTAAAATGACCTGCGAGCACCTCCAACCTTCCTTCGTCCTCGATCTTTCGTCCAGGCCTGCAACCCCTAAGTGCAAGGTTATAGAATTTTACCTATACTTGTTATAAAGTACTAGACCATGGTGAACACATTAAACTAATTACTCGTAGTTTTTATTGATTTTAATAGTAACATGTAATATTAAAACAAAAATATGTAAACATTCAAGGGTAAAACAATATTTTGTAATATCTTTCAGCCCCAAGTTATGTTCTACAATTCACCAATTTTCAAAACAATTTTTTTCGAAAAAATGCACTAGTCTACATATAACGCTTAGATAATTTTTTTTTAAGCTACAGAGCCACGACCTGCCATTGTCTTCTGGCATGGGCGCCATTGGTTTAGAATGTGTGTAGCTATAGTTACTGACGATGATGATAATGATGATGACTGTTATTAAAACGCTTTTGAGAAAATATATTACTGATTGGGGGCTTCAAGTGGGACATTAAGTAATAGTTTTAAATAATAAAATCCCGTTAAAAATAAAACTTTACAAACGTTGAAGTAATAACAAGTCAGACCCTCGTTTACGCCCTACTTACTACTCCAGAGACAAAAGCAATTTATTTATAAGTGAAATGCTGACAGAAAAATCGTATTTTCCATTCTTTAACAAACTCTCTCTCCACTTATTTAGAGTCTGCTATACGTCAAGGGCGTTATTTAAATTATACACTTTGCTACGCGAACGGAATTATAAACCCCAAACATCTTTGAGGGGGAAAGGGGGGAAGGCTGAGCGAGGTTTAACTTTAATAACAGTGGAGGGAGTTAAAAGGTGATGCTTATAACCGCATCGCGAAACCGGAAGTGAGATGAAAACCATTTCCGGTTTGTTTCATCAGTACGTTTTTTTTTAAATTTGGAAAAACATGATACAAGAGTTTGAAGATTAAAAATTTGTGAAGTGATTTTAAAATAATTAGCTTTCTTTAACACATATCTGATCTATTATTTTGGAGTTAACTTAAACAAATTATACAATATTTTAGTTTTAATAAATAATTACAATTAATGTAAATAAAGTATCATAGCCTATGCATTATAACAGCTGTTCTGCCACATAACCTATAACATAAAATCAGCTGTTTAATGAAATCACATGTTATCACTTATTTTAAGCCGAATGGGGGTACCTATATTGGATACCTTGCCCCTTTTGTGAAACGTTTTTTCCCTTATATAACTAAAATTATTTAAATTTACTTAATGAATTAATATTTTGAAAAACTATATTAACACCCGCTATCATCCCCTACAAGTTTAAAAAAAATGTATTTGAACTTGAGTGGATGAAATAAGGTATTTATTAAGGACTGTACAAGATTCATATAAGGAGGTTGTGAACTAAAAGAATGAATTGAAAGATACATATTTTATTTTTTTGAAAACTTTTACAATAAATAAATTATTACAGTGCAAGTAAATATTTACTGTAGGCACCTTAATTTAACTTATGGGTTTATAAATCTACATATTTGTACTAAAACCTACAAACTAACTACATATTTGTATAAATCTACTAATTGTAATAACAAATAATAACTAACTGTTTTATAACACATATATAATTAGTATTTTACGATGTTATAAAACAACTTGAACAAAATGTTACACACAATTAAAATTGTCGTTGTTCATTGCAGATCTGAAGATGACGAAGGTTCGAAATATAGAAGAGTTTAGTTGTAAAAGAAAGGTTTAACTTCAGATAAAAAAGACTGCGTTGTCTAACAGTTTAAATACTGCACATTATCTTATAATTGACGGTTTCATCTACAAAAATATATCATCAAATATGTCAACGCAACTAGTGAAAATCGTAACAAAGAAATTAAAATAATGTTTAAATAAATATCCAGCAATGTGTACAAAATTGAAATTACTGCATTATTAAAATATATTTTATAGCTAAAGTAGATTATATTCTGGTGAAAACGATATATTTAAAAAAAAGATAAATGGTGAAAACGTATAGAATGTAGGCCTACATTAACATGGAATGTAAAAACAGTAACTCCATTTGACCGACGCTAGCATTGTCAACGTACACAAATACCTCACAACAAAATCAAATTGACAAAAGTAAGGAAATATCAGAACCTAAGCACATGTAGAAATATAGGGTAAAGTGGAATAGTAAACCCCCTCACTTTATTTATCAAACAATGACCTAACATCTCTGGTAAAACCTAGAAATAGTTATGCCTTGGAATTCTACTACAGGAAAAGTATCAAAGGTGTACTATACGACGAGTGTTAGGAGTTTAACCCCACCTCCTGCTGTCGTCAGACCGATTCACATGTGCTTTGTATTGCACAACAGTGACACCGCGCTGGAGAAATGTGAATCCGCCTTTCTGAAGGCAACGGATTTCATCGCGTGAGCACCTTTAACTAGATGTCTTGCGGAACGTCGTGAAGCCTGGGTAGGAGAAATGCAGCGGAGGAGTGGGGACAGCCGAGGCTGGAGGGGTGACGGAGACCGACCAGTGTTTAGCTACTAATCTACGAACTTATATTGGCTCGCTAGTACAACAACCGAATATACAAGGTTACGGCTCGAGACAGACTGGCGCTTCGCACTCCCCACCACTACAAAAAAGGTGCAGACTGCTTTCGCCTATGAAGGTCACGCTTCACCAAGAAACACAAGCCCTATAGCTACTGCTCTTGCTGCAGAAAGTACAGGTGAGATTTAACTCTGAATATTCACATAATAGGGTATACATTTGTTATTTATGTTACTTACAATTATTTCTCCAACAGATGGGTTCATGTCCGTGCAGGGCCAAGTCACTAGCCAAAGGATTCGACCCTTATGTGGAGCAAACGGAGAGTGAATAAAGTTCAGATAGCACTTCCTGGACCCAACTAATTAGACGGGGTGAGGAAACCTGGCCGCTCGGAAGGTTTTACTGGTCCCGAGTAGTTACGGAAAAACGAGTAAAACCGTCGCGTCCCAGAGGTGGCCAGTTCAGACCTCACAGTAAGTCTTTCGGGCTCCCACGACGAGCCTTGGCACCAAGCCTATTTCGGCCCTGACGATAGTCATAAGTTAAAGGTTATATTCTAGGAGGATTGTCTCGTATGCCAGCCTGTAGATTCTCCTAATTCGCAAACATCTTTGACAAGGGAGTGAGTCGAAAGGCTTGCACTCAGAGTCACCATTTTTCTTACCACGAGTCTTGGCAAGAAGCCTTCTATTTCGCCCTGACGATAGTCATGAGTTAAAGGTTATATTCTAGGAGGATTGGTCTCGTATGCCAGCCTGTAGATTCTCCTAATTCTCAAAGATCTTTGCGTATCTTTGACAAGGAAGAGAGTCGAAAGGCTTGCACTCAGAGTCACCATTTTTCTTACCACGAGTCTTGGCAAGAAGCCTTCTATTTCGGCCCTGACGATAGTCATGAGTTAAAGGTTATATTCTAGGAGGATTGATCTCGTATGCCAGCCTGTAGATTCTCCTAATTCTCAAAGATCTTTGCGTATCTTTGACAAGGAAGTGAGTCGAAAGGCTTGCACTCAGAGTCACCATTTTTCTTACCACGAGTCTTGGCAAGAAGCCTTCTATTTCGGCCCTGACGATAGTCATGAGTTAAAGGTTATATTCTAGAAGGATTGGTCTCGTATGCCAGCCTGTAGATTCTCCTAATTCTCAAACATCTTTGCGTATCTTTGACAAGCAAGTGAGTCGAAAGGCTGGCACTCAGAGTCACCATTTTTCTTACCACGAGTCTTGGCACCAAGCCTTCTGTTTCGGCCCTGACGATAGTCATGATTTAAAGGTTATATTCTAGGAGGATTGGTCTCGTATGCCAGCCTGTAGATTCTCCTAATTCTCAAAGATCTTTGCGTATCTTTGACAAGGAAGTGAGTCGAAAGGCTTGCACTCAGAGTCACCATTTTTCTTACCACGAGTCTTGGCAAGAAGCCTTCTATTTCGGCCCTGACGATAGTCATGAGTTAAAGGTTATATTCTAGAAGGATTGGTCTCGTATGCCAGCCTGTAGATTCTCCTAATTCTCAAAGATCTTTGCGTATCTTTGACAAGGAAGTGAGTCGAAAGGCTTGCACTCAGAGTCACCATTTTTCTTACCACGAGTCTTGGCAAGAAGCCTTCTATTTCGGCCCTGACGATAGTCATTAGTTAAAGGTTATATTCTAGGAGGATTGGTCTCGTATGCCAGCCTGTAGATTCTCCTAATTCTCAAACATCTTTGACAAGGAAGTGAGTCGAAAGGCTTGCACTCAGAGTCACCATTTTTCTTACCACAAGTCTTGGCACCAAGCCTTCTATTTCGGCCCTGACGTTAGTCACGAGTTTGAGGTTATATTCTAGGAGGATTGGTCTCGTATGCCAGCCTGTAGATTCTCCTAATTCTCAAAGATCTTTGCGTATCTTTGACAAGGAAGTGAGTCGAAAGGCTGGCACTCAGAGTCACCATTTTTCTTACCACGAGTCTTGGCACCAAGCCTTCTGTTTCGGCCCTGACGATAGTCATGAGTTAAAGGTTATATTCTAGGAGGATTGGTCTCGTATGCCAGCCTGTAGATTCTCCTAATTCTCAAAGATCTTTGACAAGGAAGTGAGTCGAAAGGCTGGCACTCAGAGTCACCATTTTTCTTACCACGAGTCTTGGCACCAAGCCTTCTATTTCGGCCCTGACGTTAGTCACGAGTTTGAGGTTATATTCTAGTAGGATTGGTCTCGTATGCCAGCCTGTAGATTCTCCTAATTCTCAAACATCTTTGCGTATCTTTGACAAGCAAGTGAGTCGAAAGGCTGGCACTCAGAGTCACCATTTTTCTTACCACGAGTCTTGGCACCAAGCCTTCTGTTTCGGCCCTGACGATAGTCATGATTTAAAGGTTATATTCTAGGAGGATTGGTCTCGTATGCCAGCCTGTAGATTCTCTTAATTCTCAAAGATCTTTGCGTATCTTTGACAAGGAAATGAGTCGAAAGGCTGGCACTCAGAGTCACCATTTTTCTTACCACGAGTCTTGGTACCAAGCCTTCTGTTTCGGCCCTGACGATAGTCATGAGTTAAAGGTTATATTCTAGGAGGATTGGTCTCGTATGCCAGCCTGTAGATTCTCCTAATTCTCAAACATCTTTGCATATCTTTGACAAGGAAGTGAGTCGAAAGGCTGGCACTCAGAGTCACCATTTTTCTTACCACGAGTCTTGGCACCAAGCCTTCTATTTCGGCCCTGACGATAGTCACGAGTTTGAGGTTATATTCTTGGAGGATTGGTCTCGTATGCCAGCCTGGAGATTCTCCTAATTCTCAAAGATCTTTGCGTATCTTTGACAAGGAAGTGAGTCGAAAGGCTGGCACTCAGAGTCACCATTTTTCTTACCACGAGTCTTGGCACCAAGCCTTCTATTTCGGCCCTGACGATAGTCACGAGTTTGAGGTTATATTCTTGGAGGATTGGTCTCGTATGCCAGCCTGGAGATTCTCCTAATTCTCAAAGATCTTTGCGTATCTTTGAGAAGGAAGTGAGTCGAAAGGCTTGCACGCAGAGTCACCATTTTTCTTACCACGAGTCTTGGCAAGAAGCCTTCTATTTCGGCCCTGACGATAGTCATGAGTTAAAGGTTATATTCTAGGAGGATTGGTCTCGTATGCCAGCCTGTAGATTCTCCTAATTCTCAAACATCTTTGACAAGGAAGTGAGTCGAAAGGCTTGCACTCAGAGTCATCATTTTTCTTACCACGAGTCTTGGCAAGAAGCCTTCTATTTCGGCCCTGACGATAGTCACGAGTTTGAGGTTATATTCTTGGAGGATTGGTCTCGTATGCCAGCCTGGAGATTCTCCTAATTCTCAAAGATCTTTGACAAGGAAGTGAGTCGAAAGGCTTGCACGCAGAGTCACCATTCTTCCTCAACATGGAACATAACACACTGGCGAAGATCCTAATACTTCCACCTGATTCACAACCCTAAAAGTGTCTCCATTTCTTCATGGAACAACCTCTATATTATTCTTCAAGTAGAGTAATTTAAAAATATTTTAAGATGATTTATTATTTAATAATCTTAATACTTATAGAAATTTACATAATTTGGTATTAAGTAATCTTAAGAAATTTGACTAAAATGTTTATGAAAATTGTTTTTGTATGTTGTAAAAATATAAATGTATCATTAACCACACACACAAGATTTAATGTATAAATGCCTAATGAATATAAATGTATCATTAACCACACACACAAGATTTAATGTATAAATGCCACATGAATATAAATGTATCATTAACCACACACACAAGATTTAATATATAAATGCCACATAAATATAAATGTATCATTAACCACACACACAAGATTTAATGTATAAATGCCAAATGAATATAAATGTATCAGTAACCACACATAATATTTATTGTATAAATGCCACATGAATATAAATGTATCATTAACCGCACACAATATTTAATGTATAAATGCCACATGAATATAAATGTATCAGTAACCACACACAATATTTAATGTATAAATGCCACATGAATATAAATGTATCATTAACCACACTCAATATTTAGTGTATAAATGCCACATAAATATAAATGTATCAGTAACCACACATAATATTTATTGTATAAATGCCACATGAATATAAATGTATCATTAACCACACACAATATTTAATGTATAAATGCCACATGAATATAAATGTATCATTAACCGCACACAATATTTAATGTATAAATGCCACATGAATATAAATGTATCAGTAACCACACACAATATTAAATGTATAAATGCCACATGAATATAAATGTATCATTAACCACACACAATATTTAGTGTATAAATGCCACATAAATATAAATGTATCATTAACCACACACAATATTTAATGTATAAATGCCACATAAATATAAATGTATCATTAACCACACTCAAGATTTAATGTATAAATGAAAGATAAATATAAATGTATCATTCTTAAAACCACACATGAGAAAGCAATGGTAGATACCTCGCTATAAATCCAAGGACCTCCTTTGTGGTAAATGTAACAGCCTTCAGCGTATAAAATAAATTTGCAGAGATAAGATTCAAAAACGATTTATAATTTTACGTAAAATAGCTAACGATATGTTTCTTTCTAACGCCCCTATTTACAACTATTTTATACGTTGTTACCAGCAGTACACGTCTTCCATGTTGCCTACTGTAAACCGCGGCCGCTTACAATACAACTGGGTCGAGGTCAGGTGTATTACTGACCGAAAACCATGACTCACAATGCACACGGGATTCGAGTTTTGTTTATTCACTGAACGAAAATAGCAGATGCAAACCCTTTTTTTACTCAACAATACAAACTTTCAATATACGAATAAATCGATATTCGCGCTCCTAAACTTCACCCATGGACTTGCATAACAGTAACGTCCCAAAGCTATATAAAATTATAAATATTGTATAAACAAATAATATAAATAAAAAAAGTTTAAAGTCAATCCCTACTTAGGACAACAAAAAATGTTTATTTTAGTTGCTTTTTATTAAATAATTACAATTAATATAAATAAACTAACATAACCTATGCGTTAAAACAGCTGTTCTATACAGCATTGCCTATACCATAAAATCAGCTGTTTTATGAAGATATATGTTATCTCTTATTTTAAGGCAAATGGGACGAAATAAATATTTTGCATACCTTTTCCCTTTTCTGAAAAGTTTTTCTCCCATATAAAACTAAAATTTATTCATTTTAAATTTAATTAAAGAATTAATATTTGAAAAAACTGAATTAACAAGTGTCAGCAATTTTAAAGAATGTATTTGAACTTGAGAGGATGAATAAACAGTATTTTTTAAACGATTACAAATTTGAACAAGATATAGGGAGAGTGAGCTAATAGAAGGAATTGAATAAAAATATTCGTTGTTAGAGATTTTTTAGTATTATTTATTTATTACTTAAGCGCTGTTCCAAATAAACATTGAAAACAAAACCATTAAGTTTTGTTCAGCAATACGCAAATTTAATTATTACCTATGATGACCAAAGTGAGGGACAAGAGGTCTTTAGCTAGCTTTAAGGTTAGGATATTTTTTCAGGTCAAGATATTTTTCAGGCAATACCCCTCCTTAACTTTTAGTTTAAGGATATCCTAGCAGGGTTTCTTTCTTGCCAGGGTTTTTCATCCCCCTCTTAGCGCGACACGGTACTGTTCCGTTACTATCTCCTGATTTTTCATTGAAAGAGGTCATCAGCTTGCCACATGGCCAATGAACCCAATGGGCCCATAAAATACCAATGGGCAAAAAAATAATAAAAATTACAAATTTAGAATTCTAATTTACACAACACTACTTGGAAATTTAAAAAAAACTAAAACCTTATAAACAAACAAAATTACATAACAATAAATAAACACAAATTACTATAGTTACTCGCTCTCGACAAGAAAAGCGAGGAATGAATTGGGATCCACCATTGATTTATTAGAGCTCAGAAGTAGTAGAGATACGAAAAGAAGCGGAAGACGGTGACGAGGAAGAAGAAGATGGTGATTAAAGATGAATATTTGGCGAGGAGTACCTGCCTCCCATCTTCGCCTCCTCCCCCCTGAAACTCTTCATCTATAGATCCTTGTACAGTCTACACTAGCTTATGAAACCACTACTCACACGAAACCTTTCCTCAATCCCCCTGGAAGACAGAGCCTCCGTCGGCTGAGTACATGACCCGTGGTAGCATTTCTGATAACTAAGCCCCGAGACCCGGAATGGTCGCCGGCCCGCTTTCCCATACCTCGTAGGCGAGTAGTGGGGCCACTACAGCTTGCTACGCCCTCAACAACTGTTGCGACTTACCGTCCCTTACAGACGTAGCGGGATACAGCCCAAGTTAATAGAGTACAATAGCAAATCCGTTTCTGATTTAGCAAAGAAAATACTCTGAAACTGTTAAATAGCCCGCCGCATGAACCTTCTCAAGTCCTACAAACCGTACTACTCCAACAGTGTCGCAATTGGTCTTTTTTTCACCAGGCTCAATTTCCATATTTTCTTTAGTCTATGATTTCATCCTCTTAATCTATCCATGACGTTCCTAGACGTTCCCTTTTTCTCGTGTTCGAGGTGCTCGACTCGGTCACCATACCATTTATCTTCAGCCTATCTTCTAAAATAGGGGGGGGGCGCCTAAGAGGTGAGACGTCCTCGCCGAGAGGTGTAACAGCGAGTAGGCAAGGCGCACTGAACTACGTCATTATTTTTGTACAAAGTTAAGTCTTGACAGAGCCTTGTTATTTATTGAGTTATTGTTATTGTGGTTGAACGTAACATCTCTGGAGCATAGATAAGATCCTCTCAATAAACTATTTTTGAATGCAGAAAACTATCTTGTAATAACATTATAGCATATGAATCCGAGTCCCAAGTCCTAGAATCCCTCAGCCTGTTAAATAAACTCGTGCCAATTGTTATTTTCGACAAAGTAAATTTTGTATTCTCCATTTCATTAAAAGACAATTTATATATTTATTACTTTTTGTGATATGCAATCTATCGTCACTTTGAAAATTACAATTTATATGTTTGTAATATTTTTAATTACAATAGTTTCTCAACTAATAATAATAGTTTGTTTTTAAAAACTATTAATTCAGTTTTAAGTTTAGTTATAACTTATAAGATATACGTAGGCCCAATTATGCAATACGTGGTCCGTGGCACAGGTCTGCAGACACCGAGTTAGGACTACTCATCTAAAAGCTATAGGAAAATGTGGTCCGTGCCACAGATCTGCAGACACAGAGTTAGGACTACTCATCTAAAAGCTATAGGAAAATGTGGTCCGTGCCACAGGTCTGTAGACACAGAGTTAGGACTACTCATCTAAAAGCTATAGGAAAATGTGGTCCGTGCCACAGGTCTGTAGACACAGAGTTAGGACTACTCATCTAAAAGCTATAGGAAAATGTGGTCCGTACCACAGGTCTGTAGACACAGAGTTAGGACTACTCATCTAAAAGCTATAGGAAAATGTGGTCCGTGCCACAGGTCTGCAGACACAGAGTTAGGACTACTCATCTAAAAGCTATAGGAAAATGTGGTCCGTGCCACAGGTCTGTAGACACAGAGTTAGGACTACTCATCTAAAAGCTATAGGAAAATGTGGTCCGTGCCACAGGTCTGCAGACACAGAGTTAGGACTACTCATCTAAAAGCTATAGGAAAATGTGGTCCGTGCCACAGGTCTGCAGACACAGAGTTAGGACTACCGATCTAAAAGCTATAGGAAAATAACTGTTCAGTTCGTAACAAAACAGAGGAACTATTCAGTTCCCTCTTGTTTTAACAAACCATCCTTTCACAAAGGTCTGATTTTATTTTCGAAAAGCCGATGCAGAAACAAACGGGCATCATAAACGAGACATTGGCTCTTCCCACAGCAAGTGCCAAAGTTTTAAAAATACACCATGAACACACCGAACAATACTACGACAGGTCTGAGTTGCCTGTGACCTGGATTCGGTCCAAGCAGTGAGGAACGCATTATCGCTTTTATTACACCAATAGCGACCTGCCTTATACAGATCAGGAATGCTGAAAGCATAAACCCAGGCAGAGGGTTTGTCTTTATTCTCGACAAATAGAATAGAGCGTAGTCATCTGTCAGCTTGACGTCCGCGCACGCGCGCGCGCGCGTCTCCTACACAATTCCCACCCCTCGCCCACATACCTTACATAAATATACTTTAAATACATTAAACCTTGTAGCAGACTTTGGGTTTTAGAATCTGATCAAAAGGCTCGTTGCCATGGTGATTGTAAGGACACAAAGGGAAAAGGCTACGTATATACGAGACCAACAATCAGATTCGTATTAAGCCCATACAGAAGTAGCAAACATCCTTTCTAAAGATGTATACACGGTCTTTACAATAAACAAATACATTTCCCATTTACGTCATTCTATTACACATAATTCTCTATGTAAACTTACGTCCTGTAAAATTACCATCTAAGAAAATTACAATTCCTGTAGGAAATTGGTTTATGAAACACACACTACAGAGAAATGATTTGGCCATTACTGTGGGTGATTTATTTTCTTGGTCAAGTTGTAGTGTTTACAAGTTTCGTTTAAACCAGTGGTCCCCAACTCGCATATGTCTGAGGACCAATTAACCATAAAGTCAATTACCACGTACCCCCTATTTGCTTATATTAACATATAGGCCTAATTATCAATACAATATCAAGTAACATAACATGTGCGTAAAACCAGCTGTTCTACCACATAACCTATAACATAAAATCAGCTGTTTAATGAAATCATATGTTATCACTTGTACGTCAAATGAGACGGAGTAAATATATTGCATATCTTGTCCCTTTTGTGAAAAACATTTCTCCCTTATTATACTAAAATTAATTCATTATTAAATTTAATAAATTAAACATCAAGTGGCATCCACTACAAGTTTAAAGAAATGTTTTTGAACTTGAGTGGATGAATAAAAAGTATTTTATTAACGATTGAAATTTTGAATAAGATATATATATATATATATATATATATATATATATATATATATATATATATATATATAAGGAGAATGTGAACTAATAGGAGTTGAAACATATTCTAAACCAGAAATTTTAAATTAATTGGTAGCGTCGCAACTTTAATTGCTCAATGTTTGTTTGTTTATTATTTTTGTATGGTGGTTCCGGGTTTATTGATTAAATACAACAATTACCGTATGTTCCTTGCTAAGTTTAATGGACCCCTCCGTAAGAACTTAAATCGGTAACCCGATACGGTAATTGTCAATCTCTGCTCTCGCGTCCATGCAAGTGAATGTTGCCAATTCGTGCTTGGGGCGCAAGCGATTATCGACCTACCCAGGAGCTGTCGCTCGTGGAGAACTAAAGTGTGTTAAACAGTGTTCATTCACAGTTCCCCAACGTTAGCAAAGTTTTAAGGTGTACATCCTACTTTCACCAAAACGTTTATTGTTTTCCAATTCCTTCTATTAGTTCACACTCTCATTATATGTATCTTGTTTAAATTTTCAATCGTTAATAAAATACTTTTTATTCGTTCACTCAATTTCTAACACAATATTTTAAACCTGTAGGTGATAACATTTGATGTTAGTACAGTTTTTTTCAAATATTAATCAGTTAATTAAATGTAAAATGAATTAATTTAGTTTTATATACTAGAAAAACTTTCACAAAAGGGGCAAAGTATGCAATATAGTTATTTCAACCCATTTGGCTTAAAATAAATGATAACATATGATTTCATAAAACAGCTGATTTTATTTTATAGGTTATGTGGTGGAACAGCTGTTTTAAAGCTTAGGTTATGTTACTTTAAATTATCCAATACAACGCCGTAAAATGGTTAGGTAATAGGCTTAATTATAACTTTACGTATCTAGAGACGCAGACGAGAGACATACAAACAATGTATGTAGGACGGTTAATAGTGCGGAAACTCTGGAATACAAAACCTACTCGTGCTGCTGAGTAAACCACGAACGCAAACTATAGAAGCAATTAAAACCTCAAAATAAAGGAAGAAAAATGAATTAAAAATGCAAATATATGAAGGTTAAAGTAGAAAACTAAAGAAATGAGAAGCGGTGGGAGTTTAATTAGTTGGGGATATTGCAATACTGAAGTCTTAGTTAATAACAAGAATTATGCGCTTCGATAGTTCATTTAGCTTTCTTAATACCTAATCGAGGCGTAGGTTTAAACTTTAATTCTTACATTCAGTAATGATAAAACGTGATAGGCTGGGGTTTAGTCCGAGTCTTTTCTTTATACATATGAAACTCAAAAGAAGTAATATATAAACAAATTTAAAGTCAATTTCTAATTGGGTAAACAGAGAAAAAATTTAGTTTAGTATATTTCTATAAAGTAATTACAATTAATATAAATGCGTAACTAAGGCTCCTATCCAGTGATCAGGTGAGGTATGTACTTTACGTACAACGTAGCCTTTAGAGGTATTCTATAGTTAATCGTACTCCAGAACCCTTCTTGCCAAAAGATTTACAATCCACTGCTCTTTGACATTTAGCGAAAGTTTGCTGCATTCTCATTGAGTTATAATATTTTACAATCTTTCTAATAACATAAGATTTAACATCAACTGTCCACTACAAGTTTAAAAAAAAGTATTTGAACGTGAGTGGTTCAACTTTTTGTACTTTTTTATAAAAATATATTGTTAACGATTAGTAAAAGTATGTTATCCAATTAAGTTAAAATATTGTATATTTTTTTAAAACTTGTAGTGGATGACCCTTGTGATGTAATTACAGTTTTTACAAATTTTAATTTATTAATTAAATTTAATGAATTAATATCAGTTTTAAATGGGAGAAAAACTTTTCACAAAAAGGGGCAAGGTATGCAATATAGTTATTTCGTCCCGTATGGCTTAATAGAGAAGACATATGATTTCATAATACATTACGTCTGTGCTTGAATGGCTCACACAAATTGCTTTTTTTACGATACTGATCAAAATAAATATAAATTAAAAAAACCTTCTCACAGGAATTTTACACAAGTTCAACAAAATCTTAATCAAATCAGTATTTTATTACTATTCTAAATAAAATTATTATTTACTAATTAAATAGAATACCTTAATTATTGATAATTATATATGTACAATATTGTATATATAAATATAATAATTTATAAATATACTATGCAATAAATAAATATTAAATGAATAAAATTATTATAATACTAATAAAAACTATAAAGTTTACATCCTTATAATTTAAAATTATATAAGGAAACATAAATAAAAATGCGTAACAAAACTACACAATCCAAGGCCTTACATTAAACGCAGTACTTCGGCATACAATAAATAACTTCATGCAAAATTATTAAGGTAACGATTTCGCTCTACATAAACAAAAACTATGAACATTTACTGAACTTATACCATAAATATTATTGCCAAGCCTCGAGAAACTTCCCCTTAAATCCTCTACAGTAAGCTACCGTTACGTTAAGCCTTATTTAGGAGGTTTAATTATATATTGTCTAATCATAGGACGGTGTCTTCCATCATAGTGGCGATGTGCAAAGCGTTTGTTTATAGCAGAGACTCCCACAAACCCACCGACGGATCGATACAAGCTTCAGCGATTACTGCCGGACAGGAAAGCAAGACTGTCTCGGTTCTACCTTCAAATTGTGAATTTAGTCAATTCGTTTAGGGTTAAACTTCCTCCAATATAATAAACACTAGTCATACACTCCCTCCACGTTAACCCTACTTTACTTTAGGCGTTCCCAGCCCTGAATGAAATGATAATTTAATATAAGTTATACATACAAGTAATATTAAACAAATATTTAAATTCAATTCCTACTTAAACCAACAAAGATAAATTGTATTTTAATTACTTTTTATTAAATAATTACAATTAATATAAATAAAGTAATTTAACATATGTGTTAAAACAGCTGTTCCACCACTTAACCTAGAAAATAAAATCAGCTTATGAAATCATATGTTTTGTTTATTTTAAGTTAAATGGAACGAACAAACTATATTGCATACCTTGCCCCTTTTATAAAATATTTTTCTCCCATATAAAACTAAAATAATTCTTTAAATTTAATTAATGAGATTTTTTTTTAACTAATAACTCGAAGAGTCATCCACTACAAGTTTTAAAAAATATATTTGAACTTGAGTGGATGAATAAAATGTATTTTATTATCGAATGAAATTTTGAAAAAGATTTTAAATCGTTAATTTGAATAATTTTAAAATAACTTCATTTCAACACGAGAGCAAAGAAATGCATATTTAAAGTAATTTATTTTGTCCATGAGTTTACTTACACTAATTTATAAGTTTTATATTTATAATAAATCACTGATGATTGAAACACTTGTACAAAAAATATTTTGCAATTAAATAACGGAAAATAATTCTCGTATAGAAATTAAAAACTAACATTTTTATAGCCTAATCGAGATATGTAATTAATATAAAGCAATTAATTTCGATATTATCACCTAATTTCGGCACTAGTTGTTGAAGTATGCCATACATAATATCCTCTTATGATGCAACGTGAAACATTTTACATGGGAAGGCATCGGTAGAACGTGACGTCATAGGGTTTAAGGGGAATGCAAATAGTTCCCCCACCCTACATCTCAATAGCTTTTATACGTGTGGGCTGCTCTCTCACTCTCTGTCTGTCTCTCTCTCTCTCTCCCTCCCTACAGAGACAGATTCTCTGGAAGATTTCCAAAAGCCAAAAGTATCAGAATGATAACGTTAACATGTTTTTTCTTGTTCACTTAATATTTACCTAAAGGTTATGGTTTAAATAATTTTCAAATGTTAAATGCAATATCCAATAAGTACGACTATATATTATATCGGTGGTCTCCTGACCTAATTCCTTTTTTTAGGATAAATAATTCAAATGACATTTTTTTAAATCTGTTCCCGGCACTATGATTTGATACGGTATCTGTTGTTTTTATGTAACGAATCTAAGAACAAAAATATTTCTCGGACGTTACAAAATAGTATTAATGAATAATTTTGTCGTGAGATAGGGCCAGCAGCTATGCACCTCCACCTGGTTACAGCCGTAATAGCAAAGCTATCCTTCAAGAAAAATGTAAAATAGTAGTTCTAAATTACAAACGACTTTGATACAAAAATATACAAAGGGTTTTTGGATCGATTCAAAGAACAAACGCGCGCAACAAAAACATCAACATTTTAACTGGAACCTAATTCTAACAATTACGAAAAACACGTACAATGAAAGATAAAAAGGCAGTGAAATGGAGGAACAGAAAATAGGAAAGGGAGAAAAAGAGAGGGAAGTT